>JAWZYV010011783.1:30000-450751 GCA_038373885.1 Cheiracanthium punctorium
AATCTCTCTCAAACATTCTTTCATTTGATCTTCTACATAACAAATTTCTTTCGGCATCGGTCTTACTGATAATTAATTACATTTAATAAATAATATATAAGAATATATAAGATTATAATAATAAGTAACGTAATATTATAATAATAAGTAATTACATTTTTTCTCACTTTGGAGACAACCCCTTGGTGCTTGGCGACCCATGCCAAAATTTTCAAATTGCAATGTTCCACTTACAGAGACGGGATTTTTTAAAATTAATTTTCTTAGACAAAGGGATTTTTTTTCTAAATATAAGTTATAGGAAATGAGGGACCGTATAAAAAATTTCGTATTTTAATATGTATACAGCCCTTAGTAAAAAAAAACTGGCCATATCTGGAATTCTACTCTTAATTTGACAAACTTTTCTAATTAAAGTACGTTTCTATCACTTACGGCTTAAAAGATAATCACTGTAACATCGATTTTGAAACATCCGGTATAGTAGAATGAATCTCATTTTCTTTCAAACGAAATAACTTCCGCGAAAATATTGACGTCTGTCCTGGCTCACTTATTCATCGCATTGCGCCGTAATCACGAGGAATGTGCATATCTCTCACATGTATCTAAATTGCTCCATGTGATCCCTTTGCTCCATGTTAGTAGAATGGTCCGTAGTAGAATGAATCTCATTTTCTTTCAAACGAAATAACTTCCGCGGAAATATCGACTTTGGTTTTAACGTCTGTCGTGGCTCACTTCTTATTCATCGTATTGCGCCATAATCACGAGGAAGTTTTGGCAACATGCACTCCTGTTATCTGCATTAATGAGAACTGCAACCCAACGACAGCTAAATCATCTGAGTGTCTGACGAATGAATTATTACAAGACGTGGAGTTAACGGCAGAACAGAGAAACGCTGCGGAAAAAATAATAGCTGAATTTGAAGACCTCTTCTCTCGTACTTTGGGTGACTGGCAAATTCTGCATTTGACTCTTTCAGCGGAGCTCAAAAAGTGTTCGAATTCAAATAAATCGAATCGAGATTTTAAAAAAATTATAGTATTTTGAAAAAAAAAGAGAGAGAAGAAACTCTCAAATGCAGGGCCGTTGCTATCGATATACAGGTAAGTCAAATATCGATTTTTACCAACTTAATTATTTTTTCATCAATTATATTACCAACTTCTTACTTTTTCCAAGAGCTATATACTTGCATTTCCTAATTATTATTAATAAATATTACTAACATTTCCTAAAGCTTTGTGTAATTTTTCCTAGTGTACCAGAAATAGAAAGTAAATTGTAGTTTTCGTTAAAATTTTTATTCATACTACGTCTGCCAACTAGGTATCTAATCTTGCCAAATTTAACAGAATTTGAGAGTGATGGAGGGGAGCCCCCCACCCCCCCGTTTAGCAAGTGGCCCTCAAATGCTAACTAGAGATGAGAGACATTCAGTTCTTTCATCCCATCTCAAAAATGTATTCGAATAGACAAGAATGAAGGGCACTTATACGTATTATCCCGGCGATCATTCTCTCGAAACTATATATTTTATTTTTTCGTCAAATGTGCCGCCAAACCATTGCCAATCGTATTTATCTTGGCATTTATCTTGGCGAAAAATCTCTCGTTTTGGCGGACCGACGGGATAATACGGAAGTACCGAATGAAGTCCATAAAAAAAAAGGTGTAAGAAAACTTGAATAGCAATAAAAAATAAATGTGAGCGTGAACAAAAATCAAGTTGATTATTATTAAAATTATTCATTTAATTATTGAAACTATTGTTTGAGCCAGTATAAACCATAAAGAGGGTAAGTGACACCATTTCTCAGATGGTAGGTTTTTCATTCTTTCTAATGGCCAGGTCAAAGGCCTACTTCTGCTACGAGGGCAAGAGATGTTGGTCATTTCACTATGGAGGTGCCTAGTAGGCGAACCAACGTTACCCCCAATGAGTGATCTCTTAATTTTGAGCCCATTCCGGATGAGAAACCTAGCAGATGGATTGGCACCCCCAGAGGTATTGTCTGAAAGAGGACATTGGAGCCACGACAGATTTTACGTGTACCATCTCCCTTTAGCGTACACGGTCCCCATCAGACTCGGTCGAGAGAGGAGTTTACCCTCCCAACCACTGGCCAAGCCGGTGCTGCTTCACTTTCGGTTTTCAAATGGAAACCAAGTTTAATCGACCGAACTGCTGCCGGACTCTTAAGATCATTCTATACCGGGCGATTCAAAATAGATGTTAAAGCGATTATCTTTTAAAACTTATGTGTACGAAACATACTCTCCATTAGAAAAGTTCGTCAGATAAAGGGTAACTTTCAAGTATGGCAATTACTTTTTACTAGGGGCTACATACGTATTAAAATACGAAATTTAATTTTTATACGTTCCTTCATTTCCTATTTTATTATATTTAGAAAATTGGTGGTGGTGGGGGGGGGAGGTATTTTGCTAGTAATTTCAGGACTGCCACTGCGTACCCAGACAGCACAGCAAACTTGCATCAAACCTGCAGCAAGCTTGATTTATCAAGTCAATAAACTTGAATTAAGCTTGAAAATTTCAAGCGTGTAAGCTTCATGCAAGCTTGAAGAATCAAGTGTTCAAGTTTACACTTGCCCAACTTGCATTAAGCTTGACATAGCAAGCTTGAATCAAGCTGACATAGCAAGCTTAATTTCAAGCTTGAAAAATTTTCCTAAAAAAAAATTTCCTAAATACACGGAGCGACCGTCGGCGAACTCGCCCCACATATTTTATTTTTCCACGCATTTTCCCCCTCTATGCTGAAGTTTCAAGTTATTTTAAAATAACAGAGCTCTCTGAGAGAGTACGCTTGCTTTGTGAATTGATAGTGCTATAGAAGCCGTGTATTAGCTTGCTTTACGAAGCTATTTTTAAAGTGCTGTGTGTCAATTCTTGAGTGCTGTGTCTTAAGGGATTGTGTACGATATCCCTTGAATATTTTCACTGAATTTTTGCCTGTGAAAGTGACTTATTTTGTGTGAGAAATACAGCCTTTGTGAGAGCTTCTGATCTAAGCGGACTGTCAAAGGCACATTGCTGTTTAATTGTGCTTGTGAATTTTGTACAGCTGATGGCTCTATAAAGTTCTAGAAGCAATAAAGTCGTGTTCCATCCTGACCAGTGGACTTTTTACTAGAGCTTTCTACACCAACTGGACTTTAGAACGACGAACCCCGGAAACAAGCAGAGTAGTTCTGCAACAATACTAATTAACATAATACATAGTATTCGCTATCGGTTAGACGACGGTCGTCGTAGGTATTCCCAAAAATCGTGCAAAATGTAGCCAAGTATGGACGACTTTTGGCGATATATATATATATTTATAAATATTAGATATACTTTTTTTTTGTTGAATTCCAGGAACTTAGCAAGCTCTTGCACAAAAGTTGCATCATTAGTCAAATAGCTCCGGAAAATATTTAAAATACCGATTAGCTAGGAATAAACGCAACATCTCTCAAATTAACTTTAATAAGTTCTGTTGCAAATGAGAGTTTTTCACCGTCGTATGGTTCAACATTACTCCGTTTGAAAACTACTGCGAGAAATAACCAGACTCCACTATTCGGGGTCAGAACGTGATGTCACAAATTAAAAGTTGCGTGAAATTTGTAAACTCTGCAACACAATTTAACGTCCTATTCGCAATTTCCGCGATTCTAAATAGTTTATTACATTGGGGTTATACAGTTTGATTACACGAGACAGCCATGAAGGTAAGAATTTCTATCTAAGGTGTTCGTAAAGGAAATTGAGTGCATTCAGTTTAAAAACTAGAGCGTTCCTATACAAAATTGAGTGCGATTAGTTTCGAACGAAGTAAACTGAAAGCATATGAAGTTCGTTCCGTTGTTTAGAAGATACACTTGCTGCACGTTGTTGCTGTTTTCAAATGGCGTCCGTTGTTATGGAAAAGAATGTTGTTGTGAAAAGCATTTTACGTTTATTTTTTCGAGGAGGAAATTCATGCTTACGTTAGAAAATGCTACGAAGGTACATAATTTTTCAACGGTAATCCTTTTCTTCTATTTTTCATCTTAGTAAATTCAAAAATGCATATATCTGTGTTAAGATTCAGGTTGATTTAAACCGTTATTAGCGGAATTTGAACTTCTCTTGCTAAATGCTTTTGAAAAATATGAAGGTTAAGTTGAAATTTCTAAATTTTGATCTGCGCCCTTCAATGATGGCCACTCTTTCTTTTAAAAATCCTGTTGGTTTTATACTGAGTATGTACTAAAGTCTCTCCTCAGCAAAATTAACGCATTCGCGAATTGAAAAGAAATACGTCTCCTAGGCGACGAAACTAAATAAACTGAAGTTGTTCGTAAAGTCAAAAGAAACTGATAAACACTGACAACACTAAACACACGCATTCCAGTTTTCTTAAAAAAACTCGTGCAACGAGTTTGTCGTTTCCGAATGCAGCCATTGTAACATGTAATTGTGCATCTTTGCATTTTAATCAGTAAAATCTTGCATCGTTCATTCTATAGAGCTTTTTCACCTACGCCATTGTCACTACGTCACACTTTTTTTTTCGTCAAACATTCGTTCATTTGAGAATGGTCACTGGCCGAAAACATGGCAATGGCCCCATTCGTAAACGCCAAACGAGTTGCACTCGTGCAATGAGTTTCCATCTAAGGTGTTCGTAAAGGAAACAGTGCATTCAGTTTATAAACTGGAACGTTGGTATACAAAACTGAGTGCAATTAGTTTCAAACGAAATAAACCGAGAGCGAATCAAGTTCCCTCAGTTGTTTAGAAGATACACTTGCTGCACGTTGTTGCTGTTTACAAATAGCGTCTGTTGTTATGGAAAAGTATGTTGTTATGAAAAGTATTTTACGTTTGCTGAAGCTGCAAATATTACTTTTTCGAGTAGGAATTTCATGCATGCGCTAGAAACTGCTACGAAGGTACATGATTTTTCAAAGGTAATCATTTACTTGTATTTTTCATTTTAGGAAATTCCAAAATGCATGTTTTAGTGTTGAGAATGAAGTTGATTCAAACCGTTATTAGCGAAATTTGAACTTCTTTTGCTAAATACTTTTGTAAAAATGAAGTTTAAGTTGAAATTTCTAAATTTTGATATGTGCACTTCAATTATGGCCACTCTTTCTTTTAAAAATCCTGTTGATTTTATATTGAGTATGTACTAAAAACTCTCCTCAGCAAAATTAACGCATTCGCGAATTGTAAACAAACACGTCTCCTAGGCGACGAAACTAAATAAACTGAAATTGTTCGTAAAGTCAAAGGAAACTCATAACCACTCACAGCACTAAACTAAGGTAAGGTGACCATACGTCCTCAAAATTCAAGGATAGTCCCCAAATATAGACCTTTTTTTCATTTTGTCCCCAAAAATACTTTGTCCTCAAATGTCCCCAAATTTAAAGATTTGTACTTTTTTCCCCTTGAAAGTTTCCGTTTAGTTTATTTCTTTCAGAAAAAACTGAAGAAATAAGAAAAATAAACCGACTAAAAGCGCCATCTACTCAGAGAAACAATGAAATTCGATCTCTGAAAACGTTTGTTGTCATTGCGTGTGTAGCGTGTACAGACATTCAATAAAGTATCCGGCTATGAGCCAAATTTCCCATTTCAGTTTTGTTCAGGGGCGTAGCCAGGGGGGGGGGGATATCGGGATGTATCCCCCCCTCCTCCGAAATTTTCGGATTAGTGATAAAATTCCGTCTATTTATACACATATAAGTTCATATCCCCCCCGAAATTTTTTCCTGGCTACGCGCCTGGTTTTGTTAATGATTAATCACTTTTCATGAAGAAACATGCTTTAAATATGAAATCGTCGTATGAAAATTTTCTTGCACTCGAATACTTTTTTACTTTTTTTAGAGGGTGTAACAAAGTTTCATGAAAAATTATCACAAAATGATCCAATGTAAAAAGCAATGTCCTCTGAAAAATACAAATACTATTCCAAGTGTTAAATTTTGAATAAATTGCAATATTTCAACATGATGTTCCTTTCCCATTTCTGGTTTAAATAAATATTTAGAAATGAATGGAATACTTCCATTAATTTATTAGAAATAAGAATACACAATTAAAGAGCTACCAGAGTATCAAGATATAAAGAGCTATCAGAGTTCATTTTTAAGTATCAAATTCAATCAAGATTTAAAGTATGGGTATACGTGGTAATATGCTGTGTCCTCGAATAAGTCCCCAAAAATATTTTATAGTGTCCCCAAGTTTTCCTTGGATTCGAGGACAATGCTTGATTTGTCCTCAAAATACTGTTTAGAAATATGGTCACCTTAAACTAGGTAAGGTGACCAGATTTTTGTAGTCAGAATCGGGGACATGTCCCCGATTCTGACAACAAAATCGTGAACAATTGTCACCTTACTAAGCAATACATTAACAGTATTTATTCGAAAAATCGGACGTGTCAGACTGCCAATTTGGTAAAAATCGTGTCAACAGACTTCTCGATTTTTACATTCGGGGACAATTTGACAAACGTCGAACGATTTGGGTACGTTTGGTCACCTAAACTAAGGTGACCAACGTCCCATTTTCAGCGCTGTTTAGCAAATTGTTGCCAAAATGTAATAAACAGGAAGCTACGTGACATTTTTTTCCAATTATCGCATTGTTTTTAAAATTACTGGTAATTATGCGTAATTATAAATCTCGAGCTACTTTACTTGTCAGAATCGAAGACTATGTTCCCCCGAATTCTGACAATCGGAAATCGTGAAAAACTTGTGGTCACCTTACTAAACACAGGCATTCCAGTGTTGTCTGTACGACACTCGTGTAAGGAGTTTCTCGTTTACGAGTGCAGCCTGTGATTCATTCTCGTGCCGAAAAACTAATGAATCAAGATGATTCTAAGATAAGTGGCATGTTTTGTTTATTGTGTACGTGTATGTTGCAGAATATTTCCGTATACATATCATGAAATAATTCGATCTTAGATAGTATAAGTTACTATTGAGAACAGTAAAACTGTATTCTAATGGAAAAACATTTGTGCATTCTAGGAGTTATGATTTGATTTATTTTCCATATTCCTGGATAGTTTTATGTAGCATCAGGAAGCTGAATGTCCACACAACAACTGATTTCCTCTTAGTTAATGTTTAAAATTTAAAATATAAACTAAAAGATTTATTGTTTTCGTTTCGTTAGAAAAGAAATAACTATTTGTATGGTAAATTCTTTCATTTACTGTGACGGTACTCTTACACATAAGAACTGTTGAGATTCAACTTCGTTTCGGTTTTAAAAACGTCAACTTTTGCTAGTAATTTTTGGTATGTTACACTTTTGCAATCTATATCTTTAGTAAAACCTTCTATGCGGTATTTGCGATCTTTTTAAAATCATAATATTTTTAGTGGATCATGAAACAAACCTGAGTAATAGCATAAAATAATAATTATTAACTCGAGATGGTTTCACCACTTTCGGTTTTATGCTTCTTTATTTGTTCAACACGCAAATGACCCGATCGTGAGATTGAAGCCCAACTGATGTCTCCCCAAGTAAGTAATAACTTAAAGAAAGGATTTTAAAAGTATGATGTAAAATACTACTATTAAAGCATTCCCTTATTTGGGGAGGGGGGGTCTGATAAACAGTGAAAATTCAGAAAACTCTCCTCCACCTTCCCATAGATTTGCTTAAAAGTGCTTATCACATTAGGAGTTTGATTCATACTAAAAACAGGCCATTTATAAAACATCAGTGCATTGATACAAAGAATCGTAGACCTGTAAAAAACTTCTATCATAGTCTACTCTCAGTAGACCAAATCTACGCACTTAGATAGTCATCATGTAGAAAGTGATAGAAGGCAATTAAGATAAGTAGTTTGTATCTATGGTAAATTTACGTATCAAGACGGACACCAGCAATGCTTGGTGATTTGTTAGTCGCCTATGCACGAAACATAGCAAATTTGTTTTAAAAATCTAGAGTAAAACCTATATTTTACATTTAAATAACAACCTGCTTTAATTCGAAAGTTTCCTTATGTACATACGTAATAAAAGTGAATCATGAATATTAAAACTTACTATGTACTATTTTCACTTTACATCAAAGTCCGTTTTAATACGTTGGTTCCCGTATTGCACATACGTATTATAACTGACACATCAGTATTAAAACTTACTACTATTTTTGCTTTACATCAAAGTCCGTTTTAATACGTTGGTTCCCGTATTGCACATACGTATTATAATTGACACATCAGTATTAAAGATACTACTTCTATTTTCACTTTACATCAAAGTCCGTTTTAATATGTATATTACTATACGCAACATACGTATTATAACTGACACGTGAGTATCAGGGATCACGGTGACGTCTGATAAAAGTGGGTCACAAAGGCCCATTATCTTGAGAGATATGGGTTTTTGCATATGCAAAACCCATTATGTGTGCACTTTTTTGCATCACAGTCAACAAAATTTGGGTAAATGACTCAAAAATCTGAGTAAACGCGAACCCTGAGTACTAAAGATACTTCTATTTTCACTTTACATCGAAGTCCGTTTTAATATGTATGTTACCATATGCAACATACGTATTACATCGGACTTCCGTATTATATGCATAATCAATTTAAATAAAAATATACGCTTACCTTAATAATTCAAGAAGAATCTCACATCATCAAGAAGATCTAATCTTATAATCTTAAATTTGAGCCGTTAAAATGTGTATATATACACCAACTGCTTTGTTGAAAATTGAAAACGAAGCATCCTTTGCAAAAAACTAAATGCACAAATAACTTTGAAAATTTAAATTATCGAAATTTTAAAAAATATTTACTTTGAAACTTTCAACACACATACTTCGCAGAGATAATCATTCCAATCTATGATTGTTTTATCAGCTAATTCGAGTTGTCTTTCGCACCATTTAATTGAAGTTAACTCTTCAGACCAACAATAAATAAACCTAATGACTTTCAAAAATGAAATTCTAGAACCACAAAACCAATTGCCTGCATGTATTCCTAAAGAATTTCTACATTCTTTCACATTACATTTCCAAACCATACTACGACCTAAGTACAGGGTGGCCATAATTAAACTGCAAGTGTTCAAGGGGTGCTGGAGAGAAAACTACCAGGAATATTCCAGTGAAACTTGGTATCTACACATTTCAGAACATGCGCAAGTCAAATATGCAATAAAAAAATTGCCATCTTCACCTGATAGATGGCGCTATATCGTGTTTCAATGCTTATGGACATCATATATGCAAATTTTAAGCCCGTCGAACAGTGTAAAAACAAGACCACATTGAGTAATGGTCCATCATTACTCTGAATCAGAAGGAACGTGCATTGTTAGTGAAGATATTCTATGAGAATGGTAGTAATTATTCAGCTACTCTGAAAGAGTACCGGCGTATGAAACGATTAAGAAGAGGTCCAATGAGTGTCAATGAGAATAAATAATGGTTTAATTGTTTTCCAAAGTGTCTTTATGAATTGTTTAATTTGTGATCTTAATTTATGTTCATTTTTGATTACATGTTACAGTAAAAATTTAATTACTGAAGCGAATTGTATGGAATTTTGATAAGCTGTAAATGATGTTTTATATTGTTTATATGCCTCTTAGAATGTCACTATGCTCTGTCTATTGGTTTTGAAAGTTGTTTATGCCACCGGTGAGCTTTGAAATACGGTACAGCACGTTCTATCGGGTGAAAATGATGATTTTTTTTTTTTTTTTTTTGCACATGTTCTGAAACGTGTAGATACCAAATTTCACTGAAATATTCTTGGTAGTTTTCTCTCCAGCACCCCTTGAACACTTGCAGTTTAATTATGGCCACCCTGTACATATTCATTTTATGCTTATTAATGCAAAATCTTAAAACTGGCAAAATGTTTTTTTCTTGTACAAAATGAATAGATTATTCCTCATCGTTTAGTAAATCCCATAAATTTACTAGCTTTTCTTCTTCATTGAAATTTCCCGCCAATGACAATAACCATGACTATGATAAAGAAAACTATGGCATGCAATTCAAAACAAACGTAGAGGAATGCTCAGTAAAGGAATATTTGTGTTACTCCATGACAATGCTCGGCCTCATACTGCTGGTAACACTCAAAAGATGATTTGACAGTTTCGTTGGGAGCAGTTCAATCACCCGCCATACAGCCTAGACTTGGTGCTGTCTGCATGAAGTGCAATCTAGGCAGCAAGCTCTTTGAATCCGATGATGAAATGAAAAATGTGGATTCATGGTTATTGTGTTTGGCAGGAAGTTTCTATGAAGTAGGTATAGAAAAGCTGGTAACCCGCTACGACTAGTGCTTGAACATTGGCGGAAATTATACAGGAACTATGAAGAGAATTTAAAGTTAAAATGCTTGATTTTAAATATATTAAATTTAAGAAAGTAAACAATGAAAATTATTATTAAATATGTGATCTCGATCACAGGAACTATAGAAAAATAGTTTAAGGTATGCTCTTTCATGTAAAAATAAAATTAGCTTGAAAAAATTTTTTTTTACTAAGTTTTTTTTTTTAAAAACAGAGCTTACTTTCTGAATATACCTTGCCTCGTATATGTGTGTGTGTATATATTGTTTTTTTCGATTAAATTGAAATGTGTGTGCGGTGGCGCCTGATGATAGAGCACACCATTTCAATATTAATTCCATTTTCCGTCTATTTGTGGTTACATGTGATTAGGCTTAAAAAGCCCACCAGTTCTAATTTGGCGCTTTATATCCACTCTTTCATTGCCTTAAAAGGCTATATTTAAACACTTATCCGGTATAAGCTCGTTAATTGGCACCATGTGCTATCTACTTTTTTATTTTTTTATATTTTTATATTTTTTTCACTTTATCAATGGATTATCTTGGGATTTCACTTTACGTAAGTAAGCTATTATATATTATATATATATATTTATATATCTTTTTGTTTTTTTAGGTCTGAAGTTACAACTGAACTGTTTATCATTCAAGTTTTAATTGAACTGTTAATAACAGCAATTTATATTTTTCTGGATGACATTCATACTAATTCTTCTTTTATCCAAGATGAAAAAGATTGCCAATGGAAACAATACCATATCACCTTGCTATCAGTAGGTATTTTCTAATAGCTTCAAGTGTTTTTAAGGTATACAAAGTAGTTCTACCATGAACTTGGTGGAAGAAATTTTTATTTTCTCTAAAGCTTTTAAGATTTTTAGCTCAAAACTTGTAAAATTGACTTTATAAAAATAGGATTTGAAAAAGTATTTAATTAAGTACAAAAGTTGCAAATGAGAACATTTTTGTCTGTTAGGAAAAGCTAATTCCATGGATCCTCTACCTTTTCAAAACAGTGACAAAACATTTGTTTGCATGGTGTGACAAATGACATTTTTGACAGAATCTTAAATGACAGAATTAAAGCAGCATTCCGAAATGCGCAGAAACAAGGAGGAGCATCTCACCTGCAAGGTCTGTCAGAAGAAATTCTCTCAGAAAGGTAATTTAATGGTCCATCTCCGTATTCATACGAACGAAAAACCTTTTGCTTGTGAAATATGCCAAATGTCATTTTCCCGAAAAGCCTCACTGAAGAATCATTCAAACATCCACACCGATTCCAAATGTTTTTTCTGTGATGTATGCCAAAAGGCATTTAGTAATAAATATACATTGTTAAGCCATCTAACAATCCATACTAATCAGAAACCTTTTGTCTGTGAAATATGTCAAATGGCATTTCGTAGGAAAAGTAGTTTGATGGATCATCTTCATATCCATGCAAACGAGAAACCTTTTGCCTGCGAAGTATGTCAGAAGAAATTTTCTCATAAAAATACGCTAATGCTCCACCTTAGTATTCATAAAAATGGACGACTTTTGTTTACGTGTGAATTGTGTGAAAAGGCATTTACTTCAAAGTCATCACTAAAAAGACATTTGAACATTCATGCGGAGAAAAGAAATTTTGTATGCAAAGTATGCCAGAAAGCATTTTCTCAAAAGTCCAATTTAAAATTGCATTGTCGTGTTCATACGAATGAGAAGCCTTTCACTTGTGAAGTGTGCCAAAAGTCATTTAATCAAAAATCCAATTTGAAAACTCATCTTCTAATTCACTCGGACAAGAAAAGTTTTATCTGTGAAGTATGCCAAAAAGTTTTTTCTAAGAAATATTCTCTCAATAAGCACCTACAAGCTCATAGGAATGAAGAACATTAAGAAAACATTCATAAAAATGATGGAATATTTTGACAGTTATGCCTGAAGGCATGTTCAAGACAATCCTGACCAAATAATATGCATACTAGTCTTTTAATGTAAATTATGTTTAATTTTAGGGATGCACCGAATACCATATTTTGCCGAATACCAAATTCTAAACCGAAAAAAATTCTAACAGAATATTCCACCGAATACTTGGTTAATATTTATTAAACCATTATTAAACTTTGATTGCAATGATTAATTTAATTAGTTTTTCTTAAACAATATTTCATATGAAAAAACACTCAAAATACTGGTGTTAAATGATAAAATAAATAAAAACTTTGTGAAAAAAAAAAAAAACAGTTCCCTCTGCTCAGTAAGACGGAAGGGCTTGTCTGATGAAGACCGAAAGAATTTTTTGGTCGAAACGATCTTTACGCCTTATAAGTAACCTTTTACGTGTGCTTTTTTTTTTTACAAAGTTTTTATTTATTTTAATATTTCATATGGCATAAAACTTCAAAAATTAAAATGCTGCAAAATTTAATATCCAAGTGTGTTTCCTTTATATATTATTAATATGCTTTTTTAAATATTATGAAATGCTGCTAATTATTTTTACCTGCATATTTTACTAAAAAAATTAGCAGTTAATTGACTTTACATATTTATGAACACTTAATGTTATGAGTTTTTTTTTTTTTTCTGGTTACTGTTTCAAATTTAAATCAGTTAGTAATAGCAAGGTTAATGTAATGTGTCATAAGATTTAAGAAAAATTGAAAGGCAACAAAATTCAAATTTAACATCTGAGTGTTTTCTCTTACATTAAAACTAATTTCATTGTGATATTAGTTTTTTGTGTGATTGTGGAATGCTATGTTAGGGCTATCTGCCAAGGATGGCCTTGATAGGAGGACTTTTTAAGGGTTTCTAATGCTTATTCACATGTGATATTAGTAAGTAACAACTTGAATCAATTTAGTACTATGGTACTATACTGTATCTTTCATTCATGATATAAAAAATATGTATTTGTTTACTGATTGGTAAATACTTCAATTTGTTTACTATTCGGTTGCCGAATATTTAAGTATTCGGCAGAACCAAATATTCGGTTTGTCTGCCGAATAGGCAGTATACCGAATACCAAACCAAATATTCGGTGCATCTCTATTTAATTTCATCTAAAAACTGCAACTAGTAATATAAATCATAAACTGATAATATAGGTCTATGTTTGTCCTATCTAATATTTATATTGCATATACTCTGAATGTTTCATTACCAGTTATCTCTGCAAAAACTTTTGTCAGCTGGCTGTAACTGAATGAAATTAAAACCGAAATATTGTACATGATATTGTCTTTATCTGTCTTTCTTTATTTTTTTATTGTAGAGCAATGCTTGTCTATGCATGTGTTTGAGAAGACCTAAGGAGAACCCTGAAGTACGTGTAAATATTGATTTGCATGTCTGTGTAGGAAACCATGATGAATATTTAGCATTTATATATATTTAAAGGCTTTAAATTAATGTGAAAGACTCTAGAATGCGAAGATAAAAGGTTTGGGCTTGAAGAACAGAAACTAATTTTCAGGAATACATGTAAGATTTAAATTATTACTAAAAATATTTCATATTTGATATTCAGCTATTTAACTGCTTGAGATTCAGTTATTCTTTTTTTTTTTTCCCAATTGGTTACTTTTATTTTTAAACCTTTTGAATTTTTAGGTCTAAGTTTGCCAAGTTGTCTAAACTCTTTTGAACTGCATATTGACATTTCTATTTTTCTTTATCTGATGCATTCTAACTCTCTTGGTTTGTGCACATTCAGAAAAGTTATTAGTGAAAATAAAACTGCAATACCCACATCTGAATACCTGTGTAAAATGTATCTTCTCATGACTGCATATTTTCATTTAAAAAAAAAAGTATTTTAGAGAAAGATTCAGTAATTCTACAATAAAACTTGTAGAATTGATTTGTAACTGTATTTATATTGCATTTTTTTTCTCATTCAAGCATTGTCATATTAAGTGAAGACTGACTTCAAAATCTCTGAAATAGATTTTCATAGATTTTGAAAGAGCATATTTGTATAAATATGGCATTGAACCTATATTTTAACAGCTGTGCAGTGTGCATGCCTTTCTAGCTGCCTAAAATACTGTCTCTAGAAAAGCACTTTATGTAAGCATAAACTGTCATTTGTGTGCTAACAGTGTTGGAAAAAAAAAAAAAAAATTCTCCACTTTCAGTTAATAATGATTTATTTCAGTTAATAAAAAACTTAAAAAATAAATTTTAGGACAGGAGCCTCTATTAATTCAAATTATATGAAACTGAAATCACCATGGAAGACTTCAATGTGTATCTTCTAGCAGGGGCGCACACAGGATTTTTGGCTGGGGGGGGGGTCAACTTTTAGGGATGTTCCAGATTGTCAAAAATCAGTGATGAAAGAGCTCGTTTTCATTAGATGGAATTCATCAAAACTCGTCCCTTTCAGTTCACTAAGAATACACTACACAGTACAATAGAAAGCAAAGTAATAGTTGTTCAGTTTTGAGAACAAGATGGCGTTTTATGTTAGCTTTCAGTTCGTTTTTGAAAATTGAGGAAAACGAGAAAAAAATTTCTTTATTTATTAAAACTGAAACTATTGCTACCTTTTTTAAAATTATTTTATTTACTATAGATATAGGATAATAATCAATCGAAAAAAAAATCAAAGCCAATGGAGGGGTCTGTACCCACTGGAACCCCTCCCCCCTCTTGTGTGTGCCACTGTCTTCTAGTAGTGTTGATTATTTTGATTTACCGTAATAAACAGGATATAATTCTGTTTTCAGATTTTAAGTAATAGTATTAAAATGTATGTTAAATCACACCAATTAATTTGCTACAAGCTTTATCTACCTGCAGAAATTTAAAATTTTGAATTGAATTAAGAGTTATTGAACAATTTATTTGTGATAAGAAAATTTGTTACAAACGTATCATCTCAAGAGAGAGAATTTCAATTCTGCATTATGTACTCTTATAAATATAGTAAATGTAAACACTGACTTTATTGCAAGTTTTATACTTTTGACTGGATCTCTATGTATATCCACTCTCACATGAAGTATTTAAGCACATATATACCTCTCAGATGCTTTTATTCACTTGACATGCTTACTTAATAAGTAAAGGAAAGACTTTGAAGGTGGAAAGGTGATTACTTAAGATGTAGTGGAGTACCTATGTATTGCAGGGTTTAAGATATGATTGCATTTTTTGCAAAATGTGAAAGAAAATCTTAAAACACAAAAGAAACAGAAGCCATTTTCACCAAAATGCATTTAGGCTTCCGTGCTTTAAATCTCATTAAAACTGACATTCAAAATAGAATTAACTTTTGCCATTCTAACTATTTCTTCATCATGAAACAACTGAAGAACCACAAACAAAAAAAATTAATTTTGGCAAGTTGTTTGAAAAGTGTGCCAATATAAAATAAATTTTGAGTTTGAAACTTATGTCGTTAGGAAATTATAATTATAATGCCCTGACAACCATAAATTTTAGAAGACAGTACGACCCCTGCCAGGTAATAGAGATAGGTATGAGGTAAGAATATTCCCCTGAATATTACATTATTCTTTTTCCTTCTATTAATTTAAAAAAATAAAAAAAACCTTCACAGTTTGTGTGTATTACATATGGGTAACCGCCATACCACGGGTAGGATGTGGCCTCCATGGCCATGGGTGCCCATAAGGGGGCCCAAGGTAGGGCACGCTAGAGTTTTAGGTTAATGTCTCATGATGACAAATTGCCAAACCAGAACTAAATTTGTTAAAAGTTTGAAATTTGTCCCCTCTAGAAAATTTTTTGAAGTTTGCCCCCCTTAGAAAAATTCCTATGGATGCCCATGTCCATGGTTTTTAATCCCGTCTGCGGAGCATATCAAAACATGTATAAAACCCATTTAAACAATTCAAAATCCCATATAAATCCCAATTATATGGCAAGCGACTTAGCTAATATCCTCACGTTTGGCCTGTGACTATGCTAACATCCTAAATTTTGGTCAGCAACTTTTCAAAGGTTGCCCATACCTGGTGCATATTATAAAATGCAGTATATTTTCTAGTTACTGAAGGATTTAAATGTGGTGTTTTTTGTATTACCTCTTAGGAATTATAACTTTAAATCCAAGAACTCTATGGGATGCGATTTTTAGAAAATTTTAACTAATGGATTTTCAGTTTAGAACCGAATGTTTCTAACACTCAAAGATTAGCACAATTATTTAAAAATTTACTATATACTTAGTGTTAAGTTCAAAACACTGGAAATAAAATAACAAATGTTTGATTTTGGGTGCTATCTTGTAATTTTCACTTTGCTCTAAACAAATTATATATTCCAAGAAATTTATAAGTACCTTCACCCTTTCTCTGACATAAGAAAATTTTCTGCAATGGACCTAAAATGTACAATTCTCATGAATGTATAAATTAATTCCAATTTTTTAAATCTAGTTTTTTGAAATAAAAATTAAATATAAATCATGTATATTTTTATTTTTCTAATACTATTAATTTACTATTTCTTAAACTTATTCCCAAATGGGCAGCATTTCATAAGTAGTATAGTAGTAGTTTAAATTTTGGAGATAATATATTCATTCACACATAAAATCATTTAGGAGGAATAATTTACTATAACAGTTTGATAATAAGTCGCAAAGCTTCCTCTTGATAAGAATGTTAATCAAAAGGTAAACATTGCTAAATAATTTTAATGTAAGACCGTTCTAGCCTTTAAAATATTATCATAACATCAAACACTGTTGATTGAATAGAATCTTGTTAAAATAAAAATTATGGACTTTTCTCTGTTGCCTCCCTTTATTGTTTTTTTTTTTTTTACCAGTTAATATTCCTTAAGTGTTTATTTTATATAATTGTTTTTAATGCTGTGATAGTCAAAAGGATTTCATTCTCTGCAATTAACTGTATTGTTTATGAAATTCTCCTGAAGTCTAATTTAAATGCATTTGCAAAAATAAAGGTATGAAAAATGTTAGTTATATCAATTCAATTAAAATTTGTTAAAACCATCTTTAAATGTTAATCTTTATGTGAAAATCCTTAAAATAACTATTACAACTAAAAGAATGAAAGAAGGTATTGTTTGAAATTGAATAATTTAAATAAGTCGCTAAAAAAAAAGGGAAAAAAAAAGTATTGGAATTTGAAATCGAATTATTTAAATAACTGACTAAAAATATCATTTAAATCATTACAGTCCTGTTAACAAGGTTTTGGTCAAGTTATGAAGCATGGAAAGAAAAGTTTTAAAAATGGGAAATTATTTTTCAAGATGTATTATAATTCTCCTTCTCATGGATTGATATTTCAATGTATTAAATGACTATGCATTTAGAATTTGAGATACAAATACCCCCTTTTTGAGAGTACAAGCTATTATTAGGTCGATTTTTTAACTTGAGATATGAGCTATTTTTGGCGACATCACAAATTCCACCACTTACCCTTTACATAAGTATTGTGTCAGAGAATGTCTGAAGCAGTAGTTCCCAATCTGTAATTCGTGAACCCCCAGGGGCTCTCAAGGTGTATATAGAGGTTTGCAAAAATAACATACTAATACACAGCAATTATATAAAGGGTTCATGAATTTCTTTTGGATTTTTGAAGGGATTTGCAAGGAGAAAAAGGTTTGGAACCACTGGTTTAAAGGACAGAGTACTGGAAAGATTTAAAATAGTAAGCGAAATTGTAAAGTTAAATTACTAAACAAAAGATAAGTAAAAGAAAGATTTAATGCCATATGCTGAATGCTGAATGGCTGAATTAAATAATAACAATAATTCTTGTTAAAAGGTGGGGATAGTAAATAAATGATAATTTTTTTTGGTACTGGAGGTTTTATTTTCTGGTCAGGTTTCTAGTACATATTTGAATCTAATCATACATACTAACATATGTATGATTAGATTTTATTTTTTATTGTATGTATATATTTAATTGGCATGTGTTCATGATACATAAATAAATTATTATATAAAAATTAAAATGGTTTGTTTGGACCTAGTACATACTAATTGCATTACAATGGAGAAAACTTATTCAAGATAGCTTGATAAGTGAGTTCTGTGTTAAGGAACAAAATAAACTACCCGAAGACATCATTATATTACACATTACACTTACATAAACTACATTTTACCTGCAATAGTTAAATCAATTAAAGTAAGGGATTCAGTACGTTAGAAAATATTCATATTTGTGTAATTAGTTTTATAACATATCTGAATGCTATGAATTTAGAAAAGTTTTTCAAAATCTTTTTGTTAAATCTGTGTCAAAGGAGGTGTTTGAAAACTTTGTTAGTGCATGACTTTTCTATAAAGAAGTGAGTGGTACAATTTTTGTCCTCAAAAACATTTATCAAATCCTTGACTTTGCTATGAAGAAATGAGGGGGAACAATTTTTGGTGTGAAAACTTTTGCTATGATGAAATGAGTGGGAACAATGTTTGCAATGAAGAAATTAGTGAGAACCTTTTTGCCTGATAATATTACTAATTCAGAATGTTTTGTTAATGAATCATTCTATAATTAGAGTTTTATCGCATGTTGGTATAGAAAACTTGAATTATCATTTTATATTTATGGGCATTTTGCTTTCACATTTTGTAGCTTGCATTTAGTTTTCAGAGTTTGGTAAAACTTTCAACATAGTTTACACACTTGAAAGACTAGGTAATTCACATAAAGACTAAGAAAAGAAAATGCTAATAAAAAATTAAAACAGAAATTCTTCTTCAGAATTATAATGCACACAAATGTAAAAAAAGAGTAAATAAAAATTATTTTATTCATTGCCAAAAAGAAATATTTTTGATATGCAATTATTTAAATCATTATTTTCAGATTAAGTACATTAAGTATATAAATATATTTTTAAATATAATTAACTTGTTATTTCTTTTTTCTTATCTAGGTCTTGTTTTTGGAACTGTTGCTAAAATTACGAACAAGAACGACTATTTTCTGCATCAAGTGTGTACTAATTTTGCTTTGTCCAGTTTGTAGAAGCATACCATCTTAAATGAGTGCAATAGCTTCAGCTATTGTTGTAAGTACATCTATTAACATAAGAAAAATTGAACAGTTGTTCTGCTGCAATATACTGACCAAATAATTCCTAATATTTTGCTTGAGTTATAAGTGTGATTTAGAACCTGCATCTCAGCAGCTCTGCATTATGTACTTTTCTTAAATGCTTATTAGGTGAACAGTTAATAAGTATTCACCACTAGTGTCACCTGAAGTATACTGATTAAATTATAACTATAATTCTTGTTAAAAGGTGGTGATAATAAGTAAATTATAATTTTTTTGGTGCTGGGGCTTTTATTTACTGGTCAGATTTCTAGTAAATGTACAAGAAAGGCTGTTTAAGTGCTTTCTTTTTTGGTTTGTTTGAAAATGTTCAATTTTTATTGCTTAGGTGAAAACATACTAAAATAATGAATACTCATACTAAATTTAAATAATTATTTTAAATTAATGCATATGCATGAAATTGTTCCAGTTTTTGTGCTGTGTGCTTTTTATGAGTTAAAGGAAACATTTTACACATTTCTGTGCCAAAATTGATGTTAATGTCATCAAAATACTAACAGTCATTTTTTTCTTACAAAGCTGTTGTAGTTTTTTATCAATTTGAGCTTACACATACAGAGCTAAAATGGTTTTTCCATCACTCGTGAGTATTTCTCTTGGAATAAGTAATCTTAGAAGGATAAGCCTTAGATGTATGTTTCATCACAATGGATATGAAATTACTTGAGTAATTGTTGTTGGCGAATTCAAGAGCAGATCTTTTTCTTCATTCTCTCTAAATTTGCCTCCACAATAACATAGGTCTATTAAATATACTGTAAAATGAGCAGGACTCAAAGCTAAATTCATTTTGAATAAGAAAACAATTCTTAAAAAGAAAAAAAAAAAAAACGAAGTAGTGGTTAGCAAGAGGCAGCTGGATGAGTTCTGTTGGCTACAGGATTGATATGATTTTGCTCAACCCAAATCCTCCCCCACCCCTTCACTACCCAAGGGGGGGAAAATCAGAATGACTTTTTCTAGAGAAATTTTTTATGCTTATCATTTGAATCAAAATGAATAAGGATTTTTTAAGCGCAACAAAACATGAGTTCAAAAATTCTAATTCAGCACTAGTATAGCACTTTAATTTCACTGTTAAAATTATTACTAATAATTAATTTTATCTAAATGGAAACCATGATTGGTTATTAATATGGATGTATACATTTTTATGTATAATTGATATAATTATAATTATTATTATTTTAACCATTTTCATCTATAATTGATTTTTATAATCAATTAGTAATTAGCAAACATTTTTCTTAACATTCCAAACCCCCATTTCTTCCCCTAAAAACTTTGATAAAACCTATAAACCCCCACAAAACACTCAAAAGATTCAGTATTTAAAAAAAAAAAGAAAAAAAAAAGCCTGGTTTTTAACAACCCTGTTTGGTAATGGATCAAGAACATGTTTGACTTTGGCTGGCTGTAGCTGACAAAACATTTCCAGTTCTGTCTCTAATTGTTGTTCTGACTATTCAACTCTGCCTTTGAAGTTGTTTAGTTCTTTTTATTATTATTATTAAGAGAAAAAAAAGCTTAGAAAGCTATTTCTGTTAAAGGCTGTTTTACTGTAAAATAATTAAAAGCATTGAAAAAAAAAATTCTGAAGTTATCAAAAAAGTAATCGATCTTCTTCAGTGGAGATATAAGGCATTTCACAGTCTAGGAGAGACCTTGAGGAGAAGCTGTTCAATGTCTGTAATTTTTTTTGTGCTGGGTCAGCTATGTTGATAATACTTTTGTTCTTGTAGATTCCAGTTGTGATATTTCTAATTTACTTTTGATTGTTATTTTATGTTTGGCTGATCCATGTATCCAGTTTATTTTAGAAGAGGAATATTACAATTCTTTACCTTTTCCGGATGTTCTTGTTTCTAAGAATCCCAACAGTTTCTCTACTTCTGTTTTCTGCAATCTACCTCTTTACCTTGCTTCTGTCTATCTCTTTACCTCCTCATGCTCTCTCTAATCATCCTTATCAGCAAAAACTTTCTGCTTTTTACACTTATATTGTGTATGTTACATGCTATCAAAATTTGTTCTGACTCTCCATATCTTAATATTGAGATCTATTACTTTTCCAGTTCCCTGTTACAGTCTCCTAGACTGAATGCCTGATATCTCCTCCAAAGAAGATTGATATTTTTTCGAATGAAACAGCTCTATGGCGTGACAAGTAACTTTTATAGTGTTTTTTTGCAAAGTTTTTAATTGTTTTATGTTTTAAACTCCAGTGATTTTGAGTGTTTTTTCATGCTTTACTGTGAAAATGATGAATATAAGGAGGGACGGCCAATAGCTCTCCTGTTCTCCTATCAAGTTTATGTGCTAGATTGAATAAAAATATGTGTTGGACTTCAATGTGGGGTTCTTGTAACTCAGAACTACACTTAGAATTCTATGGGCCATTCTTAAGGGGTAGGGAAATTCAGCTTACATCTATACATTCCTCCATCAGCGCTATTTTTCTACTTTAAAATACAGTACTCTCTCAAGTTAAGTGAAGATTTTAAAACTTTTTTGTTCTACTTTGTTTTAAAATTGAGTAGCATTTTATATTTCAGTAAAATACTTGCAATAAAATGCCGGTATTTAAATGACTCATACCATCACTTAAAAAAATTATGTATACATTAGTATACATAATTTTTGTAATTTTGTTATGTAAAATTAGTATACCAGGGTCTGTTTAGGAAAAATTTGGATCCATTAATGGACTCTTCACTTTTAATAGGACTTCACCCCTTTTAATAGGACTTTCTATTAAATATCTTAAAATGGAACTTGACTTTAGTAATTAGTTTATATTTTAAAAAGTGCATATTTTATAATAATTCACGAAAACAAGACTTTACTTTCACAAACACAGGACCCAAGATAGAAAAACCTGATTGAATGCTAATTTCAGATTCACAAAATTATGAGGAAATTTTTTGCAATTTCACCAATACAGGACCCTGTCTGAAAAGTCTGCACAGACCCCTGGCATAAAAATAGTGAAATGAAACTATTTTAATGCGAGTCTTCACTTGTCATCCTGTTTGCTGACATCGCTAGAACATAGAGTTCTTTGTTTCGATGCTGTAGGCAAGGAGGAGCTTAAGGTCTGATGTTCTCTCCCATCCAAGTCTAATTTTTATGTACAGTAAAACCTGTGTTAAACAATCCCATTACTTAGTTGAAGTTTGTCTGTAATGTGAATATTTCCGTCTTGAATACCAGGTTAGTTTAATTAACACTTTGAGGCACAACCCTTTCCCAATGCTGAAAAAAGGGTAGCCGTTGCCATCGCTTGACTTAACTACCAGCAAGATGGCGGACAATCGAAATGTTCATCGTGTGCCACAGATCTAGACACCCTTTTTTGACGACAGCTGGTAGTTATGTCGAGCGATGGCAACGGCTGCCCTTTTTTCAGCATTGGGCAATCTATCCAGCTGTTCTTGCATTCTTTCATTTTTCAGCAGATGTCAGTGCTGTTAAATATAATCGTGACAATTTCTTTACGGAAAATGACATGCTAGAAAGTGAAGGATTCTCGTGGAGCTATGTCATCCGCGACTATTTTTATAGAAATCAAATCTATTCTTCGTGACTGGCAACAGTCAAAACGTCAGAGTTTGGTGTCCTCACGACGAGGACACCGCGCGTTAAAGGGTTAAGCTTCGCTCCCGTCAAAATCGCAGGCTAAACTTGATTGTCTACTGGATACCGTACATTTGAATTTCTTTCGCCCACAAGCTGAAAGATATTGTGTATAATACAATTATTGTTATTGCACATGAAAATAACTATCTGTGAAGTTTTATTTTTGAAAGCTTCACTTTTAAATGTGTAAAGTATGCCAGATATAATAGTCAATTTTGCTGTGCTTTCAAAATCAGTCACTTGAGACAAAATTATCTTATTTGCATACCAAAGCAATATTTTATTTACAGACTTATACTGTCAACAAGTATATATAGTTACCTTGTTAAAGTTTACCTTAGTTGTCTGTACTCTTTATATAGTGTAGTTAAGCTTATTTAAACAATCTGATGTAATTTTTTTAATCTGATTTTATGTAAAAAAAATCCGATTTAAATTTAAAAAAAATCCAATTTAAATTTAAAAAAATCCGATTCATTTGATTTTTCTAAAAAATCATGATTTTTTACACCCTGGTTTCTCAGCAAGAAAAAAAATGGAATCAAGAAACAGATAAATACTAATATTATGTTTCAAAATGTAATTAATATTTTTATAAGTATAAATTTTGCTAACTGAGGTCTAAAATTATAGGCTAAATATACATATCATTTAAGAACAATTTTTTTATATTTCCGATCAAAAAGAAATACATACCCATTTTACCTCACGTTTATGGGGAAAAAAATCTTAATAAAGTTTAATATTTTTGCATTTAAAACTAATATAGCTGTATAAACTTTTCTCGAGTGTGCAGAGGATATAAATGCATTGTATAGTGGTTGCCGCTTATTCCGGTCATATCGGGCAGATTGAGATTGACCGGAATAACCGAAATCCGAAATAAACCGCGATACTTAAGTGAAAGTAGGAAAATTTAAGAAAAAAATCAGTAACACTATAAATTAAATCATAATATATGAACTGTATAGTCAATAGCTTACTGTATGCACATATTTATATACTAGCAGTCCCGCTCGGCGTTGCCCGTGAACCCCTTAAATTATACGATTTACAAAATCTGACATGTAAACTGCAATTCCAGATTAGTACTCTAGGCCGCAATTGTATAACAGAATGTGCAGATAATGTTTCCAGAGTTTCAGGTACGTACTTACAAACGCACCACTAAAGGCAACTCACTGCCGTGGCCGTCACATATTTCCCCCAGAAATATTGTGTAATTTGCATTAAAATTGCTGGCGTTATTAAATGTTTCATCCAATTAAGCAAATTATGTTGTAAAATCTACATTTTCGATTTAAATTTCTTAAAATTAGGAAATGTTAGGTCATTAAACGTATTAAATGCCATAAAAAGTACCATAAAAAAGTTCATGAAAAGGTCCCATTAGGAAAAACGTGCCAAATGACAGAAAAATCGTCAAACTTGGCGAGTTTTGGCAAAATATCGCCAAAATTGGTGCCAAAAATTAGGTTTTCGAAGACCTACGACCCATAGAACCCGAGATTTCCAGAACATTCCATATTGATGCAACAAAAAGCAAAATTTAACTATTTTACGCATAGAATACTAATTTTAATCTGTTTTAAACCCCAGAACAGCGGGTTGCTCCCAAAATTCGTAACACAGGGTAAGAAAATCTCCGTTTTAGAACAGTTTTTAATTAATAATTAAAAAAGTGATTAAAATTTTAAAATTCTGATTCTCAGGTGCACATTATCGGACTCATGGGATTATACATTCAAATTTTCAGAGTTCTGCGTGCAGTAGGTTTGTCTGGAGACCGCACACATACAGACAGACAGATTTACAAACATTCATTTTTATTATTATAGAAGAATAAAGAAGTGGACAAGTGAAAAAAATATGCATGTACACTTATTTTAAAAAAACAATTACAACTTCTTGTGGTAGGGGGGAATCTGAAATTAAAGGCTGTGTCACGTTGACACAACGTGCATATTTTTTAATGAAAAATTATTAATGCAAATCCTAATTAATATTGTCTAAATTTAAATTAATAATCTATTCTAAATCTAGTTTAAAAGTTTTTAACAATAACTATCTTTTAAAGCTTTTAATTTTCCTCTTGGCCTTCTCAATTACAGCGCATTAACGTACTTCTAAAGCATTTCCCTCTTATCAGCTGCTTTGAAATAAAATAACAGTTGTCCCCAGTTTTCTATCCTACTAAAAGAATAATCATAACATCCCTTCGCTCGCATATTTCTCTGCTCCGCTGAAACAGATGTGTCTCTCTTGCGTTTTTGCCCTGATACGCAAGAAGCATATTGCTCGAAAAACACCTGCTAAAATTGTTCCAGAAAGTTCGGGCTCTTTCTATAGACACATGTTTTAACGGTTTTTTCTTTAGCAGTTGGAGTGTAACTTTTGGTGGGGCAGGCCACTCACTTCATGTGAGGAGGCTTTGCCCACCATGACGCGTTGCACGGATTAGCATCTATGCCGATCACTTTATGGTGACGGAGGCGTTCACCCACCGAGGTACCAGGCCGCTTAATATGAATGCCGTGATGTTTTTGTCAACACGCTTCCCCAAGTTTACTTTTGAATGCAATGTATTGTAGAGTTTTAAATGTATAATCCTGCGTTTTGGAAATTAGTGACTGTTCCAGTATGAAAATAAAGCAATATGTTTTAAGTTTAAAGGTGTTGACTGAGACTCCTTATTTAAAGGGAATGTGGTCTTCAAAATGTGTTTTTCTCCTGAAGTAAAATGTGTTAGCCCAGTGTTCAAAGTGTTTGTGTGATCATGTTTCGGAATTAAAACGACATGCGCCATCAAAAGCGAATTTCATTCTTTATTTTGGAATTTGTCCTTCCTCGTCGCTCTGATGAGAAATTTCTAGTGCATATGTGATTTCGTTCAGTGGGGAAGAAAAGCATGTTCACCTAAGGGGAATAATTCTCCTTTCGACATCATTGATGTGACAGTGTGAATTTAAAATTCGTCGACAGTGTGAATTTAAAATGTGACCCACTATACGATAGTGTTCTTAAAACTATGTCGCTCTCACTACAAAATCGTACGAGTTATAATCTTTACAAAATAATTCATTGTCTCCTTACGATCACCACCTTCCACCGTACATCTCCATAGGATAGGCTGTTTCAGAGACATAGTGTCATGTAGCGCAAATTAAATTTCACTTAATGTTGAAAATAGGTGATCATTTACATTGTTCTCCTCAAATGTTCTACATAAAATGCCTATAGCATTCAGCAAATCTACTCTTGTGACACGTACTCAGTTTGGATGCACATTGTCCTCCTCATTATCATTACATGTCCCATTGGTCCCAGATTTTGGAATGATCGTTACCTTTATAAAATTCTGTTAAGTGTATTAACAATTGTTTTGACTCAATTATTCTAAAACCTCCTCACAAATATGAGTCATCTTTGACTGGCTTTCACTTCGCTCTGAAAGCTAATTACACCACAGTTTCACCTAATCTCCAATGATTATCTGACCGGATAAAGTGGCACACACAACTGAGGTAACTGGCAGAAAACCAGTGCAATCTGGCTATTTCGTTCTGTTCGTACAGATTTTCACCGGAATAAGCGGCTCACCGGATAAACCACCAACCAAAATAAGCGGCGACCACTGTATAAAGTAACAGAAAAAAGTTGCATGCTTAATACTGTTAATAAGAGAAAAAAGCCAAAGGCACAAGTGTTAAGCAGAGAGTGAGGTCAAAGGCTTTAGCTATCTGTAATGCTAAAAGTGCATGTAGGAATTTTTTTTTTTTAATTTTTGTTCTAGACTTTATTGGAAAGGAAAAATAATTTGAATCAACAATTAAAAAAGAAAAAAAAATCAAGTGATTTGTGTTGGCAAAACCTGCATTGTGTCTCTTTCTTTTTTTGTTCTAAATCCACACGTTATCTGTCAATTGGTATCATATTTAAATTCTAATGACAAATATCACTCAAATGCACGGGGGCCCATACCTATGTTCAGGGAGGAGCCATACCCCACCTCTAGCTCCCATATTAACATTATCATATACGCACTGGTATAATCTAAAAGTGGTTCAACACTAAATATAGTATATTTCTGGAGCAGAACCCTTAATTTGCCTCCTCCCCCCACCCTACAAACAATTATATGAGCACCCATCTCAAATGACATATACACTAGAGATGAGTTAAAAAACCTTCTAGAAAAGCACATAAAATATTTTAATAAACAGCTGGATTAGGCAAGTGAAACTTAAAATAATAGGTAACCCATAAAAGCCCAAATTTTTAAAGAAACATGTACTAACTTCCAATAAAATGACAGTATATATTGCAGTCTAGATATTAAGAAAAAAATTGAAATCGATAAATTTTTTATTTATATTTTTTGTTCAGAAATCAGGTGATTTCATAGCTCCTTTAATAATGTGGGTTTTTTCATCACACTATTTGATTTTTGGTGTTAATAATTCAACTGGAAGATATTTTAATAAGCGTGAAAACGTAGCTTGATACACATGTTAATAAATAAGCATGAAGAAACAACATATAATAGCACCATTAAAAATTAACATAACTGACCTGTTTCGTCTTGTATAACATGCCACATGAACGATGCTACCATTGTCATAGATGTCATACATGCCAGAACTGGACTGCTATGTTAATTTTTATTGGTGCTTCATGCTTATTTATGAAAGGTTATTTTGTCTGGTGTTTTATTTTCAAAAGTTCATTCATTTCTTTATTTACTAATTTATTATTCTCTCGCACTTTCAGGTCCCCAGTTTTATTCCTTCCATACCTGCACAAAAGATGTTTTTATAACTGAATCAATTCTTACTCTCATTTTAATTGGAAGAAAAAAAAAAGACATTGTTAGAGTAAATGCACTGCTTGCATGTAATCAGTTCTGTGGCACATATCTTCTTGGAATATTGGTTTTAAAAAAATCACTTTATGCAGGTTGATCCGATCTCTTACAACATCTTAGCATGGATACCAGCACCAACCCATTTATCTGTGAGGTATGCCAGAAGACATTTTCTCGGAAATCTTCTTTGATGAGCCATCTCCACTGTCATGTAGACAAAGAAAGATCTTTTGTCTGCAAGGTGTGTCAGAAAGCATTTTTTAGAGCTTCTCATCTGAAGAGCCATCAACTCACGCACACGGACGAAAAACCTTTCACTTGCGAGGTGTGCCAAATGACATTTACTCGACAAAGTAACTTAAATGACCATTTCCGCATTCATACGAACGAAAGACCTTACGTGTGCGAGGTGTGTCAGAAGGCATTCAATCAAAGGTCCACACTGAGGAGGCACTTAATCAGGCACACCAACAACAAGCGTTTTATCTGTGATGTGTGTCAGAGAGCCTTTTCAACGGGTTCTCACCTGAAGAATCATCGTCGCACCCACACAGCCGAGAAACCCTTCAGATGCCAGGTGTGCCAAACGGCATTTACTCAGAAAAGTTCCCTCAAGGACCATCTCCGCATACACACGAATGAAAAACCTTACGAGTGCGAGGTGTGTCAGAAGGCATTCACCCAGAAGGCCACCCTGAGGATGCATTTGATCAGACACAAGAACAACAAGTGTTTTGTCTGCGGCGTGTGCCAAATGGCATTCGTTCAAAAGGATTATTTGTTGAAACATCTCCGCATTCATACGAATGAAAAAGCTTTCGTTTGTGAGGTGTGTCAGAAGGCATTTAAACGAAAAGAAAATTTAGTGAAGCATCTCCGTGTTCACAAGAAAAAGAAGATTTATGTATGTGAAGTATGCGAAGAGGAATTTTTTCAAAAAACTTTACTACAAAGGCACTTAATCACTCATGCACAAGAATGAATGAGGAGAATTTTATCAGTGATTTTCATTGTATGCCATTTACTTGTAAATGTTCTTTAAAGCAGCATTTCGGCATTCATACAAATTAAAAATCTTATGTGTGCAAAGTACATCAAAAGGCATTCACTCAAAGGTCTGCATTAAGGAAGCATTTGGTCAAACATATTGTTGTGTTTTATTTAAAATCTATTCTGTAATTTAAATATTAAATGCTAAATCATATTATAAAAGCTAAACTGTTAAATTATTTATTTTTAAAATCATAATAGCTAACAAATAAAACCCACGGGTTCTTCATTATCTATTTTAAAAACCTTTTTCAGTATGAAGTTGGAGAAAGTGTGAACACTCTAAAAGGGTGGGCTTGAGTAATTCCTTTCCTTGGCATCGGTTAGATTGAATTCAGCTACGCAGTTGCGTGAGCTTGCTTCATAAGTTAAAACCTGTGTAGCTTAAGTGCGTTTTAAGAAGTTATTTTTTTTAAATCAAAACATGCAAATGTGATAAGTGTCGTTTTTGTAATCTCATTTGTATGTGTTCACTGTCTAATGGGATTGGTTAGTTTCTAAATGTTTCCAAATGCAAATTGTATTTGTAGATTGTATTTAAGCAGAAATTTTATGGTAGTGTTTGCCACTTCTCGTCTGTGCTGTAAAGCATTGGAGATAGTTTTTTTTTTTTTTTTTTTTTTTTCTAATTTACCTTATTTTATACCTCAGTTGAAGTGGTTTCTTTGGGTATAGTTACTCTTTTTGATAGTAAATGTAAATTATTTTTGGTACTTACGTATTATCCCGGCGGTCATTCCGTCAAACTATTTTTGCATTAAATATGCTGGCAAACTGTTGCCAACCCAATTCTGAACCTCAATAATTTCATGTGTCTCAGCATTTATCTGGGCATAAAATCGCTCGTCTTGCTGGACTGCCGGGATACTATGTTAAGTACCTTATTTTCATAACTATGTATTTTTGTAAGGAAAACTTTATTTTTAATGATGCATAATTAAATTTAATATAAACTTAGCCTGAGGTCTAAATTAATCTAATTCAGCCATCCATCCCTTTTAGGGACTGCTATTTTGGATTAATTGAATTTTAATTTTTTACCTGGTTTTGACTACAAAACTTTTGAAACATTTTCTTCTGTAATACAACATGGGACTTCTTTGATGTTTGTAAAATCTTTTTCATGGACTGTAATAAAATTGGATTTTATCTTATAAATCCTTCTCATCAATCTTTTCTCCTACAGCAGCTATCGTTAAATTTGGGAATTCAAATTAGGTTCTAAAAGGTATTTAGTGTAAACAAATTTTTGAGATAAGGATTCTTTTAATAGATCCTTTAATTTTGTTTTTGGTCATTAAGACCAACACCTATTTGCAACAATCATTGTAACTGCAACATGTGTCCAATTATCATCACACTCAGATGGAAGAGAAACCCTTCTCTTGAAAGGTGTGATAAACAGGATAAAAACATAAAAATACCTTACTTAGTAAATCGGGCCTTGGTTGACTGGGATTCACAGTCATAGATTTCAAGAACGCTATTAAAAATCATACATCAAGGAAAGAACTCTTGGATTGTAATATTATTGTTAATAGCCTCCCTTCAAAAAGATTATTTGTTGAAACATCTCTACATTCATACAAATTAAAAAGCTTTTGTTTGTAAGGTGTGGCCATTTAAACTGAAAGAAAATGTAATGAAACATCTTCATATTCATACGTAGACATTTGATTGGGAGATATGTGACGAGGAATTAAAAAAAAAAAAAACTTTACTATGAAGGCACTTAAGCATAGTGTTATTAAATTCTTGGTAATAATCTTTTGGCGAATATTCTCATTGACTAGGATTTCCTCTTGAAAGATATGAAAGAATTTTTTTTTATATACAAACTTATATTTGTGATTAAAAATCCTGAAATTAAAAATTAATAAATAAATAAAATCACCTATTTTGAACATTATGTATTACAAGATGAATTTAAAAATAGATTTAAATCAAACAACATAAAGAAATTTTTTTTTTTTTTTTTTTAAATACAAACAATGGTGTACGTAACCATGTTGTTCATAACCAAAACCAATGGTGTACATAAACAAAACTGATTTTCTTCATTTTCAAAAGACTACAGTCTTTCTTCATTAGAGGTAGATTCCATTTCGTTAATGTTTAGAAATTGTATTAAATTCATTTCGTTTTTGTCCTTTAAGAGTTTAATATTGTGGGCCACAATTGCTAATTTTCCACTTCTAGTCTTTTCCTCAATTGCTAACTTTCCCTTCTTCCGCTAATTTTCCTCTTCTAATCCTTCCTCTAGTTTCAATCAATAAACTTAATTTTCAATGCGTTTATATGTCCGTAAGTACTAAAACTTCTTTCTGTTGCTGCAGTTGTTGCTGGAATGCTTCATTCATATTTTCAATGCAACTTTTGTCAAATTCATACCAATTCACGATCCTTTCGGCCACATTATGCATCAGTAATATATTCAGCAGACGTTATAATGTATCATCTTCCAAAAAAGCTTTCTTGTGCATGATATTCTGCAAGTTCTGATAGAATTTCTTCCACTGGCACATCTTCTGAAATTAAAAATTAATAAATAAATAAAATCACATATTTTAAACATTATATATTGCAAGATGAATTTAAAAATAGATTTAAATCGAACAACATAAAGAAAAAATAATTTTTAAGTTGAATCTAGTTGAAGCTATAATGTTAATAAGTTCTGATCCACCTATTTGTTCTTCCCTGTTTAGATTCGCTCCAAAAAAATTTAGGATCCAAAATGTTGGTTGCATAATGAATTCGTTTAACTGTCATCTTTTTTTCTCTCTTTCAATAAACTGAGTTTATTTTTCTCTTCATTTTTCATAAGTGGTAATTCTGGCAGAAGTTTTTCCATTTGATAATGTTGCAAGCGCATAGCCAGAAAAAAGTTCTGTGTGAGGATATGTAGCACTAATATTTTTTTTCCTATAATTGATCTCCAGAATGAATGCAAACAAACACAATTAATGCATTGACCAAAATTTCGATGGTGATCAGACCCCCGTGGTGCCCTCCATGGCTACGACCTTGTAGTATTTAATAGTGTTGTCATTCACAAAAATGAAATTTGAATAGGAAAAAAATAGAGTATTGGTATGGAAATATAATTAAAATCATTTCCAAGCATTTTATAAAGTTTAAACATTTCTTAGAGGGGGAAAAATGTCACTCTTGTGTGTGTGTTATCTCAAAATTTTGAAGTTCTTTTATTCTTCTGCTATTGGATTTAAAAAAAAAAAAAAAAAAAAAGATGAACCAAAATACTTACAATTTATTTTGTGTTTATGCTGAATTTAAAGGGAAAAAAAAATAATTGTTTACCTCCAAATATTTACTGTCTAGAAACTGAGCGAAAAAAAGACAGGTGTTTGCATGAATTTCTAAGCAATAAATGAGCCCTATTTTTAATGTTCTTATCTGCCTATTACACCTCTACTTCATTTAAATGTCACCATTATTACTTAAGAGAAAATTCTCAAATATTCTCAAGTTTTCATGGGTTGGAGAATATTCTCGAAATATTGACGCTCTTCGAGAACTCGCAACACTATGTGCAAGAATAATGAGAATTTTACTTGCAAAGTTTATTGGATGCCATTTACTTCAAAATGTTCTTAAAAGAACCTTTTTAAGTTTCTTTAAAAAAAACAAGAAAAATCCTGGAATTTTTCTTGGCTGCCTTCTTTCACTTCAGTCCGAGAGCATTTCAGAAGTTTGTCAAAGCTCAAGGCTGGCTCCATTATGCATTGATAACCCATGGCCAGGAAGATGGAGCTGTCTCATTGAGGGATGTCAACAGATTTCCTAAATGGACAAACTACATTCATATGAACTAGAGGCCCTTGTCAAAAAGGCACTTAAGCATGCATGACAGAGTTTTATATGCTGAGTTTGTCTCCAGGCATTTACCCTAAAATTGTATTTAACCCTATGAGACGCAACCCTTTCCCAATGCTGAAAAAAGGGCAGCTGTTGCCATCGTTCGACTTAACGACCAGCAAGATGGCAGACGATCGAAACGTTCATCGCGTGCCACAGACGATCGATGAACGTTTCGATCGTCCGCCATCTTGCTGGTCGTTAAGTCGAGCGATGGTAACGGCTTCCCTTTTTCAGCACTGGGCAATCTATCCAGCTGTTCTCGCATTCTTCCATTTTTGAGCAGATGTCAGTGCTGTTAAAAAGAATTGTGACAATTTTTTTACGGGAAATGACGTGCTAAAAAGTAAAGGATTCTGGTGGAGCTCTGTCACCCGCAACTATTTTTATAGAAATCAAATCTATTCTTCGTGACTGACAACAGTCAAAATGTCAGAGTTTGGTGTTCCCAGAGCGGGAACACTGCGCGTTAAAGGGTTAATAGACCATTCATATGAATGAGAAACCATTTTTTTTTAGGAGATTGTTAAAAGAAATTTCCTCCAAAGTGTCCTCTTAAGCTGACTGATTGCTTTTTTTGTTAAGAACCTAGCTTACATTCAGAGTATTAGTCCAGGAGGAGTGAAATTGTCATAGCCTTACCAATTGTTGCCAATACAATCAATAGAAAAACAAAAATGATCTCCGGCATTTTAGTAGTTTTCAAGCATATGGTGTGGACATTCTGTACCACGAGTCACCAAAATTTTGTTAGTTTATACCCCATAAAGTTGGATTATTGCTTACATGCATCCTTTCACCTACAAATGTATAGCGACATTCAATGTTCATTAAATAAAGCTTATGTTTTTGAAGCATTCCCTGTGAATAAAGTTTATTGATTAATTTTTTTTTCCAAAACAGATTTTTAAAGAACTTATTCTACTTCATTCAAAACTTTTAGCAAGAATATGACTAAGGCTCCGATAATCAGAAATGAATCAGTAAATGGTCTGATACATGGCCAAAAAAATTCCTCCCCCCCCACCGCCCCAAACTAGTCGGCCTAAGTTATACTCTAAAACTTCTCGGGAGCGACCACCCTCTGTTCGGTGAAAAATCGGACGTTAATGGAGGTGATCGCTCAAAGAAGTATAAGCGTTTCATAGGCAAGAAAAATATGCTGAAAAATATTGCTTGTTTTGTTAATCATGAAATTGTATACTAATATAGTAGTAAATAAGTAATTATATTACTAAATAAGTAATTATACAAATATATTTTAAAATTCAATAAAATATTTAGAAATTACGGATTGTTCTCTTCTTTTATCTGTTTCCGAGAGCACATCTCTCTATACTTTATTTCTTACATCTGACAAATGAGCATTTAGCCTGGTATACTTCAAACATTCTGAATTTCCATAATAAAATATGTTCGCTTTAAAATTTGCTGTTTGGGTTTTCCCACAACCAAAAGTAACAGCTAAATTCTTCTCTGAATTTCCATTCTCGTGTGACTCGATCACATCGCTGTGCTGTTCCAACGGTAAAATCACTCCTTTCTTAGACATGTCTCTTCTCTAACCTACAAGATTTGTTCGTGATGTGTACTTCCACTTAGCACCAGGTGTCGATTTGCAGTAGAGCGGCTGGTTTGGAATGTGGTATTTATGTTAACTTTCTTTCCGGAAAAATGCAAGAAAATTTTTCCACAAAAAAAACAGGACCGGTCGCTTATAGAGGTTTGTGTGGTCTCTTCTAGAGGACCTTTCAACATTAAGTAGAGAGGGTAAAAAATCGGAGCCTTAAAAAATGGGTACTTGGAAGAGGAGGTCGCTTAATAGAGGTGGCCGCCGATAGAAGTTTCACTGTACATCGATAAATGAACAGTATATGTAAATTTGTTCTCTAAGAATGTTAACAATACCAATTTATACTATTAAGAGTTCCCTGGAGAGATTTGATGTGGTTTTGAAACTTTCATCCTTTAAAAAATTTTCCATCATTGATATTATTTATATCAAAGCGACTTCAGTCAACCACACACACAACGGAGCAAAGGACTGATCGAATACTAAGTACAGTGGTCGCCGCTTATTCCGGTCACATCGGAGCGGATTGAAGTTGACCGGAATAACCGAATTCCGAAATAAACGGAGAAAACAATGTATTGAATCAAAAATATGAAATATATTCGTCAAGAGTTTAACGTATGCACATATTTATTAAAGAATGAAGAAGTGAACAAGCGAAAAAATGCGTATTTACATGTATTTAAAAAAAAACAACAACAACAACATTTAAAGCTTGGTTCGGACGAAATTAAAGGCTGTTTTAGGAGCGTAGCAAATTTAATCTCACTTAACCTTTTGAGGCGCAACCCTTTCCCAATGCTGAAAAAAGGCAGCCGTTGCCATCGCTCGACTTAATACCAGCAAGAGGGCGGACGATCGAAACGTTCATCGCGTGCCACAGATCTAGAGATCCTTTTTTTTGACGCAGCTGGCTGCGCGGCACAGCCAGCTGCGCCGCAGCGCCCATCACGCTGCCCTTTTTTCAGCATTGGGCAATCCATCGAACTGTTCTCGCATTCTTCCATTTTTCAGCAGATGTCAGTGCTGTTAAAAATAATCGTGACCATTTTTTTACGGGAAATGATCTGCTAAAAAGTAAAGGATTCTCGTGGAGCTATGTCATCCGCAACTATTTTTATAGAAATCAAATCTATTCTTCGGGACTGGCAACAGTCAAAACGTCAGAGTTGGGTGTTCCCAGAGCGGGAACACTGCGCGTTAAAGGGTTAATTCATTAAGAGTGATCATTATTTTTTTATTCAAGTTCTGTTAAGTGAATTAGCAATTGTTTTGATTGAATTACCGTAACACCTCCACACAATTACGAGTCATCTTTGACTTGCTTTCACTTCGCCCTAAAAGGTGATTGCACAGAAATTTTAACGAATCTCCAAAGATTACTTGACCGGTTAAACCGGCTCTCACTATCGGGGTAACCGGCGGAAAACCAGTGTAACTTGGTCATTTCGTTTTGTTCCTGTCGATTTTTAAATCGGAATAAGCGGCTCACCGGATTAACCACTGACCGGTATAAGGGGAGCCCGGGACCAAACCAGGCTCGAGCTCTGTAATCTGTAATTCACGATTGTATTTGGGCTCTGGCTGTGGAGAAATTTCTCCCTTTCTGGACATACTCCATATGTAAGCAGATTTTAATAAGTGTTTCATGGGAGAAATAAAATAATTATTATTATTGTTAAGAAAATCGCCAAGTGGGTGTATTTTGAGACAGTCCAATCGGCACAGTAAACAGAAATAACACTTTATTCACGGCTCGCAGCTCAATAGCTCAAAATAATACAAGAAACTTTAAAATGCGCTAACAAAATTCATAAACAAGCAAAACAATAACACTATTCATTTCACAGAATCAACCGTGCGCTTCAAAGTCTATCACTCAACTGAACTCCCCGGAGAGAAATCCTAGCGCTTTTATAGAGATGATGACGTCACCGGAATTGCCGAGAACTTTCTGGAACAATCTTATCAAATTGAAATAGGGTCTCGAGACATGAATTTTCTAGAAGCCACCATTTGTCGCCAAGGTCGCCAAGACTACAGGGTTACCATTATCGGAGAACTCCGCTATTATGCCTGAAAAACTAATTTCACGGCGGCGCATGCAATACGGAGCAAATTAAGTTATTATTTCGCAACATTATTTAATAAATTTATCGAATATAAAGAATTAGAAAATGCATTAAGAGTTTGCTGTTTATATTTATCTTTAATTCGCACAAACGACAAAATTTATGATATTCTGTCAATGAAGTAATGGACTTTTATTTATCTGTTATCTGAAATTTCGGGCTCGGGCTCCGACTTAAATAAAATCGCTCGGGCTCGAAATAAGTCCTCGTTGTATGGCACTACGTAGCATTGCTTACCCGGCGCGTGCACTATCCAGACAGGGAAAGTAGTTTTACAGGCACGTTAAAGAAATTCAATAAATGCAAGATGTCACAAAGCAGTCCATTTTTTTTTTTTTTTTTCGTAGTCTTAAACGAAATACAAAATTAGTATTAACAACAGTAAGTGGTGCTTTAAAACAGTGACAATATTGCACTGACGATATCATTAACTGTGATAAGTGAAAGAAAAAAAAATAAAGGGTTTCAATTTTTAATTGTGATTGAATACCAGTAATCGTGTATGCGAAAAGAAAAAAAAAAGTTGCAGTCGTCAATTGTGATTGAATATCAATCATTAAGCCTGCTTAATGTTTTCCTGGTATATGTAATTTCCGTCAGATGGAATAAAAAGGTGGGAAGGGAGGGCTTTCCCCTAAGCATAAACCTACGCACGCATTTGCACAAACTAACCGAAGTGTTGTACGACAGCAAAAGCAACAACAACTAGTACTTATAAAAATAAATTTAAGTGCAACTTTTGATCGTTGCCTACGTAATACTACTCAAGGCGGGAAAAGGTCGTGTTTTTCAACAATAAAACGGGCGAAAACCTAGTTTGCCGAAATGATCGCTAGGGGCGCTCTTATGACCCTTCAACGTGTGTGTTTTTTGGCTGTTGGAATGTAAACAATGATGTGTTGAGTTTTCGAGACGTTTAAACATGCTTAAACATTTACCTTATTATATTTGTTATTATTTTATAGATACTTAATTACATTGTACGCAAAAATAAGTGAAAATGGTACTCTGTTGTGTATCATTTTGTAATAATTCTGACTTGAAAGAAAATGATGGAGCAACGGTTAGATTTCACCGTTTTCCAAAAGATCCCATTTTAAAAGATACGTGGCGGGTTGCTATTTATCGCCAAGGAAATAAGGGCAAAATGAATAAGCTCTTAAAATTTCATATTTGTATCTCCAATAGTTTTGCCTGGTCGTTCATGTGTTTGAATAAATCAATCACTGAGAACACATTTTATATAGAGAGATAACACGACGTTTAATGCATACGATACATACTTTGACATTCATATCGGTTTGCGTCTTAAACCGATGTGGATTTAAAATTATAAAACAATATAAAGAAATCTAAAGGTGCTTTCGTAATATTATCCCTGCGGTCATTCCCGCCAAACTTCTTTTTCGTGAAGTAATGCTCCGGCATTTATCCCGGCGAAAAATCGCTCATCTTGGCTGTCCGCCGGGATACTACGTAAGTACCAATCTAAAAATACCAGGAATATAACGATAGCCCTTACGGAGTAACAAGGCAACGATGAGTTCTTATAGTACCAAACAGCGCCATCTACATTTTCCCCCAGTTTTGAAAGCCGCATTTCCCGGCCTCGAGCCGTATTACGTAGGCAACGTTTTGATAGATAAGAGCGTGAATGTATGTCCAGAATGAATGCACCTCACTAAAATTTCGGGAAATTCTCATTTGGCTAAAACAAAACAACCAATGAAGACAAGGTTCGCAAAATAATATTTTTCTTTAATGCTACGCTTCAGTAATTTTGCACAACTGTGTGTGTGTGGGAGGGGGTAGCGGGAGAGAAGAAGCCTTCCGACCTTTTTATTCTCCCTTCGTTTGACAGAAATTTACATTACATGATTAACGACTGATATTCAATCACAACTAACGATTGGCCATTGGAATATTTCTTTTAATCAAACTAGTTCAGTCGAACCCACTTAATGTAATAAGGAATATCCCGCTTAATGGAATATCTGTTAAAGGAATATCCCGTCTAATGGAATATCTATTAAAGGAATATCCCCCTTAATGGAATATCTGTTAAAGGAATATCCCGCTTAATAGAATATCTGTTAAAGGAATATCCCCCTTAATGAAATATCTGTTAAAGGAATATCCCGCTTAATAGAATATCTGTTAAAGGAATAGCCCGCTTAATGGAATACATTTTTAATGCACAGTAGAACCCGCTAAATGGAATAGCCAATTTGCCACGAAAAATTATTCTAATAAGCGAAAAGTTATTCTAGTATTTCATTATCCGGGATCATAATGAGTCATTATTACGGTTCGGTACCTGAAAATTTATTACGATAAGCAGGATATTCTTTTAATCGATATTCCACTAGGCGGGCTCGACTGTACTAGTTTGATTTAAAAGAAATGTTCCAATCCCCAAACTAGGGAATGCAATCCCGCACTGTTTTTCGTCTTGCGGGATTTCGGGATTGAGATTTACTGATCCCGCGGTATCCCGCAATCCCGCGGGATTGACATTTCATTTAGCTAGGACTTCATTTCAACAGAGAAAAAAAGTATGATTTTAAGCACTATGAAGTTTAACTTTAATAATAATAATTAATCTTATGAGATAATTTATACAATAACTTAGAGAAACATGAAAATTGTAATCATGATTTTCATAATGATATACTAAGTCATGTCTCAATATATTATTATTAGTTATGTTAGTTGCTAAAAATTTGGAATTTACAGAAAAATACAATTTATAAATACTACATTCACACACTTAGTTATTTTCTTAGTTGCTGAAAAAAAGAACGTACAAAATCGAACAAATCCAATGAATCATTTCCTGGTCTAGATTTAATTTTAGTAAAATAATTAAATCTGTGAATTAAAAAAAATTAAAAAGTGAAATTAAAACTTTTTATAATTAATTCGTAACTGTTCGCTAAGAGATAAATTAGTATGAAATATTTCAGTTCATTTTGGATTGGAAGTTTGCGAAAAATTTAGATTTAGATGCTTGATACAGACTCCAATTGGAAGATGAATAAAAAAATAAAACTTTAAATTAAAATTTGTAATTATTGATTCGTTTATTGTTAGATAGGAGACATGAATATACAAAAATTTTCGTTCTATTTATTGGAAAAGTAGCGTGAAATTGTAATAAAAAATAATTTATTTCTCAGTATCAATCCCGCGGGATTACGATCCTAATCCCGCGGGACTAGTCCCGCAAATATTTGTGCGGGATCCCGCAGGATCCCGTTCCCGCGGGATCAGGATTACATTCCCTACCCCAAACGTTAGTTGTGATTGAATGTCAATCGTTTGACTATGCCAAACCATAGTAATTTGTTGATGTGATTCCAGATGATGGAATATCCGCACTTATTAGAATAACTTTTTGAGGAAAAATGGCTATTCCATTAAACGCACTCGAGTGCATTTTACAACATATATTTGTGTCTACATTCTATCTGGAATTTTGTCTGGTCATTTTTTAGACAAAGTTGACGGTCTATTGACACTGCCGTTTGACGCAGTTGAAAGTTTGCCTAAAAAATTTAGAAAAAAAAACAAATCGATCATGCAATTTATTTCTTACATGACTTAAATCATTCCAACTACAGACCATTTTGTTGTAAAGTGTAGGTGAGATTGGGGTCAGTTTTGATCGATATTTGCATTACGTTATGGAAGATCAAAATGCAAATTTGAGGCAGACTTCCCAGGAAGTTTGCGAACATTTGCATGAATGCAATTTTTGGAATAACAGTTCACAACTGAGCGGAATTTTAGTGTGTATAATGCATCAGTGTATCGTGTTAGGACTGACCCCGATCCTGGGTGAGAGTTGTAACAAAAGGGCTGTTGTAACATGTAAGTTTTTAGTACTGAAATTGCAAAATGTATTTGGCATATACCATTTCTAATCCTGTTTCTATAAAGTAACATGCTGCAGAAAAGTGGTATTATCCAATGAATTATATAAAACGGAAATAGGAAATGCTAAATAATCCATAGAGTTTACTAAGGTAAATAATTAAAAATTTGAAGATTAGTTCAAAAAACATTTGAACAAATTAGTAACATTATTAAAAAAAAATCTATCGAAAAAAAAAGTAATAGCTTGAGCATTCATATGGACCCATTTTTACATGGAGTTTAAGGAAGTAATGTGATCCCCAAAAATTTCGGGGGCCAAATTTCGACGAAAAATCCGATTTTGACTACTAAATATAATTTTAAGAATATTTTCGATGCATCTCATCGTACACTAGCATGCACGTCCATACAAATGCGTCCGCAACCCGTTTTGACCAACGGTGAGTCTATTTTGAGCAGTTTTTCCATGACGGTGGTTTATAACATATATACCCAATTTGAGCTCAATCGAATGTACCGTTTAAACGCTAGCGCACCTTCAAGAACTCCCCCCCCCCCCATAGGCCATAATGTAAAAGAAATCTTTGTCGTAGCCCTGCAGAAAAACAATAAGTCCTATACACACTAAAATCAATACCGGTCCTTCGACGGTGGTTTATAACATATATACCCGATTTCAGCTCAATCGAATGCCCGTTCGATTGAGCGCCATTCAGCTCCAAATCGAATGCGTTTAGGAGCTATCGTGTTCACTCACATACACACAGGCATACATACATACATACATCTTGTAAAAATAGCATGAATGAATTCCAGAAGACCTCAAAACGTGTCAATACACCAAAATCTCTCAAAGTCGAACTTTTTCATGATTACAATGCTTTCCTTACATGGTACATGTTCGGAAAGTAATAATATATAACTAAAGTACTAAAAAATGCTTTAACATCGGTGAAGGAAATTTCAAAATTTCGTGACTCATTCATAGTTAAAATGTTCTGAAAATTGGAATTAAAATTAGCTAAATTTTCCAAAAAGGGAGTGAAAGTTAGTTGTTAGCATTGGGAAAAAAAAAAAAAAGTGGTGCGTATTTAAATATGAAGACGGTCCCTAATGCAAATTTATATTTTTCTCTTTTTTGTTCACACTGGCCGATTAGGCACTGTCCATTAGAAGTACCCTAAGGTATTGTGGCCATTTTACTATGGAGGCACCCAGTGGCCGGCCAGCATTGCCTTCTATGAAGGGACGGACAAGTTAACCATCCATGCCGAAGTTGGTATTCGAACCCAAGGCGTGATAGAACAGTTCTTAAGCCACTATACCACCTGTGCAGCCATTTTATTCATAGTAAAATTATTATTAGTAAAATTTTGGTACAGTGAGACCTATGAAGTTGGCCACCTTTCTAAGTTGGCCTAATTGACCAAGAACGGAATGGCTTAATTACTTTAACATTGAATGAACCCTTCATAAGCTGACCACTTGTCTAACTTGTATGTTGACCAGATTATTAGGAAGAATTTGTGCCAAAGCATAGCTCAAAAACCTTTGTAATGGCCTTATCACACTAAAGGGAAAATCCGAGCAACTTCGCGCTGGACCAACTTTTCCTACAGACTTGAAGGCGTGGTTATCTTTAAGGGTTGCAAAAGTAAACAAACTCTCTCCGACGCCAAATAGTCATCGCATCGCTGATTTGGCGTGCAGGTTCTTATTTTACTTATCGTGCGTTGATATATTTACATCGGATCGGCAGCTATTTCGGCAGCATCGGATGGGCAGCAATCTCTAATTCCAAAGTCCACTTGAACGCGGCCATAATGTTATTTACACGTGATTCTGACATCGAGCCAAGCTGCCAAGCTTCGAACATAGTCGCCATTGCTCGAAATTGCTTATGACGTAGCAGGAAGAAGTACTCTGATTGGCCGAAATTTCGTCCGACTCAGACTTTTTCCTTCGGAAAGGAAAAAGTTGGTGTTCGCGGTCGTCAAGGTAACGGCGGAGGAAATCGGGTGAAAACTTGATTTGCAAGAAGTGTCGATTTTCTCAGTGTGATAGCCTATAGTGACCACTTCCAGAATTTTTTCTATTTACCTAATTAATGTTTAACCCTTTGAGGCGCAACCCTTTCCCAATGCTGAAAAAAGGGCAGCCGTTGCCATCGCTCGACTTAACTACCAGCAAGATGGTGGAAGATCGAAACGTTCATCGCGTACCACAGATCTAGAGAAAGCTGTGCCGCACGGCCAGCTGTCGTCAAAAAAGGGTCTCTAGATCTGTGGCACGCGATGTACGTTTCGATCGTCCGCCCTCTTGCTGGTAGTTCAATCGAGCGATGGCAACGGCTGCCCTTTTTTCGGCATTGAGCAATCTATCCAGCTGTTCTCGCATTCTTCAATTTCTCAGCAGATGTCAGTGCTGCTAAAAATAATCGTGACCATTTATTTGACGGGAAATGACGTGCTAAAAAGTAAAGGATTCTCGTGGAGCTGTGTCACCCGCAACTACTTTTATAGAAATCAAATTTATTCTTCGTGACTGGAAACAGTCAGAACGTCAGAGTTTGGTGTTCCCAGAGTGGGAACACTGCGCGTTTAAAGGTTAGCTATCAGCAATATTACTCCTATTTTATGTCATATTGATTTCATATGTAATTTTTTAGTATACTATATATATATATATATATATATATATATATATATATATATATATACTATGTAATGTATATGTACGTAGATGATAAAATGCGAAACTGAAAAAGTAAGTATTGCGCCCTTGATAAATTGACCACGAAAACGTAAAACTACTGCGTGGCGAATTTAGCAGGTTTCACTCTATTAACAACTTTGCCGTACGACAAACGGAGCGTGAGTGGTCCTTTCCCAGTGCTGTACAAGTTAGACAGTTGTATGGGAAAAGTGCTGCAATCGATGTTTCTGCTAAGAATTTTCTTTCTAGCTTAACTTTACTTATCGTGAGTGGTATCAAGGTTTCCCCCACTTTCCTTAATACATCCATATTCCTGTTCATCCATCTTGTTTGATCAATGCATTGCACATATGTAAACATTTCCTCGAACTAATTTCATTGTAATAATTACACGCCGGACAACCATTAGAAAGGTCGGAAATTATCATAATATCCTCATATTAAAATTGAGTACGAACGAGGAATAATAATTAAATTGCTTCGAAACATAGGTAGTCTGTTGTAGCGACAAATTACAAAAAAAAACAACATGTGAAGTCACAAAGAAATGAAAGAATTTAGATTTTTATACCATTAAGAGATATTCCCCTTGGTAAAAGCACTTTTTAATGAAATGCATCCAATGCAGTGGTGATCGTAATAGCTCTCAAAACTTCAGTGATTGTTATTTCTTTTGTTGTCTGGAGTCTGTGGACCGAAAAATCAAGTTTGTAAAGAAAATAACTTTTTACTGCAGGTTGATATCAATAGTTAGAATCGCTCGGTTACAGTCGGACTTACCAGTTCTTGTAAAGTTTAAGGAACTCAAGACACGTGGGTGGTAACTTAAATCAAGCATTTCGCGAAACTATCTCTTTTAAAGATATAGAGCCATCTCAGTACTTATTTGATTTATTGATACCACTAGCTGCGTGCCCGTTCTTCGCACGGTAGGAAACGAATATTTTACTAAAATATAATCGTTACTATCTATGCGAAAACAAAATGTCAAAAAGTTCAAGTAGTCCTTTTGTGTTAACTACCGCGGGATATATCACGCAACGTAGGATTATGGTTTAGTTAGTTGTAAGACGATCGTAGAAATATAATGAATATAACACTTTTAATTTCACGAAATAGTTATTAACGTGGTATACTGTGCTTTAATCCATATTATCCAAACAAATCCACTATTACTACCAGAGAAAGAAATGAGAATACTATCTATTACTTATAATATTATCTATCTTCGTTGCTCCGTCTTTAGTGCTCAATTTAAAGAAACAGATTAGATATTGTAAATTAATGAGGCCTTTCTACGTTTTGGTGAGTCTGTGGAATGTATGCGTTGCCATTAAAACATCTCCATACAGTTTTCAGCATAATTCTTGTCTAATTGGCGTATTTAGCACAGCAAAGTATTTCATCTCGCGGTGGTGGAAAACATCCAAGCTGTACCAATTTAAATCCTCAAGCATCTGTATACATTCCGATTCCACGTTAGTCTTTCTACACTTTTGTTTTTACTAGAAAAATTGTACACTATCCTACTGTAACTATTGGAGTAATTTGGTGTATAGTGAAACCGGCATATAGCGATAGTGATGGGCATGAATGAATGAAATTAATCGATTACTAAATCCATTCGAATCAATCGATTTCGAAAAATTTATTCGAACGCCTAGCACATAGCATTCGAATAGCATCGGTGAAACGAGTACTCGCGATTACTCGTGAATACTACTCGAATAGTGAAACACGAGTATATCGAGTAATCGAGTATATCGAGTATAACGAGTAGTGAATAATATCGAGTGAACCGAGTGAAACGAGTAGTGAATACTACTCGAATAGGGAAACGAGTACTCGCGATTAATCGTGAATACTACTCGAATAGGGAAACGAGTATATGGAGTAATCGAGTATATCGAGTAGTGAATACTATCGAGTGAAACGAGTAGTGAATACTACTCGAATAGGGAAACGAGTATATGGAGTAATCGAGTATATCGAGTAGTGAATACTACTCGAATAGGGAAACGAGTACTCGCGATTAATCGTGAATACTACTCGAATAGTGAAATCCCGAAAATGCACTATTCGATTACTCGATTATTGGCAATAATCGAAATCGATAAATCGATTATGGAAATCATTCGAATGGCACATCACTATAATAGCGATATTGTAGAAAACTAAGAAAAATATCGTTATAGACAGTTTATCGTTGTAGACTGATCGTTAGGTGTTTTATAGTATCTCTGTTCTGAAAAAAAAAGTAACGGCCGCCGCCGCCGCTGTCAAGAGCTTGCTCGGCTATCTCCTGATAAACCGTGGGGATTTGAGTTTCGACGAAGGCGTCCACCAATTCGGAAAATTCTGAGGAACCTGATAAGCTGACTTAAATTTCGAAAATCGAATTATTTTAGAAGATATTAATAAAAAACTGAAAAAATAAACATAATGGTTGCCAGGTTTGGCAACTTTCGCCAGCATAAAATCATTCTTTCCTTTGCAACAAAGCAATTATTGGGGTATTTGGGTAAAATAAGCTTTTTTTCAAAATGTAGCCCCTCGCAAAAAAAAAAAAGGAAAAAAAAATATGGATCTGCTACTGGCAGTAATTACAGGTTGTGAACATATGAAGTACGGTTTTCTGAGAGCTAATTATTAACTATACATATACGCAAGTCGCCAAATTATGAAAAAGCGCCATAATTGGCTAATACGCAAGGTATTCCATGGGTTTCACATAATTAAAAATAGTGCGAAATTTAAATTTTTATGTTCCAAGGAACATGCAAGAACCAAGCAATGTGCAACTCGGTAACATTCTATCTAATCCAAACAGTGGGTTTTGTTTGTTGAAATTATGCCTTATTTACGAATAAGCCTTATTAGGGGCATACGAAAAGCGAGCGTAGCGAGTCTAGGAGCCTTGGCCCTTAGTTATCAAAATTAAGGTAAAATACGTTTAGCGAGCAGAATAACACTCAAGTCGTCAATGGGCAAGTCTTGATGATACTTTGAATTTGGTCCCGCAGTGGCCGCCTGCATAGGCGCTCCATTCCCTTCAGAACACGGCAAGTGAAGCAGCACCCTGCTTGGCCAGTGCTTGGGAGGGTCCACTCCCTCTCGGCTCGAGTGCTTTGCGACGGGAACTCGTGCACGTCAAATCTGTCGTGGCGCCAATGCCCGCCAAGTTGTTAAACGATACCTCTGGTTGTGCGGATTTCAGGAGGTTGGTTCCTTCTCTGGAATGGGTTTAAAATGAGGGGACCCCAGGCTGAAGTCGGACTTCCTCCCACCGGGGCCCCTTTAAAATGGAAGCCGCCCCTTTCTGCACATCACCTCCCTATCTTGGGGGATCGGCCACCGCATGCGTTGTTCAGAGGGCATAAGCAACTACAACCACTTTGAATTTGAAGAAGTTGGGTGATGAATTCATTTTTTAGAAGTGATGTTTAATGCAAATTCGTAGCGTAGTCATAACCTCCTTTTCAACTGGAGCAGTTTACTATAGTACACACTGATATGGATAAAAATTTGTAAAATAACACTCATAAACCGGTACCTATCAATCTGTACGATCGTTTCGGCCGAAAAAATTGCCAGCCTTCTTCAGCAGATGGCAACACACAGTGTTGTAGATCTTTCGGTCCCCTCTCTTTTGCGCCACTGTGTGTTGTCATCTGCTGAAGGAGGCAAAAACATTTCCGGTAGAAACGATTGTACAGATTAATAGGTACATTTTTATGAGTGTTACTTCAAGAAGTTTTATTTATCTCATCTTTTAAAACCAATATCTGTTTGAGTGTTTTTTGATTGATCACCCATTCTTTCACGAATCGATAAAGTGAAAAAAATATACACAAAAAATGGTGCATGTACTAATTTTATATTACTGCCATGAAAATAAATTCCGTGTAACAAGTTTTTCGATGACTAAAAGCTTTTCCTAACTTTTTTCACTGTCATTGCCCAATTTTTACTATTGCGCACTCTAAACCGAGACGATTCGAGTTAAAATTATCGTTAGAGACAAGTACATGTAAAAAAAACAATATCTCATAATACACTGAGTAAATAGAAATGTCGTCCTAACCAAAGAAATTATCGTTATATAGGCAGTTTTACCATTAAGGACAGTATCCTTATGTACAGGTTTCACTCAAGGTCTGGTCACACCCAGTCCAATATTCTTTCGATTCAAAATCCAAAACAATCTAACATGAAATTGAAACGACGAAGGCAGTCGCCGTGTTTTTAACCCTTTGAGGGGCAACCCTTTCCCAATGCTGAAAAAGGGCAGCCGTTGCCATCGTTCGACTTTACTACCAGCAAGATGGCGGAAGATCGAAACGTTCATCGTTCGGCACAGCCAGCTGTCGTCAAAAAAGGGTCTCTAGATCTGTGGCACGCGATGAACGTTTCGATCGTCCGCCCTCTTGCTGGTAGTAAAGTCGAGCGATGGCAACGGCTGCCCTTTTTTCAGCATTGGGCAATCTATCCAGCTGTGTCTCGCATTCTTCCATTTTTCAGCAGATGTCAGTGCTGTTAAAAAGAATCGTGACCATTTTTTGAAGGGAAAGGACGTGCTAAAAAGTAAAGGATTCTCGTGGAGCTATGTCACCCGCAACAATTTTTATAGAAATCCAATCTATTTTTCGTGACTGGCAACAGTTCAAAACGTCAGAGTTTGGTGTTCCCAGAGCGGGAACACTGCGCTTTAAAGGGTTTTAAACCAATGTCCCATTCGCCAAGGCATAAAAATGGCGGATGCGTCGGCTCAGTATTCACCCAATGTCCTCCCAATTGACCTTATGAATAAAACATGGAGCAAAGGGATCACATGGAGCAATTTAGATACATGTGAGAGATATGCACATTCCTCGTGATTATGGCGCAATGCGATGAATAAGAAGTGAGCCACGACAGACGTCAAAACCAAAGTCAATATTTTCGCGGAAGTTATTTCGTTTGAAAGAAAATAAGATTCATTCTACTATACCGGATGTTTCAAAATCGATGTTACAGTGATTATCTTTTAAGCCGTAAGTGATAGAAACGTTCTTTAAATTTCGAAAAGTTTCTCAAATGAAGAGTAAAATTCAGATATGGCAAGTTTTTTTACTAGGGGCTGTATACATATTACAATGCGAAATTTAATTTTTATACGGTCCCTCCTTTCCTGTAATTTATATTTAGAAAAAATTTTTCCCTTTGTCTAGGAAAATTAATTTAAAAAATCCCGTCACTGTAAGTGGAACAGTTTCCGAGATATTGCAATTTGAAAATTTTGGCATGGGTCGGCAAGCTCCAAGGAGTTGTCTCCAAAGTGAGAAAAATGTAATTACTTATTATTATAATTTTATATATTCTTATATATTACTTATTAAAAGTAGTTAATTATCATTAAGACCGATGCCGAAAGAAATTTGTTCATGAAGAAGATCAAATGAAAGAATGTTTGAGAGAGATTTACAAACGCCATGCAACGGAAGAGAAGAAAGTGGTAGCTTTCAAGGGATGAAATGTGGAAAGAGATGTCTTGGAAGAATACCATATATAAATATCGAAGATTTTGGATGTCCAAAAATATAACGATTCACCGTCTCCATCTATCAAAGATTGTGGATACCATTTAAAAAAATAGAAAAATGTACATTGTCCGAACCATCTATAAAAGATTGTGGATACCATCTTAAAAGAAAAAAAAAAAAAAAAAAAAAAAGAAAGAATGAAAGAAAGGAAAAAAGAAAATGCACATTGTCCGAAAAAGGAAACTTTAGCATTTTTACAAAATGATTGGAAATGAATAAATAAAGATTTAGTTTTTTTCAAGTTTGACTTTCTTTTATTTGTTTAATGCGTTTTAATATTTAAACTTCATGTTTAGAAATATAAAGTTTAAACTTCAACCACATAAAGAATGAATTTTTTAGCATTTAAAATTGATGTTGGAAAGATAAAATTCTATATTTCTTTTCACCAGGTAACACAGGCATTCTTAAAAATTCATGTTGGAAAAGATAAAATGTAATATTTACAAACATAAAGAATGAATGTTTTTTTAGTATTTAAACTTCATGTTGGAAGTTTTAATATTTCTTTTTCACCGGGTAACCTCTTAATATTTATTTTTCTTCTTATTATTATTCACAAGGTAACTGAATAAGCATTAATCAATGTATTTTTTTATCATGTCAGATAATTTCAAATTTTGAAAAATGTCCCTACAACTATATTTTTGATAAAGGGCTCCGACATTTGGCTATATAATTGACAGACTGTACCGAATTTGAGCTCAATTGAATGCACCGTTTAGGAACTATCGTGTTCACTTACATATACACACACTCACGTACATAAATACATCTCGTAAAAATGGCAGGAATGTTTTCCCCGTTTAACCAGTGAAATAAATTACATACAGTTTTAGACGTTTAATTTAGGTTTTGGCCAAGATATGTTGTTAATCGCAGAGTTGCCAACTCTCCTGATTTAGGCAGGAGACTCCTGATTTTTCATTGATCTCCTGCCAACCTGATTTACGATACATTTCTCCTGATTTTTTATTATTTGCTCATTTCCTCCTGATTTTTATCATTTATCACATGAATAATGCAATTTTTTTAAATTGAAATCTTTTAATAAGTTTTGTCGTGGCAAGGAACCCTTCTCAGCATTTTCTCCTTTCCTGCAATCAAACTAGTTCCAGGAACCCACGCATGCATGTGTGACATCATAAAGTTCAGACTTTACTGACAAATGTATAATAGTGAAAGAGGTGCAGCTTCATGTTCTAAAGCATTGAAATTTCTATCTTTTTCCATCACTCTTAAAAATGATTATTTTTCGACTTTCCAACTTAACATTTTTCATGTTGCTAAATTTTTTACAAGCTACTGACTACCTAATAGAAGACATGACCCAAAATTGAGTTTTTTTGTGTTCCAAAAATATCTATATCTGGCAACAAACAGCACCAAAGATGCTTTTTTCTCTCTCCAAAATGTAGTTTCAGCTGATATAACCCTGATCTTTTAAAATTGAGTTTTTTAATCGAAAACAAGTCTCCTGATTTTTAGAATAAAGTCTCCTGATTTTTAGAATAAAATCTCCTGATTTTTCACTTTGCCAGGTTGGCAACTCTGTAATCGTCCACTAAATATTGGCATTTTAAGGTGCTTGGTATTTACCGCTCTAACTTCACTTGCTTTCTGAGTTTTCCTAATCAGGAACGGCTGCTAGAAATCTTTCAGCAAATGACAGAGTGTATATTCCGGATGATTTATGGGATTCTGAAAGAGATTTTAGTTTTGATAGTGATAGTGATTTAGATTTTTTGGACTGCTCCTCAGATGGCGATGAATCTGACCATGATTCAATTAACCTGCAAAGCGTTAGGCGGTGGTGCATTTTCTTCTATTATGTAATAAACAGAAGTTAACTGTCATTCAATTGAAATTTATTTTAAAAAAATTTATGTTATAACATCTGAAATTGGTTTTTCTGAAGCTTAGTTTCTAACGATAAAAATATTTATAAAAAATCTTTTCTTGAAAGAATAAATGCACGTTTCAATTCTCCAATGTATATAGATTTGAAATATAAAAAAATAAAATTACACAATTTTTGAAGCGATTTTGGTCCACAAATTGATCAGTCAGAGGGTTAATACTTTTATTTTAAGTTTCTCTCTATTCTAAAAAAAAGTAAAGGCCGCTGTCGCCGCCGCTGTCAAAAGATTGCCAGCGTATCTCCTCCTAAACCGTGGGGATTTGAGTTTCGACTAAGGTGCCCACAGATTCGAAAAATTCCGAGGAACCTGCTAATCTGATTTAAATTTCGAAAATCAAATTATTTTAGAATATATTAATAAAAAACTGAAAAAATAAACCGAAGGGTTGCCAGATTTGGCATAAAATCATTCATTCCTTTGCAACAAAGCGTTTCCAAGTATCTAGAATCGTGTGAAATTGACAAACATGAGTTAGAATGACGCCCATTTTACGCCAAAATAAAAACTATATGTAATAAGTAACTCAAAATGTGTTACACAAAGTTGACCATTTTCAAATAGTAAGTTCGCTTAGACAACAGGAGTTTAGAATGACCGATAATTCGTTTTTCCAAAACAGAATAACTAATATCTTGAAAATGAAAAATAATTAAAATGCAGATTATTTTAAAGCCGGTTCTCGTCCAGCTGGATTATTGGCTACCAGTAGAAATATTGGGCTGCGTTAACTATGCCATTATAGCAGTTACAGTACACTTTGGATATTTGCTAGCGCGACAAGATGGTATCATTCGTGGTGCTAAGTACGCCAATCTGCAAACGATTATGTAAATGAAAATATGGATAACGGTTTTCCGGTAACCTTACATGAACAGTAATTATAGGTTGTGAGCATGTGTCAATCGCCAAATAATGAAAAATCGCCATGGGTGGCAAGCTATCCTATCTGTTCCGTAGCTTTTATTAACTTTACATGTACACAAGTCGCCAAATAATGAAAAATCGCAATAGGTGGCAAATTCGAAGGGTGTCCAATAGGTTTTACATTATTAAAAATACAGCTGAAACAGATGTTCTGATTTTATTATGCTTTAGCTCCTAATTAATATAACTTTTGAATGGCAACATTGAAAATCATTGTGTTTCTGAAGAGTGCAAATAATTTTTCCAGCGATTATAAGCGGAGTCCGCACTCCAGGTGGAGTATAGCTCAGGACCCGTACAACACGGATTCCCATAACAAAATATCTTCCGTGTTATGAGGGGGAGGGGGTCTACTGTAGTGTGAAGTTTAAATTTTTATGTACCAATGAACATGCAAGAACCAAGAAATGCGTAGCTCAGTAACATTCTATCTGATCCAATCTTCGGATATTGTCTGCTGAAATTATGTCTTTTTTACGAATAAGAGTGATTAGGGGCCGAATGCCTCATACGAAAAGCGAGCGTAGCGAGTCTGAGGGCCTTGGCCCCTAGTAATTAAAAAAGTTAAGTTCATGTTGAGCACAATTATACTGCTGTTGAGCAAAATCTTTGTATTTAAAGATGATTTTTAACTTTTTTTTTGTCCATACTGGTATAAAATCATGTTTCATTAGTTCTTTTAAAGTATAATTTATTTTTTCAAAAAATGTGAACTAAAAAAGTAAGAAAAAAATTACATATAAACATTTAATCTTTAAATAAAATTAAATATAAATCTTTAAAAAACATTTAATCTTTAAATAACACGGTATTTAATAATAAATACCGTGTAATAATCTTAAGATTATTACACGGTATTTTTTAAAAGAAAGTCAATTTTAATTTTAGGAAAAACTTGGATATTTGCTACCAATGAGGACTTTTCATTATCTGGCGATTCTTTGGAGATTTATGCATAATTTGCGTTTAATAGATAATCATTTACCACCATGGTTGCTTTTAAAATAGTTCTGTATGTACTCTTATCAATGACATATACAAATTTTCAGTCGATTCGTAAATTTTACCGGAGCTAGAATATACATAGACAGATGGACGAACGGATATATTTGCCGACAGACAAATTGAATTCCCTAGCACATTTTAATTTTGCTGGAAAGTATTTATCAAGTGGTCCAACTAATATAAACGAAAAAAAAGGGGGGCGGGAATTCCAATCGAATTGTTATGTGCAGCTAGCAGAATTTAATGAAATTAATTTTCTGGTTAACATTTGATTAGTTGATAACTATAAATCCGCAAGTAAACAAATGATTATTTGTCAATTCTAAAGTCAGAACTAATATTCATTAATTATTAATGGTAAAAATTTTGCGATTAGTGGCTGCTCAATCGTTAATTGTAAATTGCACGATTATTAACGGATTAGTCATTCGCTAGTTTGATTAATCACATTTTAAATTAACGATTAATCAGTCTTCAATCGTTTTTTTGCCCAACACTGGGTGTAATCTTCATTTGAACATCATTACACGTTACTCAAGTAAAAAAGCTGTTATTAAATTTCTTTCAGAAACTCTGTCTAATAGCAATTTATTGAGGTTCAATCAAATTGTGTCTCACCTCTGTTTATCTATATGTGCATACATAAGTGCATCGATTTCTGATGATATAAAGTATTTCAGACTTTAAACTACTCCTTTACAAAACAGGTGTAATCTAGACCTATTATTACGGTAAAAAAATAATAGGGAACAAAATTTAAAAAGCATGCTTTGGTTTAATATGCATTTTATCGATAAATAAAGGAAGCATACACAAAGTGCGTGTTAGAAATCAAGAAGATTTTCGAAAATTCGCATTTATTTATTTCGGAGAAAACATTTGCTGATCACACTACAGTATTAGTAGTTTAAGTTCTGGGGTGTCCTTACGCTCAAATTTTCACAGCATGGTAGAAACTTGTCGCTATCGAATCTCATTTTTTCAAACATAAAACTGTTTGAGTACTCGAAAAAAAAAAACGCATTTTGAAAGAAAACTTAAAAAATATTGGCCTTGGAGGTGTATTCTTCCAACAGAACAGCTTTGCTCAAGATTAATTATATTTTATATAGTATGCAGACTTCTCCATACTTTGTTACTGCCGCTCTCTGAAAAATAGAAATAGCTTAATTCCAGGAGAACAGTAACTTTCATTTACACGTAGTACGATAATATTTTAACGAAAGAGAATAGTTTTAAAAACTTTTTTACAGATCAAACAAATTGACTTCCAACCGCTGTTTGTTTAAATGCACATATATGTCGATCGTCGATGATGTATATGCATCATTTCACACTTAAAATACTGCAAGCAAACAAATGTAATAATCAAAACTGTTTAAAGTTAACGCTCCTTAACAAACAGATGTAATCCTGTGGGTGGCAATTGACCCATTATTAACCTGTTTACCCCAAAGTTTGCAACAAACTTTGATCAGCGTATTACACATTTTTAAATATGTATGTTATCGATAAATCTCGGTGGCAATTTAAAAATCGCGTGTCGAAAGCGCAAAGCATATTTTTTGCATTTTTTTTTCAGGGTTGTGACAATTGACTTATATAGGCAGCATAGGAGCACTTAGATGTGATGCATCCAGGAGCTTACATTTAAGTATTATACAGGTGCTGGATGTTCTACTGATAGGTTTCATACTGACGTTCGCATAAACGTACTTTTGTCTGCCATTAGAATCAGCATTTTTTTTTTTAAACCTGTTATCCGGAGCTGTTGTTTAGCGTTGATCAAGTACTGTGTAATGTACAGAAACATCACTACATGATGAATAAATATATAAGCTTTGCTTATGATTATTATAACGTCATTTTGCTGAATTGTTTTATAAACTGAGCTTAAAATGTATTTGTGAATGTGACAGTTGATTTTATATTTTTATTCAGTTTCTCGTCTAGAATGATACGATACGTGTAAAAAATTTACTATTCCGTTGTATGCTAGGGGATTTAATATGTTGCATGGATTTTGACAGTGGATTACATGAATAAGTAGGAAGCATGTACTAGTGCTGTTTAGCAATAAATGACAAAAATGTCACTGAATTCTTAAGCATACGCATTATTATGCTTTATATATTTTATGGATAAAATCTTCTATAATGTGGTATGTGAATAGATTTTGTCACAGACCGCAGAAAGACTTGCAATTGAATATGCGTACAGCTACTGAAATTTTATTAGTGTGAGATAAGTGATGATGGCAAATTACTCTATATTATCTTATGTAAATTGGTAAAGCGAAGAGAAACTTTAACATAGTAACGGTCACAATGAGCAACTATTATCATTGTAACTCTGTTCGAAAATGATCTGGATTAAGAATATAAAAATTCTGAACTGAAGGACGATGGAACAAATGCAATTCGTAATTAAGTGGTACTAAAAACGCTAAGACAACCCGTAAAATCTTTAAACAGAAGTGCACTGTTTTATATATGTTTTCCTAGACTAAAATTGATTTGCATAAAATATTTTTGTATTTCTATAGTTTTACTTAGACTGATATATTATTCAAAGATCATTAAACAATGGGCATGATATAAAACTTAACTACCAAAATAAATTATGGCTGTGTATCGAGTAATGCGCCAGTGATTAGGTCGTTGAACAACATCTCCATGTCCAACTACAGATGTCATAATCAAAACAATTCTTCGTGAAAATATTTCTCAACGAATGTAGAAACATCGTACTCTTGGAAGTTACACAAACGCATTTTTAAGCAAACAGTTCGTCACCATGGGTGTAATCCACCCAGAAACCACCGTTAAATTTGCAACTGTAACAGCATCGAATACGTCCTTCTATGCCATAGACGACAAAGACGGCAACGCCCTCCACGTGTACGACGCAGCTTTCATACGTCTTCTTGCAGAACGATTCCGGGCACGCTACGAAGTGCTTATTCCTCCGGATGACGCAATCGGCGCCAAACTGCCGGATGGTAACTGGACCGGAATAGTCGGAATGGTCAGGCGCTCGGAGGCTGATCTCGGAATGGCTTCCATCACGCTGACCGGACAAAGAATTGAGGCGGTCAACTTCAGCTACCCGCACTTGCAGACCATTCTTTCTTTCATGGCGGATAAGCCGGAGCCCCTCTCGAAGAACTTTGCGATATTTCATCCGTTTTCACCCGGAATTTGGATCGTCCTTTTCGCTTTCTTGATCGCGGTGTCGCTGCTTTTCTACGCTCTAATGCGCGACAAGCCGGGCTATCCGAAAGTTCTGCTAAGAATGTTCGGCATCCTCCTGGAGCAGTCGTTCAACTTTGACGTACGGACACGTACGCTCAGACTGCTCTCCCTCACTTGGTTCTGCGGCGCCATGATCCTCATAAACTCCTACAGGGCGCTCTTGCTGTCTTTCATGTCCGTGCCCACCATGACGGGGATTCGCGACATCGACGACTTGTCCCGGGCCGCGACGGCCCAGTCGGTCGACTGCTTCTCCTACAAGGGCAGCTACGTGTTCAAGTATTTCCTCGAGTCGGAAGACCCCTCGCAGGTCGCGATCGGCGACTGCCTGAAGAGGAGCGAGATGCTTTCCGGCAACCCGGACGAGTTCTTCTCCAAGTCCCGGAGCAAGAAGGTGTTCATCGGCGGCCAGGTCTACCTCAGGCTCTTCAGCAGAGACTTCTTCATCTCGGAAGATTCCTTCAGGAAGCACTTGTACGCCATTGCCGTCTCGGAGCGCTTCTGCTGCCCGAGATACCTGGACCAGTTGATCCACCGGTGCAACGCCGGCGGACTCTTGGAGAAGTTCATGAGGGATGAACAGTTCTTCATGCAACTTCAGACCCCGCTCGTCACGTCCGGTCGATCGGAAAAATCCGGCAAATTAACCGTCGGTGACATCACGGGTGCTTTTTACATACTGATATCAGGGTGGTTTTTGGCCTTGGTGATTCTCTTTGCGGAAGTTTTAACTTGGAAAAGAAATATCTGTTGACAAAATGCCATACATCTGATGATTGAGTGCATACATTGATCCATTTCTGTTTTTCTTTGTTGGTACCATTACGTATCTAAACTAGATTCACCATTAGCATAGTGTCAGTAGACACCATTATTTATCCAAACTAGACGGACTATCAGTATAGCACTGATCTCCGGAGAAATTTTTATCAGCAGAGTGGCATTATGGAGCTGCAATGTGTAATTCTATCGAACTAAAGCATTCGAAATCATATTCTGATTTTTCTGCTGAGTGGTCAGCAAAGCATTTCGGGCGATACGCCCGACCTCAAAAGTGCAGGGAGATCCTTAGTATGGTGTCAGTAGATACTATTACTCCTATTTAACCCATTTGTGTCCAGATATTTTTTCGACTTTCTTCGATTTTTTGCTAATACCAGCATAAACAAATAAATTTCTGATGTCAACTTCTTGAACAAGAGATGATTTCTTTTAAAATCATTCTGTATAAAAATCGAAATGACAACATCCTACTTGGCCATGTTAAAATATTTTGTGCAGTTGAGGTCAATGCTCGTGGATAAAGGCTAGGAAAAATAAATAACGTTTTCGACTGATAACGAAAATGTCATCCCAAAAATGGGACACCAAGCATAAATTGGTTAAACTAGACACTATTACTTGCTAATTATCCCCATACTTCCAGTTCTTTAGAAATCTAAAACTTTTCCAACTGACAATTTTAATCGCTTTACATGAGAGATAATCCTTGTCACATGAGTATTTTTGGTATCCAAATTTGAAACATAAAACGACGGAGATAAGAATGACTTAATATAATCACTCAAAGAAAATAACGGTTTTCATTGATGAGAAACTAATGCAGGCTCTGAGTAATCCAGGCCCCCAAACTATTTTAACCATGCTATAAACTGCTTTTATCTGCTACGAATGTATTTTACAGCTTATTTTCCGCCTTTTATAAGTTGCATACAAATGTGCACAGCAGCCAAACACAGACATTACAGTTCGTAGATTTTTGCTAATTTTTAGAGATTTGCATTGTTCGAACGGTTCCTGAACTCAAGCCTAAGAATGATGTGACGTTCAAAAATGATTGATGTTAAAAAAAAGACACAGCACTTATCGTTCTATAGAACATTTAGGAAAAACTGGGAGCGCCACAGTTTCACAGAGTAGAATTGTTACAAAGTGTCATGCAAGGCTGACTCTTAAACAAAGAACTGGGTTTAATCAAAGGAGATAATCAAAAGGATTGAAAATACAAAAGGAAACAAAATGCTCAATGTAATTTAATTTATGTGCCACTTAAATTTATGCAATATCTTCTTCATAGCAACAACGTTTGAAAGAATGTTACACAGTGTGTAATATGAAACCGAGTTATTAATCATTGATCTTTTATTTTCCTTTTGCATCATTAATCGAAGTCTGATTGGGAAAAGAAGCAAATATAGAAACTTATTCGGACATTTAACAGAGCCAGCTAGCTCAGGGCCCGATTAGGGCCAACAGAGGGCCCCGGGAATTGCTGAATTTGGGGCCCCCCATCAATGACATTTGTTTTACTTTTCATAAAATTTTGATATAAAAAAGAATATTCCAGAACAATATTTGAAATTGGGGGCCCTTTCGAGCCTGGGACCTGGGAAAAGTCCCGATTTGAACATGCAATAATAAGGATCTCTCTTATGGCATAGTCGTCCCAGAAAGAAGTAAGTTTTCTTTTTCTATCTGAACATTCTTAACAATGCTCCACGACAGCTAATAAGTTCTTCTGATTTCGCACTGTATATATATCGGGTGATTCAAAATAGATGTGACAGCGATTATCTCTTCTCATAAACCGTGAGTGATGGAAACATACTTTCATTTAGAAAATGTAGTCAAATGCAGAGTAGTTTTCAGATATGTGTATATATATAAAAATATTAAAATTAAAATTAAAATTTTTATGAGTTCCCTTCCTTCCGATCACTTAAGCAGGGCGATCCATTTAACCCTTTGAGGCGCAACCCTTTTCCAACGCTGAAAAAAGGGCAGCCGTTGCCATCGCTCGACTTAACTACCAGCAAGATGGCGTACGATCGAAACGTTCATCGCGTGCCACAGATCTAGAGACCCTTTTTTGACGGCCAGCTGCGTCAAAAAAGGGTCTCTAGATCTGTCGCACGAGATGTACGTTTCGATTGTCCGCCATCTTGCTGGTAGTCAAGTCGAGCGATGGCAACGGCTGCGCTTTTTTTTAGCATTGGGCAATCTATTCGGCTGTTCTCGTATTCTTACAATTTTCAGCAGATGTCAGTGCTGTTAAAAAGAATCGTGACCCTTTTTGACGGAAAAGGACTGGCTAAATAGTAAATGATTCTCGTGGAGCTATGTCACCCGCAACTATTTTTATAGAAATCCAATCTATTCTTCGTGACTGGCAACAGTGAAAACGTCAGAGTTTGGTGTTCCCAGAGCGGGAACACTGCGCGTAAAGGGTTAAAAGAGAACTCGTTGTTTTTTCTTATTACCCTTAAATATGACGAATGTGGCAATAATTCTGAAAATGAACTGTTATTGTTTCAACCTTGTTTAAGTGCGGGAGACAATTTCCAACCACTGTGGAACTGTTACAACTTTATTGGTGAGGTAAAACAGAAATGGAGAAGCACAATGCCACTTAATACTGTGATAATTTTACTTTTTTGAAAACATAATTGAATTCAAATTTTTTACATTGTTCTAACTCAAAGCAAATGTTGAAAATGTTCGGCCAAAGATAGTTTTTTTCTAGAGAATTCTTGCGAACACGGATGAATTAAAACAAATCATAACTGAAGAAATCTCCTCAATTATGTCGCGAAGTGTGTCAAAAAACTTAGTTCGCCGTGTTCATGTTTGTGTTCAAACAGGGTGGCGAACATTTTCAACATTTGCTGTAAGGAATGATAATGTAAAAAATTTGGAAAAAAAAACATGTTTTCAAAAATAAAATTATCGCAGGATTGCGTAGCATTGTGCTTCTCCATTTCTGTTTTACCTCCCAAATAGAGTTATAACAGTTAAACAGAGATTGTTGCAGTGTAATTGAAAAGTAGTTTGGGAACAAATCCCAGCAAGCATCTACATTGTAAGAGATACAGGTAATTTTACGGCACGTATTGCTGTAAAATAGTACAGCACTGTGAGTTTTAAATCCACTCAAAAATGACGTAATGATTGATAAGCCAATCACGAAGAACCTATGGCAATGATTATATGGCAGCTGGCAGAGTTTACATCACAACGTGTCGGCATTGCGTTTACCCACATATTGTGCTGTAAAATGATGCAGCACTGTGTGCTGTAAATGCACTCACAAAATGACTTAATGACGTTGATAAGCGAATCACGAAGAACATTGTATAGCAAATTGGCACAGTCTTCAGTACAACGTGCGGATAAGCCTAACGCCAACATCACAACGTGTCGCGCTTACGTTTATCTATCCCAGACAGTACATAAGCTTAAATCAAGCGTGACATTTCTTTGAATTGGACGTATTAATACAAGCTTGACAGTTCAATTCAATTTAAGCTTGCAGGAAGCTATCAAAAGTCATTTGAAATGTCAAGCTGGAATACAGCTTGATTTTCCCTTTCGAAAGCTCGCAGTGATGGCGCCATCTGTGAAAAAGAATGGACATTAATTGTCTAGCGTTTCTCAAATTTGCTCATATTAAATAAAGAAAAGTTCGTAAAATTTGTGTTTTATTTTATTATCGCACAAAACCTGGACATTAGAACACGCAAGGGGAAGGAATGAAGGGGATAAGTCCCTCTAAAGTGTAACATGAGGGGCGTTTTAGTTTTATTTACATCTAATTAACATTAGTAATTCCATTAACTAATTAATTAGCCCTAAAAATAAATTTTAATATAATTAACACAATTTAGTTAGTTAATATACTTACTTCACTTTATGGGTGGTTCACCATAGAATAAAAAAAAAAAAATCTATATCTCCAAATGTGGTAATTCTTCAGAATAAAATACAATTATACTACGAAATTGATTTCAAAATCACTCGTTTGTCTCGATTTTGGCCAGCAGTATTGCTCAACATGAGTGTTGCGATATTGAAAGTTTTAAAACGTGTCCTTCTTTTAAGTTTATATTATGCTTATTTCCCTATTAGTAGAGTCTATAAATCACACATAACATTATTTAAATTTTGATTCATCCCATGAAAAAATAAAAGAAACTTATCGGCATCGCCCATACTGATCGATCTGGCCAGAAAACGTACCAGTCAATTCAAACCGTAACAGTCATTTCAACCTTCAGTCATTGGAGCGCAAGGCTTATTGGCGGAACGGTTAGCGCGCTGGCCTCCCAGCCCGTAGTTCCCGAGATCGAACCCAGCCGCGGAGGTTTGATGGAAACAGATTAAAATAACTTAAAATTTCAGCATAGAGGGGAAAATGCGTGTAAAAATAAAGTATGTGGGCGCGTTCGCCGACGGGCGCCCCGTGTATTTAGAAAAACTTCTTTTAGGAAAATTTTTTAAGCTTGAAATTAAGCTTGCTATGTCAAGCTTGATTCAAGCTGCTATGTCAAGCTTAATGCAAGCTGGGCAAGTGTAAACTAGAACACTTGATTCAAGCTTGCATTAAGCTTACACACTTGAAATTTTCAAGCTTAATTCAAGTTTATTGACTTAATAAATTAAGCTTGCTGTGCTGTCTGGGATACGTCGTGCTGTAATCATTTTTTTCAGTGTACGGAGAATGTTAGCTCCTATAGTCTACCTTTGTGTTCTGGCATTACGCCTTTAAAACAACGTCACGTGATATGCACAATTGTTTTGATTTGGCTTGTAATTTGTAATTCGGGATCATTTAGCTAACAACGGTATTTAAATCGATAAATTCACGTGTTTATGTGAAAAAAGACATGTATTTAAGTTTTGGTACTTGAAACGCCATGATTAAAGTTGTTTTTTAAATAACCAGTTATTCTTACACACGTGCGTCACTGTACTGTTAGATCCATACACTTTTTTATCTATATTATTTGACACAATGTAAATTAACTTCCTTGAAGACATTCCTTTTTTAAAATAAAAGTGTGCTGCAGAAAACAAACCTATCTATCACAGTAAACTCAGACCGAACAGTTTATGATAACCGGAATTGTGAAATAAAGCAATGGCTTCTCTGTAGCGTTGCGAGGTTAAGGAAAAATTCGAAGACAATATGCAAAGTTAGAATAGTATTAAAAAAATAACTTATCCAAACATCTTTGATCTTAACCCCCGTTGAGATTTTCCTCGCGATTAAAGTATTTCTAGTGAAAAAACTGACTACAATAATGTAATAATAAACTATAATAGTATAATTAACAACGAAATAAAGCTACTTTGCATTGTAAATTATCAAACATTTAGTGATTGATTTCTTCTGTTGACTAAATTCTGCAGGTATAAAAATATCACAAACATAACTAATTTATTACAGAAAGATGCTCAACAGAAAACGGAGGTAAAACAATTGACAAGTCGAAGGTAGAGTAACTTAACATAGGCATTTCACGAAGTACAGTTCTTGTTACATATTGATCAAGCAAAAAAGTAAGGTTCTCTTTTTTCCATTTAATGTCGGTACCGATATACTTACACGATATTGAAAGAATATTTTAAAAGAATTCCCGTCTATTTTTGCATCTGATTTGCCAGCAGAGGTCTAGGCCAGGATCGAAAAATTTTTACAAAACCATACTTTTGAAGTCTTTGCAATTTAATTTTTTTTAAAATTACTATAGCGTTATGTATTTCAAATTTTGAAAATGTGTAACGTTTTCTAGAGTTCTTTTGAATTTTTCGAATTTATTTTTTTATTTTTTTATTTTTTTTACATTCTGTAATTGTATTCGTTTTTTAATCCATACAGAATATATTGTTAAATTTTATGTTTTGTGTTCATATCTTCACCTTATTTTATAAAATCGGAAAAAAAAAAAAAAATGTGTCGATAGTGTCAGTTTGTTTTACTTTTAAAAATAAAAGGGTAGGATAGGAGCACCGATATCTGACGCTTTAAGAACAATATAAAAATTAAATAGCAATTGATAAGTACTAAAATAAGCCTGAAACAAACCTTTTGTTTTCAAAACTTAAGTGAACTTTGAAAATTTGTGTAGAGTATAATTCACTACAGAATGTTGGAATTGTTAGTTTGTGCGGTTAAGGCTGATTAACTACCCGTGGGCACGAGGTCGAGGGGGTGGGGTGCCCACCGTGGGGGTCTTTCTGATGGGTCCTAACCTGTATTTACGCTAAGTTCCGGAAGATGTGGCGGTCCATGTAGCTTCATAGCTGCAGATCGTGAACAAAAAGAAAAAAAACTTCTACCAAATCTCTAGAAAAGTTTGTTCTCTAAAAGTCGGCAAATCACTTTTTTTTTGCGCTAAAATGTAACCGAAAGAAATCATAAGTGGAAACATGAAAAAAATTCCGATTTTCGGACATTTTCGAGGGAGACAGCGCAGGGAGGAAAATTCAAGTAATTCGGAATTTTTTCAATGAAAAGTGATTTATGTCAGCGTATATCGATATTCAGATTTGGACAGAAACTAGCATTCAACTAACAACGAAAACTAATTTAGTCAGTTGAAAGATAATTGACAACTAAACTAAGACAATAGACAAACATAGAATATCATTAAAAAATAGCTTAACCAGAGTCATTAAAAAAATAACTTAATCAAACATCCTTGAACTTAACCGCGTTGAGATTTTCCTCCTGATAAAAGTATTTTTAGTTAAATAAATGACTACAGTAATGTAATTATCAATATATAATAGTATAATAAACAACAAAATAAAACAACTTCGTATGATAAATTATGAAACAATTACTAAACTATTTCTTCTGTTGACCAAATTCTGCGGGTATAAAAATATCACAAACATAACTAATTTATTGCAGACAGATGTTCAACAGAAAACGGAGGTAAAACAATTGACAAGTCGCAGGTCGAGTAATAACATAGGCATTTCACGAAGTACAGCTCTTGTCACATATTGAACAAGCAAAAAAGTAAGTTTTTTTTTCATTTAATATCAGTACCGATGTGTTTACGCGATATTGAAAGAATATTTTAAAAGAATTCTATTTTTGCATCTGATTTGCAAGCAGAGATCTAGGCCAAGCTCGAAAAATGCTAAAAATTCATACTTTTGCATTCTGTGCAATTCAGAAGTTTTATTTTTTTTAAAATCACTATAGCGTTATGTATTTCAAATTTCGAAAATGTGTGCTGTTTTTTTAGAATTCTTTTTCAAATTTTCGAATTTATTTTTTAAATGTTTCACCTTTTAAGATTCTGTAATTTTATCTATACAGAATATATAGTTAAATTTTATTGTTTTTGTGTTGTTATCTTCTTATTTTATAAAATCTGGAAAAAAATATGTACCCACAATGCCAGTTAGTTTCACTTTTAAAAATATAAGGATAGGATAGGTCCACTGATAATTGACACTTTAAGTGTAATATAAAAATTAACTAGCAATTGCTGACTACTAAAACTAGCCTGAAACAAACGTTTTTGCTTTCAAAACTCAAGTGAACTTTGAAAATTTGTGTAGAGTATAATTTACTACAGAAAATTGGAAATTGTTTGTTTGTGGGATTACGGTCGATTAGCTACTCGTGGGCGCTGGATCGAGGGGTTGAGTGCCCTCCGTAGCGGTCTTTCTAAAGGGTCCTTACCCATATTTACGCTAAGTTTCGGAGGAAACCACGGAAAACACCGAACGGCTAGGTCGGCGGACGCGACCTGATTTCGAACCAGGCACATTCCGTCTACCAGTTCAGGACGTTATAGACTATGCCACTGGTGGGGCTTATTGGAAATTGCTATTTTTTCTATATTTTATATGTTGTCATGATGGAGACACTAGTAATTGGTACAAAGAAAAAAAAATTAACCCCAGTGATTGACACTTCATGCTCCAGTATTTGGCACCTAGGAAATTAGTAGAAAAACAGGATCATTTATTTTTTAACGAAAAACCCTTTGAAAGGAACAGCAAAATATATTTACTAAATTATGATATTTTAATCACAGTAAATTATTTTGAAAAACGAAAGAAACATACTAGACAATATTTATAATTAATAATTAGAAAAAGAATAATACCACTTTCAATAAAAGCTTAAAAAGCTTGTGTAAGATATTACCATGACAGATATTATACAGAGACAAATATTTTTTCAATTCTTTGAGAATTGTAGCCAAAAAAGATTTTAAAAAATAAATGTAATTGTACATTCACTATCTAGAGTAGAAGCATTTTATGTGCTGTTATCTGATGCAATTCAACTTAAATTAATTTCTGAAGAGAAATATTCTTCAAACAGAAACAGGAAGAAAAAGTGAACTTATCTTAATTTCAGCATAAAGCCATCACTTGAGAATCAGACTTTTTTAGCACTGAGCTCAAAATCTCAATTTTTCCTATCTCGAGCTCCTGGAGATTAAAAAAATACTTGAAATTAAATGTTTAATTTGGCATTAGCGACAATTGATAAAAGTTCTGAAATAAAAGCTTATTATAATAAATTATCTAATAAAATTTTGGTTACCGACACCCATACTGGACACTAAAGGAAAATTATACATGGATTTTTTTTTGGTAACTAAATTCTGAATTAGATTTCTTCAATGGCTTCTACTGTATAAGGAAGTATTACGGTGTGCGATGTAAGGTGCAAAGAAACTTAAAATTTTGGTAAAATACGCGATGTTAGCCTATTTTGGGACTTTCAAGGCTGCAGATCTTGCAAAAAAGCTTCTACCAAATTTCTAGATTTTTTTTTTCAACAATTCGGCAAATCACATTTTTTTTCTGTGCTAAAATGTAACCGAAAGAAATCATAGGTGGAAACATGAAAAAGTTCGGATTTTTTAACGCTTTCGAGGGAGACAGCACAGGGAGGAAAATTAAAGAAATTCAGTTTTTTCATTTTGAGAGCTATTAAAAAGTGATTTATGTCAGTGTATATAGATATTCAGAATTGGGCAAAAACTAGCATTCAGCTAACAACTAAAAATAATTCAGTTAGTTGACGGGTAAATGGCAACTAAACTGAAAGTGGTTAGCTGTAAAGTTCAAATAACTCGGCTCAACTAAATTCGTTTTCATTGAACAGAAAACTAAAACTAATTTAGTTGAACGTTTAACAAACAAGTATTAGTTTTAGCTGTAGTTTTCGAATAACAACTAACAACTCACTGTAATCTACCTGTACTTAGCGGCAGACTTAACCCTTTGAGGCGCAACCCTTTCCCAATGCTGAAAAAAAGGGCATCCGTTGCCATCGCTCGACTTAACGACCAGCAAGATGGCGGACGATCGAAACGTTCATCGCGTGCCACAGATCTAGAGACCCTTTTTTGGCAACAGCTTGCTGTGCGGCACAGCCAGCTGCTTCAAAAAAGGGTCTCTAGATCTGTGGCACGCGATAAACGTTTCGATCGTCCGCCATCTTGCTGGTCGTTAAGTCGAGCGATGGCAACGGCTGCCCTATTTTCAGCATCGGGCAAATCTATCCAGCTGTTCTCGCATTCTTCCCTTTTTCAGCAGATGTCAGTGCTTCTAAAAGTGATCGTGACCATTTTTTTACGGGAAATGGCGTGCTAAAAAGTAAAGGACTCTCGTGGAGCTCTGTCACCCGCAACTATTTTGATAGAAATCCAATCTATTCTTCGTGACTGGCAACAGTCAAAACGTCAGAGTTTGGTGTTCCCAGAGAGGGAACACTGCGCGTTAAAGGGTTAAGCATCCATAAGTAAAATATTAGCTGACATTCTGCGACAGGTCGAAACTGTGGTATTCAGTGGACTGTTATTTAGAGAATTACTGTTTGTGAAAAATTTTGTGCTGTGCTGTGCAGATTGTTCAACGATCACTTGGAAGCAAATAAAATTTTAAGTTTTGTCCTGGCACCTGGAATAGTTTCTCTTTCCAGACATGCTCAGCTTACGTTCCATTAGATAAGGGAAGAACTCCCGAATTCACAGCAACACAAATTTCATGTATCGAAATTTTCAGTAATATCTATGTAAATAAAATTAGACTTTTGTCTGTACATTCCTTGAAATTAAAAAATTTTGCGATTGCTATCCGTTTCAAGCATATAGGAGCCAAGCACGACCGCCAAAAAATAATTGTCGTTCTGTCATTCCGTCCGTGACGCTCTTTTGTTCGCGTATAACGTAATAATGACTCAAGTGAATGAATTGAATGAAAGTGAATGAATTGGAATTTCGTGACATGATACGTGGCCACTCAACTTAAACTGATGGCATTGAATTAAAAAAATGATTAGAGTTTAAGATTTCGCAAAAGTCATTTCAAAATTACATATTTTAAATTTTTGATGATTTTTATGATAATAATGATTTTAAATTTTTGTCCATCACGTATAACTACCAAAACGAATGAAATAAAATTTAGTATCGTCACGAGTGATTACTTAAACTGTAGGCGTAAAAATTCTTCAAAACATGAGTGGATTAAAGAGGTGGGCGGTAGCGCCCCCACCCCCGAGAAAAAGAAATTAGTGTAAAATATGCTATTTTACTTCCATAAAATGGATGTATGTGTCAATCTTCTGACTAACTGTCCCCTCCCCCCGAAAAAACTGCATTAATCCGCCATTGTTTCAAAATTTTTTATAGATTTTGAGATTTTTGAAGATTGAGTACATTGTTTGTTGCATTTCTGAAAAACAGCAAGGAAATAGAATGGATTTTGGAATTCTATTAGATGAAAAACTAATTTAAATTATAGATGTGCCAAAATTGTTTTAATATTTCGTTGATTTTGATATTTTTATAAAAATTGCATAAATGTTTCTCTCGAAACCCTCGAAAATTGCTTAAGAAAATTGAGTAAAATTTAGTTATATGATTAGCAACAACTGAAACAAAATAATCGGTTTTTTTAAGTTTTTTTTTATGTTTATTTACTTTTTACTTCCTTGTACGTAGTATAAGGAAGTAATGTGATCCCGAAAAATTTTGGGGGCCAAATTTCGACAAAAAAACCGATTTTGACTACCTCTAAATTGAATTAAAAAAATTTTTTCGATGCATCTCATCGTAGGCTATCATGCACGATCCTATTAACGCGTCTGCAACTCATTTTGACCAGCGGCGAGTCTATTGTAGCCAGTTTTTCCATGCCGTCTGTACGTACGTACGTATGTATGTAACTCGCATATCTCAAAAACTATGGGTCGTAGAATGTTGAGATTTGATATTTAGGATTGTTCTATGATCTAGTTGTGCACCTCCCCTTTTGGTGACAATCGAATGGATAGTTTATGTACAGGGCCGCCCAAAAGATTCGAAATACATTACGCTCTATGGGCCGAAATTCATTAAACTCGCCTAAATCAAAAGCTATTAAGCGTAGAATGTCGAATCTTCATATTTTGGATATTTGTAACATCTAGTTGTGCACCTCCCCTTTTGGTTCCATTCGACTGGATAGTTTATCTACAGGACTGCCCAAAACATTCGAAATACATTACGCTCAATGGGCCGAAATTCATTAAACTCGCATATCTCAAAAACTATTAGGCGTAGAATGTTGAAACTTTATATTTAGGAACATTGTAACATCTAGTTGTGCACCTCCCCTTTCGGTTCCATTCGACTGGATAGTTTATCTACAGAACCGCCCAAAAGATTCTAAATACATTACGCTCTATGGGCCGAAATTCATCAAAGCGTTTTTTAGAGGTATTGGGCTATTTCAAACGACAGAGAAGTGATATATGCTGTAAAGAGTTAGAAAATGAATTTCTCCATTAAAAAAAATGTCTTTATCATTTATAGTTCTGCTACAGGAACACTCAAAAGATTTCCAATACATTACGGTCAATAGCAATTTTAGAGGCATTCATCCATTTCAAGCACAATACCGTCCTACCACATAAGTTAGGTAATGGTCCGACCACGGTCACGTGCCTCCCTCAAGAACTATGCCAAAAGTCGCCAAGCTTGGCGACTTTTGGTGTATGTGTGTGCATATTTAACTCTCAAATCTCAAAAAATATTATGAAATTTCATATATAAGATTGTTGTAACATCTAGTTGTGCATCTCGATTTTTGGTTCCAATCTACTGGAGAGTTTATTTACTGAACCACCGAAAAGAATTTCAGTACTTTAATGTCTATGGACATCTTCAATATGATACAACTGTAGACGGTCATTGTTTGGTACATGCCCAAAATCTCGCCGTCTGTCCTTGGCCTTGGCGAGTTTTGGCGAAATATCGCCAAATTTGGCGATATTCAGTTATTTGGTCCATGCCCAAAGTATCGCCATTTGTTATCGTTCTTGGCGAGTTTTGGCGAAATATCGCCATATTTGGCGAAAATCCGGCATTGTTTGGTTCATGCTTAAAATCTCGCCAAATGTCGTAGAAATTGACGAGTTTCGCCGAAATATCGCCAAATTAGGCGCCAAAAATTATTTCGTATTTTGTATAACTGTAAAACTTTAACCCGTAGAATTTTGAACTTTTGTATTTAGAACTATTGTAATATCTAACTGTTTTCAATATCTTTTTTGACAGCAATCGACTGAGAATTTATTTACAGGGTTTGCCAAATGACTTTAAATACATTGAGGTGTATGAATGCATTCAATTCATTGAAAGCCTGTGGTCAATGACTACTTTGGCTATCCCCAAAATCTCGCAGACTATCTCGAGTTTGTCGGCTTTTGGTGAAATATCGCCAAATAAAGTGTCAGAAGGAAATCTTTCAAATTGAACTCAGCTTGGCGATATCGAAATATTTGGCTAGAAATCGCTAAATCTTACTATTATTGATATTTTATCTCTTTCAAACAAATAAGTTTAGAGGAAGTGCGTCGAAAATATTTTTGTTCTAATAGACGTGCAAGGAAGTCATGTGTTGGACACATCAGATTTTTTAGGTTTTGTGAAATTGTGCAAAACTTGTTTTGTTTGAGAACTTTTGCTTTATTTGAAATAACTGAATATCTTTAAAACATGCTTTGAAGAATGACTGCCTATAAGGCGTAATGCATTTGTATTCTTTTGGATGCTCCCGTAAAAGATCTAGTTATGATATAGGCAATTTTCAGTAGTTTCCTGGGTGAGGTATATAGAATTAACCTATAAATTTTGCAGTAATCAGTGCATATTTATGTCAGTTTGAGGAATGGTCCCCAGCCCCCGAACCGCGGACCAGTACCGGTCCATGGATCAAATGGAACCGTTCGGCCCAAGAGCATAAAATTAATTCCATTTTATTTACTATTTTAAACGAATTTATTCATATCAAGATTATGAATTCATAAAATCAATGGTTCCTACTGATTTGGCGTTCTAGTGATTAAAATGTTACATCACTTTATTTTCATTTTTTTTTTTTTGTGTGTAACTGTATGTTATTTTGAAGGCATGTTTAAATACAACGAAATCAAAATTATTAAATCAAAACAGCATAAAATATAAACAATCAACCCCCTTCCTCCATCCGTAAAATTATCAAACGTGGACCGAAAATGTTAAAAAATCATACTTTGTTTTTGAACTTAATTGCTTCTAAATCCTTGTTAAATAAAGTGCGATAACACAATGAGAGTGCTAACTACACTACAGTAAATAAATAACGACCATTATTAAAGGAACAGGAGCGCACAGCTCCGTGCTTTCACAAGCCAAATGCGGTTAAGTGTTCTTCATCTGTCGGCCTCATGAGTTATTAGTCGGTTTGTTTGTTTGTGTAATTATGGCAACGCTAACGCTAGGGCGATTTGCGAAGGATAGAGGGGGGGATGCCTCGACAGAGGGACAATCTAAGGTGGCCTAACAGGTATTCACGTTACATCTAAAGAAAACCTACCAAAACTGCAGACCGTTGGATTGACAGCCGGGCGATGGAACCCGGTTCACCTTCCACACTTCGGCCATCTACCATTTTCAATGACATAACCGCTGTGCCATGGTGAGGCCCTAGTTGTTATTCGACAATTGCAACTAATCTAATAGTTGTTAGTTGTAAGGTTCAACCAACTATACTCAACTAAATTACTTTTAGTTAGAACAGAAAACCAAAGCTAATTTAGTTGAGCCGAGTTTGTTGGACCTTCAACTAACAGCTAATTTAGTTGAACACTTAGTTGCGTTCAATTAAAAATAAGCTGAGTATTTAGTTCAACTAAAATTTTAGTGAACGGTGCCAAACTCTGTTTACATTCATGTCCTCGAAACTTTTTAGGATAAAATGCTCACATTTTGTGCATTACCAAATTAATGTGAGGGTTAGAGTTTACTAGACGAAAATTTTTCTCTGCGGGAGTCGTGTAAAACCTGATTTTTGTACTTCTCCAAATATAATCCCCTAAAAATTTTAATCGATTTCCTCAAATTCCGTACCCTTTTTATATAACTTGGTAATTTATTATACAGGGAGTCCCCAAAAGGTTGTAACATGCTTTAATTCTTTATCCATTAGAGGCAAGTGGGAAATGGGAATTAAAAGTATAAAGGTAAACCGGGAGAAGACGCCACAGTTAAGGAATTTTCGATTAAATACATTGGAAATTGAAACAACAAGATCATGAAAAAAATGCACTGTGTTTTTCAACATTTAATTGGTCATATATGCAAGTTAATTCTCTTCTTAACATCAAAATAAATAAGAAATTTAATGTTAAAGAAAGTCGTTTAATTGTGGCATCTTCCCCCATATATATTGGGAAGATGCCGGCAGTTATGGTAAGATGCAACAACACCACAGTAAATAAAAAAATAAGACGCGCATTGCAAAATTAAATATGGATTAGCCTGACCTGTGGCCTAGTGCATAGCGCTTTGAACTGGGAGACGGAAGGCGCCTGTTTCAAACCCGGGTCGCGTCCACTGACCTAACCGTTCGGATTTTCCCGTGGTTTCCTCAAAACTTTGCGTAAATACGGGTTAGGACTCCTTAGAAAGACCTCCCACGGAGGGCACCCCACCCATAGGCCTAGATCCTTTGTGCAGATGATTGGCCTTAATCCCACAACAACAACATAAATGTGAATTAACAATCACCATAGAAAAACAAAACAATAAATCTTCATATAGTTGCTAAAAATAGTAACCGCACAGCTCGAATGATGGCCTATACAATTTTTTAAACCAAGAAGCGCGAGCAGTTATTCTTTTGTAGTTTCGAGACATTTTCTGTGTGGTAATACAATGTGAATTCTATTTATTAAAGTTTATAATTAATTATGATGATAATTATTAATTGCATTTATAATTTATACGATCCTATACAGCGTTATAAAATTTCAAAAAGCAAATTTTAAAGTCCATTTCATTTATTTCTGGACCCTGTGGCGTCTTACCCGCAAGCATACGGGTAAGATGCCACACACGCTTATTTCCTTATTGCTACAGTGTTATGGCCGCTTCTACATGCATCGTTTGTGTAAGATAATGAACAGCTCACTTATATTGCTAACATCTTATTTAAAAATAACAAGTACGCTTATGAACATTAAATACTATGAGGAACGGAAATTATAAAAGTGGTATTCAACACGTTTAATCTTATGAGATCCAATAATAACGCCGATTAAAGACGATTCATTCATATAAATTCACAAGCCACAAACAATGTCGGACCAGACTCTTTACACAAGTGGCTCAGTATTGTCATCTATCGACGCATAAAAGCTTTATTCCCAAACTTGCGTCTTCCCCCATCTGGCAACTTCCCCCGAATTACCTTATTTAAAATAAGGTGTGAAAAAAAAAGACTTCGCCAAGAAAAAATTCCCCTCGTTAAGTTTAAAAAAGCTACACTTTTTAAATTGTATATGATCTCCATGCGAAAATTTCGAAATTAGTAAAATGTACCCCATACACTCATGAGAGGATGAACGAAATTTGAAAATTATATCCAAAAATGTGTCCGAAGTACGAAGATAAATGTACGCTGACTTAAACCACTTTTCAGTGGCTCTCGAAGGGGAAAAAATCACGTCGGGTGATCGCATTTTAGGGGTCGTATAAAAATTATGAAAGAATATATTTTGTCTCCCACTCTAGGAATAAACGTTTACCTTCAAATTCATGTATAACCCGTGGCCGTCGTCGTTCTATCTCTCAGATGTTTGGTGATGAAAGGCTGAAAATTTGTCCACCGCCGCATTACTGTAGGGGGCACATTTTACTTAGTAAGAATTTTTTTGTATTGGGGTCGTCTAAAAATTTAAAATGTGTCAGTTTTTGAAACTGAACGAGAGGAATACTTTCTTAATGTAACCTTTCTTCTTACCTTAGTTCAAACATTTTTTCAACTGACATTTGTCCTTTTATCTCTAAAAGATAAGGAATTAAAGCGTGTTACTACCTTTTTGGGACACCCTGTATATACACTCACTTACAGAAGTTAAGCACGGAGAGGAAAATGATAATTTCCGGAAGCCAATCAGAATTGAAGAAGATGCAATTCGCTGCAGAGGCAGATGGAAGTACGCAAATATGTTAGGTAACAGCCAATCGCGATAACGTCCGTCCCCATAGAGCTGGCATCGTCGACGACTACCTGGAGAGAGAAGGGATCGCGCGTATGGCGTGGCCAGCATATTCGCCCGACCTTAATCCCATTGAAAATCTTTGGGATGCTCTCGGCCGTGCTGTATCTTCACGTTTCCCACCTCCAGCCACTCTCATGGAGCTGGAAACTGCTCTACGAGAAGAATGGGGATTGCTCAATTCTGCGGTGGTTGACCACCTAATTGAAAGCATGGTCACAAGGTGTAAATCTTGTATACAGATGAGGGGGGATCACATACCCTATTAATGTCCTTTTTTATTTTATGCTGTTTATTTTCACTTTATACATAATTCTGTTTAAGTCTCCAGTATGTTATTATCTGATAACTTACAAAAATTTAACATTGTTTTCATTTCTGTATATAATTACTCATTTAGTTTTATGCATAAATATATGCTACTTTCCTGCCGAATTTTTTGTCAATCAAAGCAGTATTTGTTGATTTTTTTGCATTTTACATCCTCGTGCTTAACTTTTGGAAGTAAGTGTATATATATATATATATATGTATAAACATACATGCTCTTTGTGCTTAGTGATGCTGTTGCTGTTTGTGGCATGCTTCGTACTGATTGTCTGGCACTGCTGGAAGCGATACTCAACTCTGTTGGAGCTCCCGTGGTACTTGGGGTTCTGCTTTGACGCATTCCACTGGGCTCTTCTACCGAAAAGACGTGGCAGTGAAACGTTCATGGGATGTAAGTATATTTTGTGCCTTGTCCCAATCCGCATCCTTTAAGCCCCTTCCCGAATTCAGTTGTAGTTATGTTCTAATCGTATTTCTGCTTGCCACGTCAAAAGCAACTTCAAAATAAGGCGTTTTTTAAAACTCTTTCCTAAAAGATTGTCTGTCTGTTCGGCCTTCTCTGTGCTGACTACGGTAAATATGCATGGTTTACGGCGAAATTTTTGTACGTTTCATTATGTACGCTACCAGATATCCTATTGTAAACACTTGTATTTCTTTTACTGGTGCTACCAAAATTAAGATGTCGAAAGCGTGTTATTGAGACATTCACCCAAGCCAGTAGAAGGGGGTTGCATTTGAGGGCAATGGGCTCCCTGAAAAAAAATTCCCTTCTCCCTTGGGAAGATTTTACCCTACTCCCAAATTTGCAAAATGGGCAGAAAAGTGATTTGAAAAAATAAAATTGAAGTAAAAATAATCGGAAATAATTTAAACATTTTTTAACGTTCTGAAATTCCCTGCTTTACCACCACTGAAGTACAGGATGATCAGAAAATGAGTAGACAGATGTCACAGACAACGACTCACTGTACAAGTGCGTAAGTCGATATGACACCGTTGATAGCAGTACTTCCACGTTTCATAATACAATGGAGGAAAACTGGTTGCATTCTTTCCATGAAGAAACGTTTCACCATGATTTGGTTCCATAGACCGGTTTAAGCACCCAATCATACTTGTTCCACGTTTCACCACAGAAAGACTGCAGCTGATTCTGTACTATTTTAGGGTGAAAGGTTAGCTACTTGTATTGACAGTTGTTTGAGCGCCTCTGTCTGCAGCACCTGTCTTAAATCTTTTGAAGTGGCTGTCAAGTGGTTAGTAGCAGAGGGCCAGCTCTGTATTTGCTCTTCCACCGTCAGAACGGCACGAGATGCCTTGAGAGGCAAATGTGTGCTGCGGCGTTAAGAGATATATACACGCCGCAGCAAATATTGTCAAATCCAGATTAAAATAAAGAGTATTTTTAATATACAGCCCACTTTATTCATTCAAAGTCTTTAGAGTTCAACCTGAGCTGATGTGTACAACAGTCTACAAATGGGATATAGCCACTAAGTAAGCAAAAAAAAACTCAGAATGACTTATGAGTCAATGGGCAAGAATTTGCTCTTGCTATTCTTTCGTTTGTGCACATCACAAGGGCAATCTCGTTTGATACTCCAGCATCAGTCTTCCGTCATACGTTTGTCCCAGGGCCTTAGTAGTGCTCTTCCATCTGCTTGATATCTTGATATGAGCGCTCTCTCTGTCCATCACTTGCAAGATTCTTGGGAAATCGGTCAAGGTGACTAAACAGAAAATGAAGCTTTAGACTCGAAAAAATTCAGGGTGATTTTTCGTAAGCAACACTACACACTGTAATGAAGACGAAATCGGTGCCTTTTATGAATCATTAAAAAAAAAAAAAAATATTTAACATGGAACTGCACAGGAAAAATTTTCGCAAGAGTGACACATCTTGCCAAATTTTCGATTTTTAATGTTTCGTTACTGATGCAGGTTTATCATTTATTACGGTGTATAGCACAGCTTGTAAAGAGAAATTCTAAAAAAAAATGAAGTGCTTGACATTATGAGTTATTTTGGATTTAAGTTCCAAAATCACATTTTTTTCAAAATACACCGTTAAATTATTAGATTGCATAAAAACTGTAGCTTGTGGAGAAAAACCGATTGCAGATTTTAAGTCTGCGATGCGAAAGTATCTAGTATCTGTTAAAAAAGTCTTATGCAACAGGACAAGAAAATTGCTCCCCTGTGTTAATGATGTTAAATGACAGAAAAAGGTATTACTTCCACTTTACCGAGGCATTGTTAAAAATCTCAGGCTGGAGAAATTTGTTGACCTTTTTGTACACGTACGCAAGCGAATGGTCGAGACAGTTGCTACGGTACATCGTACTTGTATTATTTCTAATGTTAACTATAAATTAAGTACTGAATGTTACATACATTGAGTGTTACATAAATACATTTTCATTTTTGAAATATCAATTTTAGGTTTTAGAACAGAGGATGCATTTTCAGGAAACATGCTTAAAGAAAAGAAACAATGTAGATAAAAAATTAAGGTATCTGTGTACGTCTAAAAAGCCATTTTTGCGAAAAAAAATCGAGTTTTTGAAATTGTCTTATTTGAAAGAGCACATTCGTAAGATTCCAAAATTGTTTTAATTGTTTTCTATTGGACTAGAAAGGAAGATGCAGCTGTTTGAATGTCACTTCCAGTTGAACATTGATGTTAAAATAAAATCTTTAATTGCGTTTTATGAAAAACTGTGTTTTTGGTTACCTTGCGTAACGATAACTGTAAGTACTCAAAAAGTTGTAAAGATATCTTGAATTGGATATGATGAATTTTATATAAATATTCTATTGATATTAAAAAGTGTTCTGTAGCAAAAGGTAAGTTATGCGTATGAAATTAATAAATTTAGAGTTACTTTTATACAAAAAATTAATTTTTTCTCTAAAGAGTCTTCGTACATAATTGGCCATATTTCAGTGAATTTTTAAAATAAAATAAAACTTTTGGTACAAGACACAGGAAAGTGTTGTAGGAGTAAACAGTGCGAAGGTACTAAATATTGAGAAGAATGCAGTATACAGCAGTTCGGGTAAGCATCAAATTTTGTTAAAATTTTCTTCAAAAATGCAATTATTAAAAAAAAGTTATGAAAATTTTGTGAAACAAATTATTGTTTCTGTCATATTTTATGACCTTTCAAATAAAAATGCATTAATTACATCAAAATTTTGCATTTAAAAAAAAGTGCTCCGCACATAGGCAGATACCTTAAGAATGAGGAAAAATAATTTGCAGCATTATTGCAAATTACTTTTACCGCAGCGATAACTAAAAGGTAGTTTTATTTTGTAAACTAAATTAAATAGCTTTAAAAATAAATATTAACTAAATGGAAAACGAAATTCAATTAAAAATACATAGTGATAGCAAAAAGTCCTGAACACACCCAATTTTTTGCCTAATTTTTGTGGCTGACTGAATTTTTCGTTGTAAAATCATCGTACTACCTTAGGTATTGTTAGCAGTGGCGTAGCCAGAAATATTTCATGAGTGGGGGGGGGGTTACGACTACTGCAACTGACATATATGTATATGCTTGTGCGATAAGGGAGTGAAGGATAAGCATTTTGTATGGAAAAAAATTCCTCATGAGGGGGTTGTGACCCCCTATCCCACCCCTTGGCTATGCCACTGATTGTTAATGATTCTAATATTTTTTAGCGTTTTCCTACTAGGCTTAAAAGTTTTTATGATTTCCACCTGTCAGTCCATCCATGCTGTAACTGCCGTAAACAGAAAAGGGTGTTTACACATTTTTTGAAGAATTCTCACTCACCATGTAATTGATGTTTAAAATATAAAGACTATTTTTGTAAATGTTAGTCGAATAGCTCTTTTTCTGTACAAAAAGTATGCATCATGATTTACATGATAAAATAGCTTTTTTAAAATTTACAAGGATATTAATTTCCATTCTTCTTTCAAAAATTTTTAGAGTCACTGTACATTTTGGGTGCTACTGTAAAAAAACTATAAATGATTTTTTTTTTTTTTTTTGGATGGAGATCTTTATTTTGTAATCCTTAAGAACACATACCAATTTTATTGCCTTTTAAGTGGCCAAATAAATCTAAAATGCGCTTTAAAGAATGACTGCCCATAGAGCAAAAAGTATTGATTTGATTTCTTTTTTGTGAAAGAGCTATAAGTCCTACATTCACCATTTCCAATAGGATACATTGCCCAATAAACAGGAATAGCATATATAAATTTCTTAGAAATCGATTCATATTTACAGCCGTCAGAGCACAAATGGACAAAGTTAAAGACGGACAGACAGACTAACCGAAATCATTGGCACTTTTCAACCTTGTTGGAAAGTGTTGAAACACTTTAGAACTACCAACAGCTGTTGATGTATTACGATGATTTTATAACGAAAAATTAAGTCAATCAGAGAAGTTATCCAAAAAGTTGAGTATATGTTTAGCCCTTTTTGTCACCACTGTAGTTTTATTAACACATTAAATTAGTAAGAAAATTTAGTAAGTTAATTAAATTAGTAAAATATAAATTAAAAAGCAGACAAAAATGTGCTTTCGTAAGACTTAAAGTAACTCTGAGATGGGGGGGGGGCGTTAAGAGGAGAATAACACAATTTGAAATGCACAGACATTCTGGGGTCACTCTCCTACACCCCCCCCCTCTTAGTCAAATCGCTTAGCTATTAGCCTGCATTCACCAATTTTAAAATACAAAAAATGGACGTATGCTAATAAGAACTACGAAATATTGCTTACCATCTAGAACAGTGCCTGTGGTATTTATCGTTCTTCTACTGGACTCTCAAATGTGTGATAAACAAAAGATCTCTCAGAGGATCTTACTAAGTACTAAGTGACTACAGTAGTGATAGAACGTTTTTCAGGCTATCTACTTATATAATATGCGAACGTATGCGGTACCCCAAAATCGTCGATATTTCTACGCTGCGAACGGCAACAGCTAGATGTAAACATGAGTGTAAAAACAATAACGCACGTTCAAAAATCCAAATTAACGGTTCAATGACGTCCAATGAAACAAGCCTACGCCACGCAGTCGCTAGATTACAAAATAACAATCATGGATATACAAAATGCAAGATCTTCGGCACTTTTTCACAGCTTTAAAATATCCAATTTACGATACTTGGCGCATTCATTGCCCATGTAAAAAATTCCACCATGCATTGGACTAAAGCCCATTTTAGCCATTGGCTGTTTCAACATCGGCTTTCAGGATGACTCCCAAAATGTGTATAGCAAACCTAACCTAAATGAATTGAACGACAAATGCTGCTAAAATAAAGAAACATAATTTTCATTGAAATGAGTCCAGAAATTGAGTCAACAGTGCACTGAGTATAAAGAACAGCGAGGTATGGGGCGGCGAAGCTGACCGCCTCTGCGGCTAGTTTCCAAAATCTCGCCAAGTTTCATGTCTGTATATATGGTTATCTATTGATCGCCATATATATATATATATATATATATATACGTCAGGGAATTTCGCTGCTGAAAAACAGTCAGTTGTGTTGGAGAAAATTGTGTAATCTATTAGTTTAACATGATTTATCTTTCTTTTTTTGCGTACTCAAATAATTATGCGTGTTTAGTTTCATTTTGCTTTTCAGATACTTTCCTGAAAATCTTAAGCCTTTGCAAGAAGTATGAGAGCAGGGGAATGTTCGTCTTATGGCCCCTCGTCTCGTCGCCGTTGATTTTTGTCTACAGCGCGGAATCGCTTAAGGTGATTGCAGTTATAACAACCTCTTGGGATGAATGGGTAATATATATATATATACCCCTTACACAGCAGTCATGTTGGTAAGGACGTTGTGGCGACGTTACATTTCGTCACGTTCGCCTCATCGCTAATGTGATATAAATACGTGTGTTCTGTGACACCCTTCGTGTTAAACGTATGACGTCGCAGTGTAATTGATAATTAATCACTAGTTCACGTCACTGTGTGATAAACATGTGACACAGGCTTGTACTCAGTCGATTTATCTGGGGAGCAGTTCTACTAGGGTCGCTATGTATTTTCAATTTTGTTTTCTACCTTCCCCTGCATAGGTCCTTTGTGTACAAGTTCTTTTACTGTAGTTAAAGCGTCACTTCTGAATCTGGGTCTAAAACTCTGCTTATTCTTTCAACCTCTTTTCCCAAGTAAATGCTAATTGATTAAAGTAAAACCAACGATGTGCGATAGATGGCGATACTTATATAGAATGCCGCTGTGTACTTTAGCGATAGTAAAGTAGGATTTGAGAACTTTGAACTGTTTAACACTTTTAATAGATTTTTTAATTCAACTTTTTAATTTTTGCAAACCACTATTGTATTAATTTTGCGGATTTTTGGGATCAAACTTTTTCGATTAGGAACACTATTCCCAAATGCACCCCACCGCTCTGAGTACGGGCCTGCGTTGCTGAGTTTCGCCGCACGGTATTTCAGACGTCCATGTGGCTCATACTGTGACGTTCATGATGGAAGTGTGTCCGTAACGCAAATCTGATGCGATGTCGCTGAGCAATATGGGACATGATTTTTTGAACACGTTCCAAAGTGCGTATAATGTGTCTGTCAGCCAGTTTGTCCCAGCCGAGCTCTGACTGCTACCTGTAGGCATCGATTGCAACGAAAATTGTATATGTTGTTGCGACCGACAACACCGTGTGTCCCATAAAAAAAAATTGAGCAGCACTACGAATTTCAAGTTTTTGAACCCAAGTCTAGCAAAATTTTGCTTGTGCACCAAAGTCTTACAGTACTGTAAGGAATATGAGCAGTGGGCACTGTTTAATTAAATCGATTAAAGGGCATGTCATGGAAGTTCATCGATTTCAATCAAAATAAAATTAAAAAAAAAAGCAGAAAATCAGAAACACTATCATATTTGAAATACGCGCTAAAGTGCCATGTATTAAAAGTGTCTCATAATCCACGCGTCGGTCCTAATTGTCCTCCTTGTTCCATTGTGTTAGAAAGTGTATCCTTATCCATGACTGTATCGCATTTATCTTCCTTGTTCCATAAAGCACATTTCGGAATTCAAATCTGTGTTAAAATCGCCTACTAAAACTGTTTTTTAATCTTCGCCAGGCATATTCTTACTTCACTTCACCTTTACGTACACTAATATTGATACCTTTATTGAGTGATTAGAACTCTGATTAAATAAACTGCAGGGTTTAGCAAATTCTCGCCAAATATAGAAGATACAGCCAAGCTGGATTAAGTTTTGTGGACTTATTGTTAGGCGCACAACTTGATGATACATCTCCAAATACGGCCACCCTTAGCGACTTTTGACATTTTACTACTCCACCACTATATTTCGGAACTCTTAAAAAGATATTCATCATTTAGCAGATTAGACAGAAATTCTTGTCTGAAATTAGTAGCATTTAAATACTAATCATGCTAATGAATTTAATAAAACAATTGGTCTCATTCGATAAGAGTGTACATAACGTGCTCTTTTACAGGACTAACCTAAACAACTGTCATTGACAGTGGTTCTAAAGGCAGTGAACAACCCCTGACCGAGACACAGAAGGGAAATCGTTTTCGTTACGTCTTTCGAACGATAGGGGTGAAAAAGTTTCGTAAACCGTTTAATTAATGTTTAATGTCCTCGCAGTGAAGCCACAAAACTCTGACAAAACTGCATGACGTGATTATACTCCGTGTATAATAGAAAAACATCTCCATAAATTGCCTAAATGGACCTAACTTTGAATAAGGGCAGTTGTTGCCATTGCTACATTTTACTACCAGCAACATGGCGGTCGGCTTAATTATCAGCCTGATAGTTAAAGAACTTTTCCGACAGTCAGCTACGTCCGTAAGGGTTAAATAATAGTGTAAGCGGTAGTACGATAGTATATCGAAAAGTCTCTACAATTAATTTTTTTGCCATAATTTGTTTTCCAGGTTCTCTTTGTATATGAGTTTAGTACAGTTTTTAAAATTATTATTACCATTATTATTATTATTATTATTATTATTATTATTATATTATGATACTTTAGTTTTTCATATGCTCTGTTTTAAAATCATTTTCAGTTCTTTTCAACAGAAGAAACGCTGATAAGCAAGCCCTATATCTACGAATTCTTTTTTCACCCAAATGCAAAATTCAGTAGCCTTTTCGTAAGGTAATTAATTCATAATTCCCATTTATCTGAATTTATATTTTATCTCGTTTTACAGTTAACTATTTTTTTAATGTTAAGGCAACGTAATAATACAGCATGAAAGTTGAAGCAGAAAAAGTTTATTGGCCGCCTTTCTTGGTTGCTTTATTTTCATTTTGGGAGTTTAAAAAAATCTGATGTGGACAACACATGACTTCCTTGTAAGTCTATTAAATCAAAAATATTTTCAGCCCTCTTTATCTAATTTTTTTTTTTTTTTTTGAAAGAGATAAAATATTGAAGCAATATAATAAAGTTTAACGATTTCTAGCTAAATATTTTCGATATCGCCAAGCTGGGTTCAGTGTGAAAGATTTCCTCTTGACACTTTATTTTGCGATATTTCACCAAAACCCGACAAGCTTGAGATAGTTTGCGAGATTTTGAGGATAGTCAAAGTAGTCATTGAACTCACACTTTCAATGAATTGGATGTATCCATACACCTTAATGTATTTAAAGTCATTTGGCTGACCCTGTACATAAATTACTCAGTCGATTGCAATAAAAAAGAAATTCATAGTCAGACGTTACAATGGTTCTAAATGCAGAATTTCAAAATTATACGGGTAAAAGTTTTAGAACTATGCAAACAACGAAATAATTTTTGGCGCCAAACTTGCGATATTTCGGCAAAACTCGCAGAGGTCGACGACAAATTAAGAGATTTTAGGCATGGTCCGAACAATAACTGTCTACAATTGCATTATATTGAATATGTCCATAGACATTAAATTATCGAAATTCTTTTGGGTGGTCCTGTAAATTAAATCTCCAGTAGATTGGAACGAAATGTCGAGATGCACAACTAGATGTTACAACAATCTTATATATGAAATTTCAACATTCTACGACTAATAGTTGTTTGAGATTTGAGAGTTAATACATACACACGCACACATAATCTCGCCAAGCTTGGCGACTTTTTGTAGTTCTTGCGGGAGGTACGTGACCGTGGTCGGACCATTACCTAACTTATATGGTAAGACGGTATTGTGCTTGAAATGGATGAGTAGCCCTAAAATAGCCATAAACCGTAATAAATTGGACATCTTTTGAGTGTTCCTGTAGCAGAACTATAAATGATAAAGACACTTTTTTTGATGGAGAAATTCATTTTGTAACTCTTAACAGCATATATACCTTCTGAGTCGTTTGGAATAGCCCAATAATTCTAAAATACGCTTTAATGAATGTCGGCCCATAGAGCGTAGTGTATTTAGAATCTTTTGGGGGCCCTGTAGATAAACAATCCAGTCGATTGGGACCAAAAGAGGAGGTGCACAACTAGATTTTACAACAATCCTAAATATAAAGTTTCAACATTCTACTAGCAATAGTGTTTGAGATATGCGAGTTACATACATACATACATACGTATGTACGTACGTACGGACAGACGGCTTGGAAAACCTGGCTAAAATAGACTCACCGCTGTTCAAAATGAGTTGCAGACGCGTTTATAGGATCGTGCACGCTAGGTTCCGATGAGATGCATCGAAAAAGTTCTTAAAAGTAAATTTAGAGGTAGTCAAAATCGGTTTTTCGTCGAAATTTGGGCCCCGAAAGTTTTCGGGATCACATTACTTCCTTATACTTCGTACAAGAAAGTAAAAATTAGTGTAATCCGGGAATAACCTTGGAATATATATATACTAGCTGCTACCCGCGACTTCGTCCACGTCGGCTTTAGAATTAGGTCCCGACAGAAATGTAGCATGTGTGAATAACAAATATTGTTGCGACAAAAGGAACTGCATTTAAATACTATTTGCTTTTTACTTGTTTCAAATGAAGTATAATGCATGTTAGTATGCTTCATTTAAAATAAGAGAATATGCACAGAGTTACTAAATTTAGATTTTTTTCAGGAATTTGGCGAATAGAGGCAGTTATGACAGTATTTGCGAACTGTTTTGTGAAAGAAATATTTATGCTATATGCATGAATTTTAGTCTATGTTAATCAGGAATAGAGCAGCTTTCTATTAGTGAAAAAGTTTGAGAATCGGTTCTGTAGTTACAGAGATACCCAGAGAGCGTAATGTATTAGAATTATTTTGAGTGTTCCTGTAAAGGAACTATTTATGCTACATGCATGAATTTTAGCCTATAATACTCAAGAATAGTGTAGCTTAGTAAAAAAAGTTTAGGAATCGGTTCAATACTTACAGAGATGCACATAGAGCAGCGTAATGTAATTCTTATTAGCATCCCTGTAAAAGAACTATCTGTGATATATGCATTAAAGGTAGCCTATAACACTTAGGATGCCACCAGTGTCTAAGAAGTTCTGCTCTCAAAACTGCAAGGGGGGAGGTGCCAGATTCAAACCCTGGTCGCGCCTGTCGACCTAGCCGCTCCCAGTTTTCCGTGGTTTTCTAAAAAACTTCGCATAAATACGGGCTAGGATCCCTTAGAAAATCCCCCACAGAGAAATTTTCCATATAGGCCTAGGACCCTAGTGCAGTCAATCGGTCTTAATCCAAAAACAAATAATGATACTCAGGAATAATGTAACTTTTAATCAGTGAAAAAAGTTTTAGAATCGGTTTAGTAGCTACAAAATGTCCATAGAGCGCAATGCATTAGAATTATTTTGAGTGTCTTTGTAAAAGAATTATTTATGCTATATGCTTGAAAGGCTGCCTGTATGTTAATCCAGGACATAAGCTATTTTCATTACAAATTTTTTCAAATCCGTTCAACCACTTTAAGAAACACATCTGGATTTTTCTTGGTACTTACGTATTATCCCAGCGGTCATTCCCGCCAAACTGTTTTATCGTCAAATGGGTACCCAAACTGTTGCCAATCGTATTCAAAACCATTAATAATTTCATGTGCCCAGCATTTATTTTGGCAAAAAATCGCTCGTCTTGGCGGACCGCCGGGATAATACGTAAGTACCTTCTTTACTTATGCTTTTTAATTTGGCTTAAAATGACATAATTTCCATGTTTTTCAAATGCATCTGATTTTGCAAATAGAATTTCTGATTTATTTCAAAAGCATAAATCATTTTGTGCGGGCGATAAAACGGCTTTTAATGAATAGTTTGAAAAGTAGTTAAAATTTCAAAATTTTGAGCCTGAGGTGCCCTTTACCGAAGTTATGGGCTCAATCATGCTCAAATTTTCAAAGCTCTGCTTTCTGTAGATTTGTCTAGAGAACATTCATTTTTATTATTACAGATAGTTAGATTTGGCATAAAACTGGCTTAATTTCCGTGGTATTTAATGTTTTTCAGATGCACGCGCGCTTATTTATTGAAGTAATAGCCTTCTTGTTAGCTCAAAACGTGAATCATTTGATACGGGCGAAACTCGCCAACCATGGCAATGTAATAACGGTTTTTAATTAATAATTAAAAAAGTAATTAAAAATCTAAAATTCTAATTAGCCTATAACCAACTCCAGGGTCCCCTCTATATCTAAACCAAAATGCATCCTAATCGATTCAGCGGTTTAGGCGTGAAAGCGTCATAAAGAAACAAACAAACTCACTTTCGCATTTATAATATTAGTTAGGATAATCGTTACTTACACAGTTTCCTCTATGTGATTGCATAAACAAATGAACGAGTACGCACATTCACCACCACTTTTAAATCCGCCTTCGGGGTTTTCCCATTTTAAAGAAATACAAGCGGCCAAAGCCCCTAGACTCGCTTTTCGTATGAGGCATTCGGCCCCTAATAAGGCTTATTCGTAAAAAAGGCATAATTGACAAAACCAGAAGATTGCATGTGATGGAATGTTAGCGAGCTATACATACCTTGGTTTTTGCATGTTTCTTGGAACAACTTCACACTATTTTTAATTGTATAAAACTTATGAAACACCTTGCGTATTTGCTATTTATCGCGATTTTTCATAATTTGGCGACTTACGTATACGTATAGTGGTACTTCCGTATTATCACGACGATTCGCCAAAACGAGCGATTTTTCACCAAGATAAATGCCGGACACATGAAATAACTGATGGTTTGGAATAGGGTTGGCAATCGTTTGCAAGCACATTTGACAAAAAAATATTGTTTGGCGGGAATGACCGCTACGACAATACGTAAGTACCCGTGTAATAATAATAGTTAATAATCATTTCTAAGAATACAGTGTTTCATATGGTTACTTTGATAAAAACAACTACGGAACAGCGATTATATCTTGCTAACTATGGCGACTTTTCATTATTTGGCGAATTTAGGCATGCTCATTACTGATAATCATTGTTCATGTAAAGTTGCCGTGAAAATAGTTAACCATACATTCTCCTTTATTACTTTCCGAACATATACCATGTAAGGAAAGTATTGTAATGATGAAAAAATTCGACTTCGAGATTTTGGTGTATTGACACGTTTTGAGGTCTTCTGAATTTATTTATGCTATTTTTACGAGATTATGTGTGTATGTATGTTAGTGAACACGATAGCTCCTAAAGGGGGCATTCAATTGAGCTCAAATTGGGTATATATGTTATAAACCACCGTCGCACGACCGGTATTGATTTTGATGTGTATACGTCTTATAGTTTTTCTATAGGGCTACGACAAAGATTTCTTTTACATTATGGCCTATGGGGGGGAAATTCTTGAAAGTGCGCTATTGTTTGAACGGTACATTCGAGTGAGCTCAAATTTTGTATATATGTTATAAACCACCATCCTAAGACCGGTATTGAAATTGATGTGTATAGGACTTATAGTTTTTCTACAGCCCAGACAGCACATAAGCTTAAATCAAGCTTGACATTTGGCTTGGCAATCCAAGGTTGGCTTAAGCTGGATTTTCGCTTGCAAAGTGCGCAGTGATGGCGCCATCTGTGAAAGAGAATGGACATTAATTGTCTAGCGTCCTCAAATTTGCTGAAAGTTCGTCTAAGATGTGTTTTATTTATATTACCAGTGCCATATTACCGGCAGGGCAAACGGGGCAACTGCCCAGGGCCTACAGATTTTAGGGCCCAAAAATCTTACACTTTTGTAATTTTAAAATAAAATTACAAAGGATAAAAAAAATTCAGAAGTTAAATAATTTTTTTTAATTATAAAGTATGAACAATGAAAATAATTCAAATTTACATTTGTATAAATTAATTTAAACTTATTTTTAATTCTTCGAAATGCTCTATATCGATATAGAATACCAATATGTAGGAAAATACCCACATTTGTACAAAGAATTTTTAGCGTTAAAAAATAGCAAAATTTTTCAATTATTTGTTATTTTAAGAAATATTTACAAAAATGACTAAAGTGTTTGTATTCCATACATGTTAGCAACTGTGATATAGCATTTCGAAGTAACGTTTAACTATCTGTTTCTTTGATTTCAGATTACTTAACGCAAAATTTGTGTTAAGTAAGTAAATCCATTCTATATTTCCAAATATGCAAATTCTTCAAAATAAAATACAATTATACTACGAAATTGATTTCAAAATCAGTCGTTTGCCTTGATTTTGGCCAGCAGTATTGCTCAACGATGAGTGTTACGATATTGAAAGTTTTAAAACGTGTCCTGCTTTTAAGTTTATATTATGCTTATATTCCCTATTAGTAGAGTCTATAAATCACACATAACATTATTTAAATTTTGATTCATCCCATGGAAAAATAAAAGAAACTTATCAGCATCGCCCATACTTATCGATCTGGCGTGACAACAGTCACTTCAAACTTTAGTCATAGCTGCCCGAGGCAATAATGGCCGAGCGGTTAGCACGCGTTCCTTCCAGCCTAAAGTTCCCGGAATCGAACCAAGTTTGATGGAACAGATTAAAATAACTTAAAATTTCAACACAGAGGGGGAAAATTCGCGGGAAAAATAAAGTATGCGGGCGCTCCGTGTATTTAGAAAAATTTGTCAAGCTTGAAATGTCAAGCTTAATGCAAGCTGGGCAAGTGTAAACTAGAACAGTTGATTGAAGCTTGCATTAAGCTTACACGCTTGAAATTTTCAAGCTTAATTCAAGCTTATTGACTTGATAAATCAAGCTTGCCGCAAGTTTGCTGTGCTGTCTGGGAGGGCTACGACAAAGATTTCTTATGGCCTTCGGGGGAAATTCTTCAAAGTGCGCTATTGTTTAAACGGTACATTCGATTGAGCTTTATATATATGGCTTTGGTATATATTGTAACGAATTTTCAGAGCAACCCGCTGTTCTGGGGCTTAAAATAGTTTAAAATTCGTATTCTACGTTTCAAATAGTTAAATTTTGCCTTTTGCTGCATCAGAATCGGTCCACTAGATACGGAGATACGGAGGTTTCGGTTTTCCCCTTGTTTTTCGATGGGGTTTCTAGAAATCTCGAGAAATAATGGTCCTAGGGCCTCGATCTCTTCACTTTTGGGGACTTATTTTTGGCGCCAAATTTGGCGATATTTCGTCAAAAGTCGCCAAGCTTGGCGACATTTTGGTCATTAGGCGCATTTTTCCCAATGGAGCCTGAAAGTTGGTTTTTCCCGCATTTAAAACGCATAATAACCCAACATTTCGCTTCTATGACGTAATCAAAATAAAATCTCCGAGAAATAGACTTTTCTGGAAGCTTGATCGCAGCTTCTGCCTCCTCTATATATACCACCAGCGTGCTGCTCCGAGCGTTCAGTATTTGTGTTAGCTCCGGCAGTGTGTGGAGTGATCTCCGGTCGAGAGCTGCCGGTGTATACGGGCGGTGCTTTGCTCCGTGATAGAGACGGTGTTTCCGCGTGCGTTTTCGAAGCCTTGATTTTAAGTGCTGTGTGTAAATTCTTGAGGGATTGTTTGTGTTATCCCTCCAATATTTCCACTGAATTTTTGACTGTGGAAGTGACTTATTTTGTGTGAGAAATACAGCATGTGCGAGAGCTTCTGATCTAAGCGGGTTGTTAAAAGCACATTACTGTTTAACTGTGCTCGTGAATTTTGTACAGCTGATTGTTCTACGAAGTTCTAGAAGCAATAAAGTTGTGTTCCATCCTGACCAGTGGACTTTTTACTAGAACTTTCTACACCAACTGGTCTTTAGAACGACGAACCCTGGAAACAAGCAGAGTATTTCTGCAACAATATGTTTGAATTATTCATCGATTAAAATTTATTTAAGTGCTTGGTAATGATCTTAATCATAAGCGTTCAGAAAGCCGAGTGGAGTCTCTCCAGATTTTTTTTTTAGAATAGAGAGATACAGCATGAGGTCTGTTGATATAAAATGACATTTTAAGTATAAATTAGCTGAGTGACCACACGGTTCCACGAGGAGAATAGCTTGCTTAATAAAAGTTTACCACAGACATTATCTTGAGAAATCGCTAAGTTTTTACATGTTTAAGTTTTAAAAACGCATTCAATTACTTGGTTGAAGAGAGCAAAACGTGCACTTCTTCAGGATAAAAACTCGATAGATCACGTTGATGAGAAAGAGCTACAAGATAGCTCAAAATAGGCTCATCCCTTGTCAAAATTAGGTTATCTCAAATTATACTTTTCACAACGCAGGGCCGACTTACTATTTTGTAAGACCTGGGGCAATCTGAAATTATACTTGATTCAAAAACTTAAAATGATTTTTTTTTAATTGATGACTTGTAACTTTGAAACGAATTAAACCTGATGCAGTCATACCTTTGTCTGAATCCTTTGATTAAGTAATGTGTTTGAGTTAAAACTGAATTTAAAATCTACTATAGCACGGAGTAAATAAATTTAGGGATAGTTTTAGATGAATATTTTTTTTTAAATAGCGAGAACTAGCCATTTATAGTCATTGCCCACTTAAGCCAGGAAGTCACTTTATTATGGAGGCACTTAATTTAGATGAAAATTACAGTTTCAGGAAATTTCTAAGGGACGTGCCTTAAGGTAAGTCGATTTTTCTTTGTCAACGCAATGTAGAGTAAATTCTTTTAAATATCCCCTCAGGTAATGTAAGAAATCTCCACACAGCTTCGACAACTTTCCTCTCACTTTTCTTTTTCAGTTCGGGACAAAAGTGGAAGAAAGAGCGAAGGCTAGTCGCCCCCGCATTCAGGGCCAGCGTGGTCAAGGAGATGGTGTCCATCATGAACCATCATTCCGCAGCCCTGGTGAGCGACTTGAGCCGTTTCAAGGGCGAGACCATCGACAACATTTCAGATCTGATAAAAGCCAACGCCATAAGACAGTTCCACGGTGAGAATAAGTCATGCCTTCGTATTTTGTTACGCGAAACTCTGACGTTCTGACTGTGGTTAGTCACGAATAATAAGTAGGATTTGTATAAAAATGCTTGAGGGTGAGATAGTTACGCGAGAATCTTTTACTTTTTAGCACATACTTTCCCGTAAATAGGGTCGATTATTTGTTCAATTGTGAGGATTATTTCTATAAGCACTGGCATCTGAAAAATGGAGAATACGATCGAAATACGTGGATACAGAAGAACAACTGGATAGACTGCCCAATGCAGAAAAAAGGGTAACCGTTGCCATAGCTCGATTTAACTACCAGCAACATGGCGGTCGATGGAATTGCTCATCGTGTGCCACAGATCTAGGGACAATTTCTTGACACAGTCTGGCTCTGCCCTTTTTTCAGCATCGGAAAATGGCGTGGGTCAAGAGCGCGCATGATTACAGTTTCTATTTTCTATTTTTCTCACGCTAAGCAAGCATTGTTAAGAAATTTTGCATTATTTCCCCTTGCCTTGATGTGCATTCCATACGCGTTGTGGATAAGAGTATCTTGCATTATGCTGTACTTGTATCCATTTTTTTTCAGAATCTGCAATGGGCCTTAAACTAGATACCGAAGTAAGCAACGAAAGAGTCAGAAAATGGATCGAAATAACTGAAAGGTGAGCATTAAAGCATGCATTAGAAATATTAATTTTCTATTTGAAATGGGATTGTTAATTCTATTTCATAAGGAGACATACATAATATATAAATTAGAGGAAATATCGCAGAAACACGAACATATATTATACACTCAATTTCAGTGAAATAACTTTTCCAGAAACACAGGACAGTACAATACACTTCGTGCACATTCACTTATTTATCTTTTAACACTACACTTTAATCGTCTTCTCAAACATAGGGCGTCTTGCAGTTCAGTATAATAGGGAGGTGGCTCCAGAACGGAGAAGAACTCCCAAGTCTCCACAGGAGCAAACGCCCAGCAAGGAGCGACAACTAACATCATTTTCCGCAGTCATGTTCACAGTGTTGCAGAGTGAGCAATCAAGAGAATCAGCAAGTTCAATTTCTAAAGGATGGGCCTGCAAGTAACCATCTCCGATGATGATTCTTAACCTCTTCAGATCCGACATAAAGCTGACATCTCAAATGAAAGAACAATTTCATAATTGTTAAAATAAAACTATTGCATTTAAGAACTACAAGTGGAAAGCGTATTTTCCAAAAACATTTTTTTTTTTTTCGAATAAAAGCTTAATTCGAATTCTCCGTTTCAGCCGTAAAAAGTGTTTATCACCCATAAACGAAGATTAACAAGACACTTTTAAATATAAATGATGTATTACAAGTTCTTTTCAGTTACATGAATTAAAAAAAAAATTCACAACTGAAGTAAAAATTTAATAATTCAAGCATCTTTCTGTAACGGCAAAAAAGATTAAATAACGCTGTTGCGCAGACCAGCAATGTGTAGTCGTAACATTCTATCTGATCCATTGGTTTGTTTGTGAAATTAGGCCTTTTACAAAACGTATAGAGCCGAAGCCTCATACAAAAGCGAGCGTAGCGAGTTAGGGGCTTGCCTAGTTTGAAAAAAAAATCACAACTGAGTTAGAATTTAATAATTTAGCATTCTTTCTGTAACGCAAAAAAAATTAATAACGCTGTGTGCAATGTTAGTTACTTTACATCAGAATCCCATACCTGCATCTTGTAAACGATTTATCAATGTAGGATGACTGAACTTGCGGCGTACAGAGTTACAAGGCCCTGGCTGTACAACGACTTCATGTGGAAAATGTCTGCATTCTCCAAGGAGCAAGCGAAGCTGGGGGAAGACGTGGAATGCCTGATAATGGATGTGAGTATGGAAAACAGTTTTGGTTCGTATAAACGCATTGTCAAGAACGACAGAAAATATTTTCGCGTAAATTTAATAAAGAAATTCATTCCGACAGATTGGTTGAATAAAACAACGTTTTTAAAAATCCAGTTTAATTCTTTTAAAGAGCTGGTTTAATCTTTCGTACTTTTCAAAACTCAAAACTTGAAGTGAATTAATATTAACCCCTTAAGCCTCGCTCCCGTCAAAATCTCGGGCTAAACTTCCTCCTCTTATTTAACCCTTTGAGTCGCAACCCTTTCCCAATGCTGAAAAGAGGGCAGCTGTTGCCATCGCTCGACTTAACTACCAGCAAGAGGGCAGACGATCGAAACGTTCTTCGCGTGCCACAGATCTAGAGACCCTTTTATTGATGACAGCTAGCTGTGCTCGCCGCGAGGACACCAAACTCTGACGTTTTGACTGTTGCCAGTCACGAAGGATAGATTGGATTTCTATAAATATAGCTGCGGGTGACATAACTCACCCACGAGAATCCGTAAAAAAATGTACGATTTTTTAACAGCACTGACATCTCCGGAAATGGAGAAGGAACGAGAACAGCTGATAAGCATTAGATTACCCAATGCTGAAAAAAGGTCAGCCGTTGCCATCGCTCGACTTAACGACCAGCAAGAGGGCGAACGATCGAAACGTTCATCGCGGCCGCAGATCTAGAGACTTTTTTTTTTTTGAAGCAGCTGGCTGTGCCGGCACATCTTTCGGACCTTTTCACGGCTTTAAAATATCGGATTGACATTACTGGGCGCATTCATCGCCCATCTAAAAAGTCACCAGCATTGGGCTAAAGCCCATTTCAGCCATTGGCTGTTTCAACATGGGGACACAGCCAGCAGCTGCGTCAAAAAACTTTTTTAGTTGAAAGTGTGTTTCGATCACATACGGTTTAAGAAATAATCGCTGTAACATCTGTTTGTGCGTATATAAAATCTGAAAGTATAGAATTTTTTTGGTTCGCCATCTTAATAAATCTTGTTCGGAGAGAATCCTGTTCCTCACCGGCTTCCTTGACACCGAAATCTCTAAGATTCTGAGTGGAATTTAAAATTAAGATGGTTACAAACAGGAGCGGCCCTACGGTGAGTGTCGCCCCCTGCTAATATAAAAAAGCCGCCTCCTTTTATGCTCTACTTAGTTTTTGAGTTCGAAATGACGCCCCTTGCAAGCCGGCGTCCAGATGCGATGCTTACTGTATTGGGCCGCACTTGGTTACAAAAATAAGATGGTTAAATGATAAAAAGCTACCAAAAGTAACAAATTATTTTCGCCCTATATTCATTCTGAAGAGCTTCTGGATATATTGGCCTTTATAAAAAAAAAAAAAAAAAAAAAAAAAAAAACGGAAAGGAAAAAAAGTAAGAAAATCTGAAACACTTTCAGATTTTAAATACGCACTAAAGCCCTATATATTAAAAGCGTATTATAATCCATGGGTCTTCCCTATTTTCGTTCCTTATTTCATTAAGTTGGAAAGTATATCATTATTCATGAGTGTGATTAAACAAAATTAAAATTGATATTTCTAACATCCTTTTTCTGGACGTAATACATTAGAAATAGATGGGAAAAATGCACAATTCGAACTGAGTGAAATTTTCTCAAAAACGAATTCAGGTGTATTCATAATCGAAGTAGCAGACGATAAATTGCGCAAGAGTTAGGATCACATCTCCTCAAACTCGAACATCAACCATTTTATTTTTCGCCAAATTAAAAATTTGCACATTTTAGTTTCGAAAAATTTCCAAATCCTATTTTTCTTTTGAGTATAAAACATTTCATTCCTGTTCTGATTTCACATACACACGATATTTTGATTGAAAAAACAACCTTACAAGTAATCTAAACAAAAAAAAATCATTATTCTTTTATTTTTACTTTAAGAGTCTGAATCAATTAATAAACATGCCAAATATGGCAACCTAGATATGCTTAAATTCTCACTCATTCTACTGCGGGGTTACAATTGCGAAATGGGGAAGCGAAAAAATGAGCCTTTTGCGACAGGTTTTTATCGATATCTCCTAAAATAATTCGAATTTCGAAAAAATCGCTTCGAGGTATGTCGGCACCCGCCTGGAGAATTTGCATACAAAATTTGGTAGGTCTACGATCACCCGTCTGCGAGCTACGCGAGACACAAACTAACTAACTAACTAACTAACGGACAGTTTACTCTCTGTTTTATTTATATAGATAGATAGATTGTTCCGTTTGAATGAAAACAAAAGGAAATTTTCCTAGAATATATATATATATATATATTATATATTATATATATATATAGCCTATCTCTCTTTTGTTTTGGAAGTCGGTAATAAACAAGGCAATTTTATCCTTATAAATACCATTGAATTTATTTTCCATTAAAAAGGACGAAATGAGCGGAAAGTTCAATAGGGTAAAATGTTGTGCAAGAGTGTAATTTTTTTTTTTTTTTTTAATCGAAGCTGGCGCTGATCTGTTCTTCTAAGGGGCTAGATAGACCCCGTCGCAAAAAATGCGTCATAATCAAAGTAAATTCTTAATTTATTTTTACATTCTAAACCCCCCTAAAAGTCGTAGATTCCTTCTCATTACATGCTTGCATTTGCAGACTCTATCTCATCTCAAGGAAAGAATAAAACAACAAAATTTCGGGAAAAGCGTGCATGAAGAGGATGAGGAAACATTCAGCCGAAAATGCATCACGTTCAGCGAATCCCTGATGGAAATGCACCTTCAAGATTCTTCATTTACGATGGATGATTTAATTGGACAAATATTCACCATCATTTTTGCTGTAAGTGACGTTTCAAGTTTTGTACTCGTGTGAATACAGAATCCGTTCCTATATTAAACGCGGAATACTTGTAATTATGTACTTAAATTAATTAAGGAGATAATATAAAATATGTTAACTTGTGATATTATCTTTAAAAAGCTAAATGCGTATCAACTTTTGCCTCTGACATCCTTTTATTTGAGCTAGTTTTATATAACGAAAAGAAAAGTTAACCTTCAATTTTTACTTACAATCAAAACTTTAGTTAAGAAAGAATTATTTTGGTAAAGATATGTGATTTTTCGGTAAATAAAACCACAAAAATCAAAACAATACAAGATTAAAAAATATAAATCTAATAAAACTTATACTAAATTATATTCAAGCATTTATGAAGGACAGTTTTACCAAATTTCAGTAAGATTCAACAAAATTTAATGTGCATGGAGTTTTTCATATAATATGATCAATTAGCGTATTTTAATTACACCGACACACACACAAAAAAAAGTTAGTTTGTACATCGGACGCCACCTATCTACCGGCATATATTTCGACCCGCTGAATCCGAATTTCAAGTCAGTTTAAGCCGTGCACCATCCAGTATCGAGTAAATTGAAAAAATAGCGTAAATTGGATAAATGGTAATTAAAAAAATTATGAATCTAAAGAGCATAATTCTTATGTATTTCGATCCGCTGAATACAAATTTAAAGTGTATTTAGATTATAAACCGTTCTAAATCTCAAATAATTAAAAACAAAACTTGAAAAATGTTAAAAATAGCAAAAAAATCGTCTTGTATTAATGAAAAAAACTTTGCTGACCCATATCAAAGAGGATTTTTATGTAATTTGATTTGCTTAATCCGAATCTAAATTATATTTGGCTTAGACTCCCTCAAACTCTCAAAAAATCGCAAAAAACCGATAAAATAGCAAAAGTTAAACAAGCTAAACCCGAACAGTTAAACGTATTTAATCATGTTTTATAGATTTTTTTCAATTTTGTTTAACTGCAACTTTTGCTATTTTATCGGTTTTTTGCGATTTTTTGAGAGTTTGAGGGATTCTAAGCCAAATACATTTTTTTTAATTACCATTTATCCAATTTACGCTATTTTTTCAATTTACACGATACTCGAGGGTGCACGGCTTAAACTGACTTGAAATTCGGATTCAGCGGGTCGGAATACATGCCGGTAGATAGGTGGCGTCCGATGTACAAACAACTTTTTTTTTGTGTGTGCCGGTGTTATTTTCCTAACTAATATAAACTATGAAATCAGCTTCAATTTAGTATTTATCATAATAAAGCAATGCTAAATCAATATTCAAAATTTTATGTCGTCTAGCCAATGAATACAGAAAAAACTTTTCATGGTCTATATTTGCTTTAAAATTGTATCTAAAACAACCTTCAGTCTACCCCTACTGTTTTACATTTTGTGGCCCCCTAATCACTGACTACGTATATTTAGCCTAATACCTAACATCTACTAATAAGTGACTGAAATTGTACTGTGTAGTTAAGTTCCCTTGTGTGAGTATTCGCAAACATTATTAGGGTTTCGACACCTCGTCCAGCACCCTGGTACGGACCTTGTGGCTACTCGGGCTACATCCCGATGTACAAGAAAATGCCTACGAAGAAATCACGTCGACAGCAGACCAATCAGTGACGTTCGAAGATGCCCGGAAACTGTCTTTCCTGGAATGCATCATCAAGGTAAGATCAGCGTTTAAAAATTGTCCTGCAAAATTGAAAATTAGTTGTTGCGTAATATGCGGTAACTTAATAAACTTTAATTGGGGTGAAATTAGACTAATGAAAATTATTTTTTTAATCACTTAAATGCTATTAATTTCACACACGGATTTTTTCTATTCAAAAAATGACGAATCATATTTCAAGGGTAGCCAGATAGCGGCGAGGTGATAAAATTTCAAAAGGCGCAAGGTAAACCAGTTTTTAAAGATTTATTGCCAAATTTGGCGCCAAGAAGCAAGTCCCCAAAACTGAACCCAGCTCGGCTGTGTGTTCTATATTTTAGGAGAAATTTTGCAAAATTATACTATTTACAGGATTACTATATTGCTATCAATGGGAATATTAATGAGTGTCTATAAAGATGCCCGTATTGAATATAAATAATGGTGAAGTATAGTTAGAATATGCCTGAAAAAGAATGTGCAACTGTTTCAGTAGGCGATTTTAATGCATATTTCAATTCTGAAGAAGTGTTTTATGGAACGAGATAAACACGACACAATCATAGATTATGACATCTTTTTCAACATAATGGAACAAGGAAAGACAAATAGGGACAACGCTACATAATGGTGCACTTTCCAATGCATATAAAGCAAGAAATAGAAATAGAGCGTACGCATGGATTATTATACGCTTTTAATATATCACTTCAGCGCATACACAAAGTACGAACGGGTTTTCGATATTTTGTATATTTATTTTAAATTGTATATTTATATTTATTTTAAATGGAGATCCTTTTACCTCTGAATAATAAGCTACACATTTGAAATTTATTTCGTTTACGATTTATTGTCAGCAAGAACATATATGTGATTTTATTTGTGTGGATAAAAGAGAGAAAATAAGTAAAATAAATTAAAATGATGTCATTGTTTTATTTAATGTCAGGAAAGTTTAAGGCTTTACCCCGTCGGCCCAGTTTATGGAAGAAGATCTGACCGAGAAATACAATTTGGTAAGTTGTGCTTTTTATGTTATGCTTCACGAATTATTTTTGAACGTGTAAAGTCAAGCTGCGATTTTAACTACTGTAAAAATTACGAGTATTTCCATTTCGCTGTACGAATAAAGCATTTTTTTTTTTTAATTTCTTGTCCGATGAGAGTATACACACAGTGAAAACAATCGACTTGGGAGAAAATACGAAAAATTATTATCGGTATCATAAAATTCTGTATATCTTTTACGTAACTTAGTAATTTATCGTATGTCTTGCCTATGTTCAATATATATGGAATAAAAGATTAGGTAAGATCAACGTTTATATATGTATCTAAATAATAAAAGTAATGTCCGTGACAGCCTCACCATGGCACAGTGGTTATGACACTGAAAATGGTAGATGGCCGAAGTGTGAAGGTCTCGGGTTCGGGTCCCATCGCGCGGCTGTCGATCTAACGGTCTGGAGTTTTGGTACCAGGTTTATTCCAGATGTCACACGTGAATACGCGTTAGAACCCCTTAAAAAGTCCTCCTACCAAGGCAACCCCCCCCTTGGCAGATCGCCCTAGTGTAGCGTTACCATAATCACACACAGCTAAACCCTGTCCGTAACAATTCCGGGATCGACTCATCGCTCCCGGTGCATCTGCCGCCATGTTGAAATTTTGATAAAAACGACATTTTTATCTCTAACTAAAAGAATACCTTTTTATGCAGTTCGAAAGATCTCTAAAAAATGACCCTTTCTTTAACTTGTAGTTACATTCAACTCTAAATATCTAGCGAGATATCATGCCTTGAAAAGTAAACAGAGAAGCGAAGACCACTCATTCTTCGATTCTTTGAAAAAAAATCACGAAATATAATCTCTGGCTTAGATCGATAAGATGATGCGAAAGTACTATGCTGGCGAAAGTACTCCTTTTGCGTGACAAACAATGCAAGGACAGTTTTATTTAATATTTGAGTTCTATCTAACTGAAAAATTTGATTGATTTTGGACAAATTTATTGAGAATGTGTAAAATTTTATTTGCACAACACTTAAACACCTATTCGTAGGAATTCTTTTTTAGAAATTGGCAACACCCTTTGAGATGAGAAAAAAGTATTTGTTGTTGTTTGTGGAAGTCACGTTTTTTTTTTTTTTTTTTTTTCATTGCTCTCACCTGAGTGTTTTTGAATGTTTACGGCGTGAGATTTGTGATATCCTATTTTAAAAGTGTTTGAGTGTTTTAGATTGTTTTGGTGAGAGCGTTTGTTTAATTTTGAATTTGCTTAAACGTATGCATTTTGATTCCAGCATTGTTGGATCGTAACTTTTATTTCGATTGTTTTGGAACATTTGTTTTATTTTTGTCATAAATCCATAAGCGTTTGTTTAATTTTGAAGTATTTTATGAAGGTTTTAAAATTTTTTCGATGACGTATGTTTTTGTCATAAGCGTTTGTTTAATTTTGAATTCGTTTAGCCGGATGGATTTTGATTAGAACGTTGTTGGATCATAGCTTTTATTTAGGTTAATTTGGTGTCGTTTATTTTGTTTTTGTCGCAAATCTATACTTACTAGCCGGCGGACGACCCACAGGTTGCGAAATTCTTTTGCGAACAGTCCCGTCTGCCGTAGGTTGCACGCACAAGCCAGTCGCGAAGCGGCCATCGACGGCTAAAACTGGTCACCGAAAGCGGCTAGTATATATATATATATATATATATATATATATATATATATATATATATATACACATATATACTAAAAGAGGTCATGGAAGAAATACAAATGTACCGCTAGAAAAATCCGGAAGATTGAAAAAGTAATTTTAAACACACACACGAACACATAAATTTCATATTAGTGCTATTTCTTTTTTATTGTTTAGAAGTAGAGGAGACTGGGGGTCAGTTGAAAAATATTGCATGATTTTAGCAATATTTGCATAATTTAATCCCATGCAAATTTGACCTAGCCATAACAGAACCTTTGCGATTATTTTCAAAAGGGCCATTATGGAATAATAGTTGGTACGTGAGTAAAATTTTAATATACGTCCGTGCATCATACATCTTTTGGGTTTTTTTCCAGGAAAGTACAGGATTCCGGAAAACACGACAGTGGTGCTTGTGCCTTACTTCAGTCACAGGAATCCCGAAATCTATCCCGATCCTGAGGCATTCAATCCGGACCGATTTAGAAGTGAGGACTCCAGCAAAAGTCCCTGGACTTTGTATCCTTTCGCCGAAGGAATGCGTTCGTGCATAGGTATTGTTTGTCCGATTGCCTTAATGCTTTTGATTAAATTTAGTAAAGATAATAAATTATAGTTTAAATAAGTATAATTGCAAAAGAAAAGAAAATCGACATTAAATTACTTCACCATAATGAAAAATTATTTCCATTCCTAATTAGTAATGATTGGCAAGTTCTCGTCAAATATAGCAGATATCGCCAAGTTGAATTTGGTCTTGGGGACTTATTTTTTGGCGTAAACGGTGATCAATCGCCAAAAGTGGCGTCAACCTTGGCGACTTTGACATTAAGATAAGCGCCGTTACTGGCAACCCTTTGAGAAAATAGTTTAAAACCGCTGTTTATCCGATTTTCGGAATGTTAATATCATCAGAGCGTCATGAAATTAATACGGCACCATCCCTGAGCTATCCCATTTCCATTAAAAAATGCATTTTTGAAATCGGTGCACGCAGTAAAAAATTATTGCTGTACATCCATAAAATATATATATATACGCATTCAACATAGTACCTCGTCCTTCTTTGAAATCGGTAAAAAACTAAAACCGACTTCTAAAACAATTTAAACTGAAAAATAATAATCTTTAAATTCTCGCATAAAGATTTTCTTCATCAGCATTATGATGTCTCACAACTCGGCGTAACTGAACTTTTTTTCCTTCTCAGTTTTCTTGCTCATGTAAAATTATAACACTTAGCATTCATTAGCACTAGCGTTCGCTCAATTCCAGAATTTTGTCTACGCATTTAGTCTACCCGATCTTGTAGACAGGTTTTGTAGATATGGACTGTCACGGTGAAGATCTTTTCAAATGTGTTTGCCAGATAACGTAGTGGGGAGTGGTAGGCGTTAGTAAAATGTTGAAAGTCGTACAAGGATTGCATTTTTTGAGAATTGATCTCTAAATTTTGTGCCAAAACGTGACAATTTATTATAAATATATTACGAGTATAGTTAGAAAATGCCTTGCGAATATTATAAAATAGTTTTAGTAGGCAATTTAAATACAGATTTCTATTCCGAAGAAGTATTTTATGGAATATAGAAGACTAATACGGTATATTAATAGATTATCATACACTTTCCAAATGGTATTTATAATGGTGAAGTATAGTTTGCCTGTGCCTGGATAAAATTGTTAAACAGTTTTGATAGGCGATTTTAATATAGATTTCAATTCCGAAGAGGTATTTGATGGAACAAGGAAGGAAAACACGGCACACTCATGGATTATGATGCATTCCAAACAGTATTTAAAATGGTGAAGTATAGTCGGAATAAACCTTTCAAAATTTGTAAAACAGCTTTAGTAGGCGATTTTAAGATAGATTTCGATTCCAAATATGTATTTCATGGTTCAAGAAAGAGTTGATTCCTATTTTAACGCCTCCACTCTCGCCAACCTAAAAAATCGCCGCACTTTGCCGAGCTTTGCAGTCATGGGTCTCTAGGAGTTATGCAAAAGCTTCGACGCTCCCAAAAGAACTATATGAAAACTAAAGTAAACAAATTAGAGATGAACGCACCAGTTAAGGAATTCGAATACACTTAATTATTGAAACTACATTAATTGGCAACACAAAATAAATAAATAAATAAGCAACGAAATGCTGTACTTACATGTTGTTCCAAATCGCCATTTATTTTATTAATTGCGGTTGACACTTAAATGCAAAAAAAATCGTCATGGTAACTGTATATGTTTAATGATCGCTACCTTGGCAAGAGTCGAGGTGTTAAAGTAGGAATCAACCCAAGAAAAACAAACATGGTACACTCATGGATTATGATGCACATTCGAAACAATATTTAAAACGGTGAAGAATATAGTTTGAATATACTTGGCGGAGATTGTAAAATAGTTTTAGTAGGCGATTTTTAGATAGATTTCCATTCCAAAGATGGGTTTTATAAAACAAGGAAGAAAAATACGGCATACTCATGGATAGTGAATATGGACATAAATTATGCATAAATTATGATATGCTTTTAATATATAGCACTTTAGTGCGTATTTAAAATCTGAAAGTGTTTCTGATTTTCTTACTTATTTTTCTTCCCCTCTTTTCTCAGGTAAGAACTACGCAATGTTGCAGATGAAAATCCTGTTGTCTCACGTGCTGAGAAACTTCAGAATAGTTTCCTTAGATCGCAGGGAAGACGTGCCAGTGTCGTGGGAGGTATTTCTGAAACTCACGGTTCCTCTTCGCATGAAGTTCCTTCCCAGATAGAATCACGAAATGTGTTCCCTTTTTGAATCAATGGAAGTTTGTGGTCGGATAGCTGGATCTTCTGACTTTTTACGCTGTATTCGATTGTGGTGAATAAAATATGGGATTTGTGATGCGAAAGTGTGAATAAATTTGAAATCTCGACTAGAAATCGCGAATACTATTCGAATAATAAAATTCTCGAATAGCGACTGTTCGATAAATGGATACGGTTCATACAGACAAACAGTTAATGCAGTTAATACGGTGAAGCCCGTTTAATAGAATAGCCAATTTGCCAAGAAAAAATGATTCTAATAAATGGGATTTTCCATTATGCAGACCAAACTGAAATTTTAGTACTTTTCGTAACATCGAAAAGTTAATACGTTAGGCCGATTTCTTTTAACCGATATTAGAATCGATTTTTAAAAATCCGTTCGAACACTCAGCACATCGCATTCGAAATCGCGAATACTATTCGAATAGTGAAACCGCGATTAACATTCGAGTAAAAATCGCAAATATTTACTATTCGACTAACTGATTATTGATTCGATTCGAATCGCAGTAATCGATTATAGAAATCACTCGAATGACGCATCACTAGATATCCCGTAGCTTTCTTTGCACGTCTCTTAAATTACGCTTATTGTTGGTGCATTACATTCAAACTTATTTCATTTGAAAGGGAAATAGGATATACCAAGGGTTCCCAAACTTTTCTCTCCCGTGGCACCCTTGTCAGGCTAAAAACACTTCGCGGCACCCTTGTCAGGCTAAAATCATTTTACGGCACGCTTCTCAGGCTGAAAATCTTTCGGGGCAGGTTACTTTAAAGCAATATGAATATGAAGGTTAGAATGAAACAGTTTGGATACATTTTTCATTGTTTCTTTGGTGTTTATTGGGCTTATTATTACACTATCTTGGAAAAGAAGTGTATAATTTTGACCCCTCCTCCCCATATTTCAGCGAGTTCCTGCAAAATAGAGGCGACTGGACACTGAACTCTCTCAAACTTGACTAAAATATTTTTTGTTTCGCCTACTTGATCATCGGCTTAGCCCACTTTTTTGTGAAATATCGGTTCAGAGGAATTTTTTTGATTATGCTCCCCCAAAACTTAGACTTTTCTTGATTATCTCCACGGCACCCCTGGTAAGCGCCCTGGTAAAACCTGGGTGCCGCGGCACCCACTTTGGGAACCTCTGGGATATACTATTTCCCTTTCAAATGTTATGGTGCCAAAGTTATGGCTTTTCAAGCATAACTTTGGCACCCAATTCGACGATATTTCGCCAAAACTTGGCAAATTTGCTGACAGGTGGTGAAATTTCGAGCATGGTTCGAACAATGATTGACCATACATACCTTTAATATACGGAAGATGTCCAAAGACCTGAATATGTTCAATGTCTTTTGTATAACCCTGTAAAAAACTGCCCAGTCGATTGCAATCAAAAATGGGAGATGCACAACTAGATGTTACAACAGTCCTGAACACAACGTTTCAACATTTTGCAGCAAATCATTTTTGAGCTATGCGAGTTACGTACACATTAGAGACGAGACGGGCTCAGCCCGAGCCCCAGCCCGGTTCGGGCCCGGGCTCGGCTCTGTAATTCACAATTGCGTTTGGGCTCGGGCTCGTGAAAAATTTCTCTTTTATTGAACATACTCCTTGAAACAGATTTTAAAAAGTGATTCATGAGGAAAATAAAAGTACTTTTAAAAAAATAGCGGCAAGGCCGCCTAGAAGGCGCGTGAAGCTTTTTGGGTATTTCAGAACGGCGGCTTATATTGCTTAGTTAGTCATGAGAGCGGACATTATTTCATAAACGTAGATATAAAGAATTGGAAAGTGCATTAAAAAATGAAATTATATTTGTCTTTAATTTGCACAAACGGCAAAATTTATTGTATTCTATCAAAGAATTACTTCTTTGAATTTTATTGAATTTTATTTATCTTATCTGAAATTTCGGGCTCGGGCTCCGACTTAAATAATATTGCTCGGGCTCGAGCGGGCTCGGATTAAGTCTTCGGGCTCGGGCTTCAAAATATGAGCCCGAACTCATCTCTAGTACACATGTGCATATATACATACGTGTATACAGGCGTTTAACCAAAACTGATGAAAATGGTCAGTCAGAGTAGATCCAACATGCCTATGTATGTAGTACATCCGTACGTTGAGCCGTTTCCCAAAGGAGTGCCAAAGCAAATTTAAGAAAGGTGAAAATCTAAATATCAAAAATTTTTAATCAATATTCCAATATTTCTTTAGTTTGTAGATGGAAGTAAAAGATCGTATAAAACGTTCAGGCAGCCTCTACTGTAGAAACTGACGCTGGATATTCTAACAAAGGATTGCTCACCGTTTAAGTTATTTCAGAGGTAGCCAAATTGACGCGCATTGGATGAAGTCAAGTGACGCATTGCATCTTTGTGCCCACTGGTTGTTTTAAAATAGATTAAAGACTTTTGAAATAATTTCGAGAATAGAAATATTTTGTTTCCTTATGATTTATGATGTTATATTAAAAGGAAGTATTTCTGCACTCCAAAACACATTGGTCATCAAAAGTCGAACCATCTCTGATCCCCTACACTTTAAAAAATTCAGGATACTTTTAGCCTTAATTTTCAGGGAAGTAACCGCTTTCCCCAAGAATTGATAATTTTCCTTTAAAAGGAGAAATATGTTTCAACTTTCAGAAATTTCAGGTGAAAGCGTAAATTTCCGTGTTCGTTTTGTTTTGTAAGTAGTTATGGAAAATGGATTTTCGTTAACCATTTTAGAAAAAAGATCTGATGTGGACATCACATGACTTCCTGTGTCTTTTAAATCAAAATTATTTTCGACACACTTCATCTAAATTTATTTTTGTTTGAATGAGTTACAATATTGCAGCAATACTAAGGTTTAGCGATTTCTAGCCAAATATTTTTGATATAGCCAAGCTGGGTTCAATTTGAAAGATTTGTTTTTGTCACTTAATTTGGCGATATTTCGCCTAAAGCTTGAGATAGTTTGAGAGATTTTGGGGCTAGCCAAAGTAGTAATTGACCACAGACTTTCAATGAATTGAATGCATCCATACACTTTAATGAATTATTAAGAATTTTCAGGGCAACATCCTGTACTGGGGGTTTTAAATAGCTTAAAATTCGTATTCTACGCGTCAAGTAGTTAAATTTTGTTTTTTGTTGCATCAAAATCGGTGAACTAGAACGCGAGATACGGAGTTTTGGGTTTCCCTATTGATTTGTATGGTCCTTTCTAGGAATCTCGAGAAATATTGTTCTAGGCCATCGGTAACTTCACTTTTGGGGACTTATTTTTGGCACCAAATTTGCCGATATTTCGCCAGAACTCACCAAGCGTGGCGACATTTCTGTCATTTGGCGCGATTTTCACAATGGGGCTTGTAAAGCTAGTTTTCCTGCATTAACATGCATAATAGACAAATATTACTCTTCTAGTATTTCGCAATGAAAATCGAGCTTGTTCTAGTACATTCCACGGTTATCTCTGGAACTTCCACGGTGTTCGTCGGAGACTATAAAAGCAGCCAGTTCCCCCAGTTTGAGTCAGTTTCTCACTGAGCATTCGTGAAGAGTGTTCGCGGTCTTACTCTGTGAATTGTATTGTGCTATATAAGCGGTATTTTCGCTTGCCTTTTTGATGTCTTGTTTTAACCCAGACAGCACATAAGCTTAAATCAAGCTTGACATTTCTTTGAATTTGACGTATTAATACAAGCTTGACATTTCAATTCATTTTAAGCTTGCAGCAAGCTTGGAGATTACCAAAAAAATGTGTCAGCCAATATTTTCCCGCCGAATTTAAGTTATTTGAACTGTGAAGCTTGAATACAACTTGATGACTGCTTGATTTGGAAAGCCACATCCACATAACAAATAATTTATCATCAATCATAAATGTACTTGACCATAGAATTAAAAAAAAATGATTCTATATTTCCAAATATTGAAATTCTTCAAAATAAAAGACAAATATAGTACAAAATTGATTTCAAAATCAGTCGTTTGTCTCGATTTTGGCCAATATTGCCCAACATGAATGTTACGATATTGAAAGTTTTAAAACGCGTGCTGCTTTTAAGTTTATATTATGCTTATTTCCCTATTAGTAGAGTATATAAATCACACATAACATTATTTTAATTTTTATTCATCCCATGGAAAAATAAAAGATGCCGGGCAATACTGATCAATCTCGGAAGAAAAACGGCGTGACAACCATAACAGTCACTTCAAACTTTAGTCACATCACCTCGAGTCAAACTGGCTTGGTGGTTAGGACGCTGGCTTCCCACAGCTTAGGTCCCGAGCTCGATCGCGGACGCTAAGCGGGAACAGATTAAAATAACTTAAGGTTTCAACATAGAGGTGGAAAAATAAATTATAAGGGGCGAGTTCGGCGCCCCATGTATTTTGGAAAAATTTTTAAAGAAATTTTTTAGTTTTAATTACGCTTGCTATGTCAAGCTTGATTCAAGCTTGCTATGCCAAGCTTAATGCAAGTTGGGCAAGTGTAAACTTGAGCAGTTGATTCAAGCTTGCAATAAGCTTGCACGCTTAAAATTTTCAAGCTTAATTCAAGTTTATTGCCTTGATAAATCAAGCTTGCTGCAAGTTTGCTGCAAATTTGCTGTGCTGTCTGGGAACGGTGTAGTTCGAAAAAATCATGTGATTTTGGTACATAAGTACAAATAAACTAATTATGTCAAGCACTTCAAAATTTTGAAACTGTCCTATATAGCTGTATTACATACTGAAAAGAACAATAAACCTGTATCAGTTTCAAAACTTTTAGAAAAAATTCTTAAAAATCCGAAATTTGCACAAAACGTGTCACTCTTCGAAAAATCCTGCAGCTCGGATCCACGTTAAAGAATTTTTTCTGAAAATTTCTCAAAAGGCACAGCTTTTTCGCTTATTGCAGTGTATAAAGCAGCTTATGAAGAAGCATCTGGAATTTTTTGTAGACCATGGTGCTATTAGTTTATTTCAGTTTGTGTACCAAGACTAAATACAGAGTTTTTTTTCTTCGAAGAACAGCCTTAAAGTGCTGTGTGTAAATTCTTCATTGCTAAGTCTTGAGGGATTGTTTACGATATTTCTCGTATATTTCCACTGAGTTTTTTGCCTGAGGAAGTGTTCTATTTTGCGTGAGAAATACAGCATTTGTGAAAGATTCTGAATTAATCGGATTGTTATCGCACGTTATACTGGCTGATACTGGTGAATATTTCCCAAACATATAGGTTTAATGCCTGTTTTTGTTTTAATAATTTAATATTAATTTACATAGGCATTTTTAGTTTTATTTTAAGCTACAAGGGGCATTCAAAAAGTAAGTTACACTTGTTCCTCCACGGATGGCAACATTGCGAAACAAGACCGAAGCTTAATCAGACGATAGTTCAGTTCCACGGCATCCAACGGTAGGCATTTCATTCGAATAGTGACAATCGTTGGTGCGCACTACGAGAAGGAAATGCCGCGTAAACTGGAAACTTATTCCAAGGGGTGCCAGTTAGGGACTGTACGGTGGATGCTGCCAGACCTCCTATCCAAAGCTGCGAGGAAAATCCTGTGTTGTGCGAGTCTTGTGGGGTCATGCAAGAGGACAATGCCTTTGCTTGAAGCGTTTTGCCCACAAAAACGTAGTGTGCCGCGTACTTCAACGTTGGGGTAAGCTTCCAGTTGACGCGGCATTACGTTCTCGTTAGTACGAACCAACGATTGACACTATCCGAATGAAATGGCTACCGTTGGAAGCCCAACGAACGGAACTATCGTCTGATTAAGCTTCGGTCTTGTTTCGCAATGTCGCCATCCGTGGAGGAATAAGTGTAACTTACTTTTTGAATGCCCCTAGTAAATTACTTTGAGAGATTGATAAATAAAGATAAATCTCTTTTAAATATTTTTAGTGAAATTATCATGCTTTCTTTTGTAGTTTTATACAGGTATGAAACAGAATTTTTCAGGTTATGCATTAAATTTCTATAATCAAAAATAATTTTTTTAACTACAAGTTAAAAAACAAAAAATGATATGGCACCATAAGCGGAAAAAATGGGGAGGGATCAAATTCAGAAAAAAATCATTCCAAACATTAGTTTCCAAATTTTAGGACAATTTCACTGAATCCGATATTCCAACATGCGCACACTAAAAAAAAAACTAGTAAAAGTATTTTATGTATGGAGTAATAATCATACACAATGTTGTAGTAGTAACTAAAACAACTATTTTAAGCTAGTAAAACACCATGTTACAACATAGCTGTCTGCAATAGCAGCCATGTTATAATTTTCATTAATAAATATTTCACAAACACATTTTAAATGTATATTTTAAGTAGACTTAATTTTAAAAATCAATTGAAACTTGCGGAAAATCATAAATGGATTTAAATAACTAAATTCAATTAAAAATATGCAAAATAAAGGTTAATTTTTATTCATCAGGAATTCGGGACTTGAATAAAGGAATGCTCAGTAAAAGATTGTCATTTAGAAAAAAGATGAAGATTGAAAATTTCTCCCTGCCTCTGTAAATAAATTTTGAATACACAATAATCAGGGTTTTTTGCTAATTATCGGATTCCTGGAGCAAATTCAGAGAAACTCCATGGAGAGAGAGTGTAAAAATTACATAATTTCTGGGATTACCACGAGAGAAATTGCATATTAGCCCAGGCAAATAAGACCAAAATAAGGCCGTGCTGCCCGAAAAATAGGGCAGAGCTGGAGATGATTTTAATCCACCGTAGGCATGCCCAGTAAGTGCTGGGTGGGTTATGGGAAGTAAATTTAGGTGGGCTTCACTTTCAGGAGCCAAAAAACCGCGAAATTTTGGCACGTTTTTCAGTTTTTCGCATATACCTTGAAAACGGTGCATCGTACCGAAATGTGATTCATTACGAAATTAAAGAGCATAAAATTCTGCGTCTAATGAGTCCTTAAAAGTTAAATTCGGTTCAGCGGTTTAGCCACAATCGATTGTCAAAAGTGGGCATGTTTTGCCAACTTGGCGGAATAGGGGGTTTAACGCCTGTAATTCAAAAACGGCCAGCCCAAATGAATTTACGTAGCGCTACCACACTGGTCTAGTTATTTGAATTTACATCATTATATATATGTGCATAGATTACTTATGATGTCTCTCGTCGTTTTGACAAAAATGTCCCATCGACATTAAAGTTTTCTTCATCATCTTCGTCAGGGAAGGGATTCTCCTCCTCTTCTTCCTCTCGAAAATCGCAAGCGTACGGCGCGTCTTCTATGACCGCTTCTTCGGTGAGGGAATTTCGACATGTATGACTTTTTCAGTGCATACATATATTAGAGCATTTTATTCGTGCTTTCCTGCAAGAACAGTCGGCTGGACATCCTTTTGTGCAGTGGCAGGAAATTGTATTAAGTCGTTCCTGGGATGCTGGGGGTAGTCCGTCGGTACCGGAACAGACTGTTCGAGTGGTCGTCCATCCCCACTGCTCTGGATTTAGAAAAAATTTTTGCCAAGTCCGCACCTGCAAGTAGACCCTCAGGGAGTGCTGGTCAGGTATATGGTCAGACATGACAATTGAACAAATACTAATGAGAGATATATCCTCATGTGGCGGCTTGTCCAGAGGGCGGCGAATTAGCGATGGAACTCTGGCCAGATGGATTGCGGGAATGCCAACATAAGTAGCACGTTTCACACCAAATAGAGGAGTTCTGTGGTGTTTTGTTTACCTCGTCGGACCAACACGTTGACACCACCAATTCCCGGATGAAGAGGGACAAAGTCGATGTGGATAAATTCTTCAACTGGTTCAATTCTCATGACACGTTCCCTCGCGGAGGGACCATCATGAGTATAAGCACTGGAGTGTTGGGAGGTGATGACATCAACCGTCACAATGCGTATGGAATTGGGCAAATTAGCCTGGGAAGCATTGACGGCAAAAACTTTAAGGACATGAAATTCCAGAGAAAAAACAGAGTACTGCCACTACGAGCAGTGAACTGCTAAGTGAATATTAATGGTGAGACGGTCCCAGTCAGCCCCGATACAATTTTCCTCAGAATCCCTTTTCACATGAAATCACCGAAGGAGCTCGAGTTACTTCGGATTTGAATTAGCCTATCCATTATATCTTTTCGATGACGATGGAATGCGAAAGAGTAGAAAATCCGATCTTTATAAGCTGATCAGTCCAATCGATGCTAATACAAGCAATACGATCTTCGTTGTTGATAGTGGGTTCTTGTTACATCGAGTTATGGGGAATAGTAATGAAAACTTTTCCACTATCATTGAAAAATATGTCAACTATGTTAAAAAACACTATGGGTCCAATTGCACCATAGTGTTCGATGGATACCCTGAAGGTGATAAGGGAAAAGGCATAAAATCAGCTGAACGTATCCGAAGAGTCCGTGCTATGTCATCAGCATCTGTTTTGTTTGATGAAACTATGAGTGCAACAATGCCGAAAGAACGTTTCTTATCAAACGAAAGTAATAAGAAAAGTCTGATATCCATGATTACGGATAAACTGACTAGTGAAGGTTTTCGGGTCAAGCAGGAGATCGAGGACGCAGATCTCTTGATTGTAACAACTGCATTTTGAAGGCATTAGAAGCATGTACACTTGGAAAAAATGTTGTCTGAGAGGACATAGATTTATTGTATTAAATTTATTTAGGTATATTATATTTAGGATAAATTATATTTAGGTAGCGTGTGGTTTTCTTGGACAGTAATCAAGTCAATGTTGACATAAACTTTTTATTAACTTAACTAGTTCACTACTGAACGGAAACAAGGAACTTAAAAATATGGAACTTCCATAACTCTAATAACTCTTCCATCAATATGACAGTTGGCGACGAGCAGGCAGCAGGACATCGGCACTCAGAATCCTAGGCAGAGATCCACTAGGGTGCTTGGCATCAGAACCAGGAATGAGTATGCTAGGGCTCCACTAAGCAGCTTGACATCAGAATCAGGAATTAGCAACCAGCGAGCAGCAGCACCCGTTGCTGTGACTGCTGACAGCGTTTTCTTAAGCAAGAATTTGGCTGGCCTTTTATCCTTGTTCGCCATGCGCACATTTGCATTTAGCAGCTACCGATCGCGCACATTTGAATTTTAGTTCTCGGATCGCAACAGCGATATGCAGCTCGTCTTGCGCACCTCCTCTCGGCGACCAGTCCCCAGTTGGTATCGGACCTTCGACCGCCGTAACTGAGGAAGGGGTGCGCGAGCCTAGAGGCGGCGCCTGCAGTCCTGTTGACAGCCCATGCAGTTCTCTCATCTGCAATGTCTCCTTTTTGCAACATGTATCTCTTAAAACCTGGTAAAGGGAATCAGGTACTGTGATTTATGATCCCAGGCAGTGTAAAGTTTCAGAAAACACAAAAAAACATTCATTGTTTCTGCATGCGTTCAGTGGGTGCGACAGTACATCCGCTCTCTTTCGACAGGGCAAAATTAAATTGTAAAGAAATTACAAAATAGCTTCAGCCTTCAAAATGCAATAGCCAGTTTTTCAGATCCCGATGCAACACCTGAACAGGTTGGACAAGCAGGAGTTAAGTTTATTGCGTATGTACAGAAGGGCAGCAGCAAGACATCGCTAAATTTGGTAAGGCTACAATTATTTCAAAAATACCTGCCAAGAAGTGCATGCAATTTGGCTTGTTTCAGAAGCGGCTGCTCGGCAGCACTGCCTGAGGTTCTACTTGCAGGTGCAGGCTTGGCAAAAAAAAAAAAAAATTCTAAATCCAGAGCAATGGGGATGGACGACCATTCGAACAGTCAGATTCCGGTACCGACGGACCAACCCCTAGCACCCCAGGAACTACTTAATACAATTTCCTGCCACTGTACAAAAGGATGTCCAGCCGACTGTTCTTTCAGGAAAGCGCGAATAAAATGCTCTAATATATGTATGCACTGAAAAAGTCATACATGTCGAAATTCCCTCACCGAAGAAGCGGTCATAGAAGACGCGCCGTACTCTTGCGATTTTCCAGAGGAAGAAGAGGAGGAGAATCCCTTCCCTGACGAAGATGATGAAGAAAACTTTAATGTCGATGGGACACTTTTTACTTCCTTGTACGTAGTATAGGGAAGTAATGTGATCCCGAAAAATTTTGGGGGCCAAATTTCGACAAAAAAACCGATTTTGACTGCCTCAAATTTTAATTTTAAAATTTTTTTCGATGCATCTCATCGTAGGCTAGCATGCACGATCATATTAACGCGTCTGCAACTCATTTTGACCAGCGGCGAGTCTACTGTGGCCAGTTTTTCCATGCCGTCTGTACGTACGTACGTACGTATGTATGTAACTCGCATATCTCAAAAACTATTGGCCGTACAATGTTGAGATTTGATATTTAGGATTGTTCTATGATCTAGTTGTGCACCTCCCCTTTTAGTGGCAATCGAATGGATAGTTTATGTACAGGACCGCCCAAAAGATTCGAAATACATTGCGCTCTATGGGCCGAAATTCATTAAACTCGCCTAACTCAAAAGCTATTAGGCGTAGAATGTCGAAACTTCATATTTTGGATAGTTGTAACATCTAGTTGTGCACCTCCCCTTTTGGTTCCATTCGACTTTATAGTTTATCTACAGGACAGCCCAAAAGATTCGAAATACATTACGCTCAATGGGCCGAAACTCAGTAAACTCGCATATCTCAAAAACTATTAGGCGTAGAATGTTGAAACTTTATATTTAGGATTGTTGTAACATCTAGTTGTGCACCTCCCCTTTCGATTCCATTCGACTGGATAGTTTATCTACAGGACAGCCCAAAAGATTCGAAATACATTGCGCTCTATGGGCCGAAATTCATTAAACTCGCCTAACTCAAAAGCTATTAGGCGTAGAATGTCGAAACTTTATATTTAGGATTGTTGTAACATCTAGTTGTGCACCTCCCCTTTCGATTCCATTCGACTGGATAGTTTATCTACAGAACCGCCCAAAAGATTCGAAATACATTACGCTCTATGGGCCGAAATTCATCAAAGCGTTTTTTAGAGGTATTGGGCTATTTCAAATGACTCAGAAGTGATGTATGCTGTAAAGAGTTAGAAAATGAATTTCTCCATTAAAAAAAGTGTCTTTATCATTTATAGTTCTGCTACAGGAACACTCAAAAGATTTCCAATACATTACGGTCAATGGCAATTTTAGGGGCATTCATCCATTTCAAGCACAATACCGTCCTACCACATAAGTTAGGTGATGGTCCGACCACGGTCACGTGCCTCCCTCAAGAACTATGCCAAAAGTCGCCAAGCTTGGCGACTTTTGGTGTACGTGTGTGCATATTTAACTCTCAAATCTCAAAAACTATTATGAAATTTCATATGTAAGAATGTTGTAACATCTAGTTGTGCATCTCGATTTTTGGTTCCAATCTACTGGAGAGTTTATTTACAGGACCACCGAAAAGAATTTTAGTACTTTAATGTCTATGGACATCTTCAATATAATACAACTGTAGACAGTCATTGTTTGGTACATGCCCAAAATCTCGCCGTCTGTCCTCGACCTTGGCGAGTTTTGGCGAAATATCGCCAAATTTGGCGATAGTCAGTCATTTGGTCCATGCCCAATGTATCGCCATTTGTCATCGTTCTTGGCGAGTTTTGGCGAAATGTCGCCAAATTTGGCGATAATCTGTCAATGTTTGGTTCATACTTAAAATCTCGCCAAATGCCGTCGACATTAACGAGTTTCGCCGAAATATCGCCAAATTTGGCGCCAAAAATTATTTCGTATTTTATATAACTCTAAAACTTTAACCCGTAGATTTTTTAACTTTTGTATTTAGAACAATTGTAATATCTAACTGTTTTCCATATCTTTTTTGACAGCAATCGACTGAGAATTTATTTACAGGGTGAGCCAAATGACTTTAAATACATTGAGGTGTATGGATGCATTCAATTCATTGAAAGTCTGTGGTCAATGACTACTTTGGCTATCCCCAAAATCTCGCAGACTATCTCAAGTTTGTCGGCTTTTGGTGAAATATCGCCAAATAAAGTGTCAGAAGGAAATCTTTCAAATTGAACTCAGCTTGGCGATATCGAAATATTTGGCTAGAAATCGCTAAACCTTACTATTATTGATATTTTATCTCTTTCAAACAAATAAGTTTAGAGGAAGTGCGTCGAAAATATTTTTGATCTAATGGACGTGCAAGGAAGTCATGTGTTGGACACATCAGATTTTTTAACTTTTGTATTTAGAACTATTGTAATATCTAACTGTTTTTAATATCTTTTTTGACAGCAATCGACTGAGAATTTATTTACAGGGTGAGCCAAATGACTTCTAATACATTGAGGTATGTGGATGCATTCAATTCATTGAAAGTCTGTGGTCAATGACTACTTTGGCTATCCCCAAAATCTCGCAGACTATCTCAAGTTTGTCGGCTTTTGGTGAAATATCGCCAAATAAAGTGTCAGAAGGAAATCTTTCAAATTGAACTCAGCTTGGCGATATCGAAATATTTGGCTGGAAATCGCTAAACCTTACTATTATTGATATTTTATCTCTTTCAAACAAATAAATTTAGAGGAAGTGCGTCGAAAATATTTTTGATCTAATGGACGTGCAAGGAAGTCATGTGTTGGACACATCAGATTTTTTATTCCAGGTAATTCCTGATAACACAAGATATGTTAATGCGTTTTATTTCTTCATCGTAGGAGAAAATACATCATTTTTGTTCATTTTTACTTCCTTGTACGTAGTATAAGGAAGTAATGTGATCCCGAAAAATTTTGGGGGCCAAATTTCGACAAAAAAAACCGATTTTGACTACCTCTAAATTCAATTTAAAATTTTTTTTCGATGCATCTCATCGTAGGCTAGCATGCACAATCATATTAACGCGTCTGCAACTCATTTTGACCAGCGGCGAGTTTACTGTGGCCAGTTTTTCCATGCCGTCTGTACGTACGTACGTATGTATGTAACTCGCATATCTCAAAAACTATTGGTCGTAGAATGTTGAGATTTGATATTTAGGATTGTTCTATGATCTAGTTGTGCACCTCCCCTTTTGGTGGCAATCGAATGGATAGTTTATGTACAGGACCGCCCAAAATATTCGAAATACATTACGCTCTATGGGCCGAAATTCATTAAACTCGCCTAACTCAAAAGCTATTAGGCGTAGAATGTCGAAACTTCATATTTTGGATAGTTGTAACATCTAGTAGTGCACCTCCCCTTTCGGTTCCGTTCGACTGAATAGTTTATCTACAGGACCGCCCAAAAGATTCGAAATACGTTACGCTCTAAGGGCCGAAATTCATCAAAGCGTTTTTTAGAGGTATTGGGCTATTTCAAACGACTCAGAAGTGATATAGGCTGTAAAGAGTTAGAAAATGAATTTCTTCATTAAAAAAAGTGTCTTTATCATTTATAGTTCTGCTACAGGAACACTCAAAAGATTTCCAATACATTACGGTCAATGGCAATTTTAGGGGTATTCATCCATTTCAAGCACAATACCGTCCTACCACATAAGTTAGGTAATGGTCCGACCACGGTCACGTGCTTCCCTCAAGAACTATGCCAAAAGTCGCCAAGCTTGGCGACTTTTGGTGTACGTGTGTGCATATTTAACTTTCAAATCTCAAAAACTATTATGAAATTTCATATATAAGAATGTTGTAACATCTAGTTGTGCATCTCGATTTTTGGTTCCAATCTACTGGAGAGTTTATTTACAGGACCACCGGAAAGAATTTCAGTACTTTAATGTCTATGGACATCTTCAATATAATACTACTGTAGATAGTCATTGTTTGGTACATGCCCAAAATCTCGCCGTCTGTCCTCGACCTTGGCGAGTTTTGGCGAAATATCGCCAAATTTGGCGCCAAAAGTTATTTCGTATTTTGTATAACTCTAAAACTAACCCGTAGATTTTTTAACTTTTGTATTTAGAACTATTGTAATATCTAACTGTTTTCAATATCTTTTTTGACAGCAATCGACTGAGAATTTATTTACAGGGTGAGCCAAATGACTTTGAATACATTGAGGTGTATGGATGCATTCAATTCATTGAAAGTCTGTGGTCAATGACTAACAGACACTTTGGCTATCCCCAAAATCTCGCTGACTATCTCAAGTTTGTCGGCTTTTGGTGAAATATCGCCAAATAAAGTGTCAGAAGGAAATCTTTCAAATTGAACTCAGCTTGGCGATATCGAAATATTTGGCTGGAAATCGCTGAACCTTACTATTATTGATATTTTATCTCTTTCAAACAAATAAATTTAGAGGAAGTGCGTCGAAAATATTTTTGATCTAATGGACGTGCAAGGAAGTCATGTGTTGGACACATCAGATTTTTTTAAAACGATGAAAGACATAAAAAGTAATCTATGCACATATATATAATGATGTAAATTCAAATAACTTGACCTATGTGGCAGCGCTACGTAAATTCATTTTGGCTGACCGTTTTTGAATTACAGGCGTTAAACCCCCTTTTCCGTCAAGTTGGCAAAAATTGCCCATTTTTGACAATCGAGTGTGGCTAAACCGCTGAACCGAATTTAACTTTTAAGGACTCATTAGACGCAGAATTTTATGCTCTTTAATATGTAATGAATCACTTTTCGGTACAATGCACCGTTTTCAAGGTATATGCTAAAAACTGAAAAACGTGCCAAAATTTCGCGGTTTTTTTACTTCTGAAAGTGAAGCCCACCTAAATTTACTTCGCAAAACCCACCCAGTACTTACTGGGCATGCCTACGGTGGATTAAAATCATCTCCAGCTCTGCCCTACTTTTCGGGCAGCAAAAGTCTAATTTGCCTGGGCTATATACTAAATGCACATATTTACTGCACAGTGCTTATAATAGAACTTCCCCTATAAACATCAGTTTACAGTTTACAGCTTAAAAGGATGAGAAGATCGCCTCGAAATTTGCACGTGGACACTACATGAGATGTGCTTAATTTTTTTTTTTTTTTTTTTTTTTTTTTGGTTGTTGTTGTTGTTTGTTCAGAAAATGTCCACTAAGAACACTTTGCAGCACGAAATCAACTGAAAATTTTAGCCTAACTAGTTATAAATATCCTCAAAAACTACTGAACAAATGTTGAAATTGTGTGTTTCTTTTGAATGATCCATTTCCAGTTTTGAATTTGCTGTTTTTTCAGTTAAATATATCCCTCTGTTTTAGGTATCACTTTATCAAGTATGTTCAAACGTAACTTTAAATTCTGTCCCATGCATATTATAGATAGAACTTTAGTGGTATATATATAGTCGGATATCCGGCAGAGAATTCGAATATCCGGTAGTTATGATTCGGATATCCGACGGTATTTTGGATATTGAAAAATCGGCCGGATACCTGATACTTTCCGGATATCCGTTATATCCCTAATTTTAACGCCCCCCACTCTCGCTAACCTAAAAAATCGCTGCACTTTGGCGAGCTCTGCAGTTATGGGTCTCTAATAGTTAAAAAAAGTTTCGGCACTCCCAAAAGAACTAGATGAAAACTAAAGTGAACAAATTTGCGATAAGCTTACCAGTTTAGGAATTTGACGACACTTATTACCAAAACTACATTTATTGGCAACCCAAAATAAATAAATAAGTAATGGAATGTTGTACTTACACGTTGTTCAAAATCGGCATTTTAAATCTAAATCACAGTTGCCACATAATATATAGACGGTAATACAAAATACCGTCTGCATATCTTTATTGTATTGGGAATATTTTGAGTGCTCATGTACAAAAACTGTAAATCCTACATAGAACATTTTTCATAGTTTACCCTGGCAGTAGATAAGAATTACATATATGAATTTCGCAGAAATCGATGCATATTTACGAAAGCTAGAGCACGGACAGACGGATACACAGACAAACCGAAATCATGAACAATTTTCAACCTTGAAGTAAAGTGTTAATAAAAGGTTAAAAATTTATTAATTATTAATGGCAAAAATTTTGCGATTTATGACTGCTCAATCGTTAATCACAAATTTCACGATCAACAAGTGACTAGTCATGAGTTAGGTTGATTAATCATATTTTTAGATTAATGATTGATGGATCAATCGTCAATCATTTTTGCCCAACACTGGTAGTAATCATCGTTTGAACATCATGCCACATTATTCAAGCCAAAAAGCCGATCTTGCCACATAGCAATTTATTCGAGTTCAATCAAACTGTCTCTCACCTCTGTTTATCTATATGTGCATACATCAGTGCATCGATTTCTGATGATATAAAGTATTTCAGACTTTAAACTACTCCTTTACAAAACAGATGTAATCTAGACCTATTATTACTGTAAAAAAATAATAGGGAACAAAATTTAAAAAGCATATTTTGGTTTAATATGCATTTTATCGATAAATAAAGGGAGCATACACAAAGTGCGTGTTAGAAATCAAGAAGATTTTCGAAAATTCGCATTTCTTTATTTCGGAGAAAACACTGGCCGGTCACACTACGGTACTAATACTTTCAGTTCCGGGGCGTCCTCACGCTCACATGTACACAGTATGGTAGAAATGTATCGCTATCCAGTCTTAGTTTTTCAAACAAAAGATTGTTTGTGTTCTCAAAAAACGCATTTTGAAAGAAAACTTAAAAAATAGAAGCTGGGCCTTTGAAGTGTATTCTTCCAACAGAACAGCTTTGCTCAAGATTAATTATTTTTTATATAGTATGCAGACTTCTCCATTCTTTGTTATTGCCGCTGTCTGATAAATTGAAATATCTTAATTCCGCGAGAACAGTAACCCTCATATAAGATTTAAACGAAAAAGAATTGTTTTAAAAACTTTTTTTTCAAATCAAACAAATTGTCTTTCAACCGCCGTTTGTCTATAGATGCACATATATGTCGATCGTTGATAATATACATGCATTATTTCACTCTTAAAATACTGCAACAAAAATATGTAATAATCAAAACTGCTTAAAGGCAACGCTCCTTAACAAACAGATGCAATACTGTGGGTGCCAACTGACTCATTACTATTGTGATTACTATTGGGACAAAGTTTGCACCCAACTTTGATCAGCTTATTACACATTTTTAAATATATACTAGCTGACCCGGCAAACGTTGTTTTGCCATATAAATTATTCCTAGGATTATTTTAGTAGAAAGAAATGACTAACTTATTGAAAGTTTGCGAGGATGTGGTATATGAGTGGAAGAGGCATGGAGCGCTGTGAACGATGCTGGAATATAAAAATAACACAATACCAAACATTTATATTTTTAATTCATTGTAATTTATTCTTTAAATTTATATATATCGCTAATTACAATAATTTTACTAAAAAATAATATCAATCCATTAACGCAATAGAGTATACAATATTTTTTGTTATCCCATCTTTAGATAACACAAACAAACTGGATGCCCACTGTATGGTTTGCCCACTCGAGAGCATGCCACGTATAACTGTCCGTGTGAAAAACATGGTGTGCTCAAATCTAATCCACAAACAGACATAGTTTGGCCTTGAGACTTATTGATAGTCATTCCATAAAAAATTTTGCCCCCCCCCCCAAAAAAAAAGGATGAAAATCTGAAACACTTTCAGATTTTAAATACGCACTATAGTGCTATATATTAAAATCGTATCATAATTTATGCGTCGTCTCTATTTTTCGTCCTTATTCCATTAAGTTGGAAAGTGTTATCATTATTCATGACTGTGCTGTATTTTTCTTTCTTATTTCATAAAACCCATCTTTGGAATCGAAATCTATCTTAAAATCGCCTACTAAAACTATTTTACAATCTTCGCCAAGTATATCACAACTATACTTCACCGTTTTATATATTGTTTCCTACTTTAACGCCTCGACTCTCGCCAAGGAGGCGATGATTAAACATATGCAGTTACCATGACGATTTTTTTGCATTTATGTAGAAATCGTAATTTAGAATTAAAATGGCGATTTGGAACAACATGTAAGTACAGTTGCCGTTACATTTTTATTTATTTTGGATTACCAATTAATGTAGTTTTAATAATTAAATGTCTTCAAATTCCTTAACTGGCGCGTTTATCGCTAGTTTGTTTACTTTAGTTATCACCTAGTTCTTTTGGGTGCGTTGAAACGGTACTTACGTATTATCCCGGCGGTCACTTCCGCCAAACTACTTTTTCGTAGATTTTAAATACGTTGCCAATCGTATTCCAAACCATCAACAATTTCATGTGCCCGGCATTTATCTTGGTGAAAAAATTGCTTGTCTTGGCGGACCGCCGGTATAATACGTAAGTACCGTTGAAACTTGTGCATAACTCCCAGAGACCCATGACTGCAAAGCTCGCCAAAGTACGGGGATTTTTTAGGTTGGCGAGAGTGGGGGCGTTAAAATAGGAATCAACTCTTTCTTGTACCATAAAACACATCTTTGGAATCGAAATCTATCTTAAAATCGACTACTGAAACTGTTTTACAATCTTCGCCAGGCATATCTTCCTGTAGGCATATTCCAACTATACCGCAAAGACATTTTAAATGCTGTTTGAAATGGGCATCATAATCCACGAGTGTACCGTGTTTTCTTTTCTTGTTCCACAGAGCACTTCTTCGAAATAGAAATCTATATTAAAATGGCCTAATAAAACTCTTTTACTATATACGCCAGGCGTTTTCTAAATATTCGCAAAATATATTTATAATAAATTGTCACGTTTTGGCACCACATTTAGCGATCCATTATCAAAAATTGCAAACCTTGTGCGACTTTCAACATTTTATTAACGCCCCCCCCCCTCTCCACATTATCTGGCAAACACATTTGAAAAGTGATTCGACACGCTAATGTCTACACAGAAATCCTGATTGAAATTAATAGCACTCTGGGATTAAACATTTTGGGGTGGACCGCCCTTATGACTTAGGGGTATGAGACATAGTTAAAAACCTATTCTCAGACCTAACGAATATCGAATATGCATAGAAAATTTCATTAAAATTGGTCGAGTGGTTTCGGAGGAGTTAGGTGACTAACACTGTGACAGGAGAATTTTATATATTAGATGTTATCGATAAATCTCGGAAGCAACTTAAAAATCCCCTGTCAAAACAATGTGTAGATCTTTTAGCCATTTTCTCATATAGAAGCATACGATACGTGTAAAAAATTTACTATTCCGTCGCATCATGCTACAGAATACGGAATAGTCTCGTATCGTAGGAATAGTTCCGCATCGTGCATCTCTATTTTTGTTTTACCACAGAAATAGAGTTGTAATAGTTCAATAGAGAGTGTTGTAGTGTAATTAAAAGGTAGTTTGGGGCACACACAAATCCCAACAAGCAGCTATACTGTACGAAATACCGGTAATTTTACCACACATATTGCTGTAAAATTATACAGCACTGTGTGTTTTAAATTCACTCAAAAGCGACGTAATGACATTGATAGAGCCAATCACGAAGAACCTATGGTAGTGATTGTATGGCAACTGGCACAGTCTACATCACAACGTGTTGGCGTTACGTTTACCCACACGTTGCGCTGTAAAATAATACAGCACTGTGTGTTGTAAATCCACTCACAAAATGACGTTGATAAGCCAATCACGAACATTGTATAGCAAATTGGCACAGTCTACAGCACGACGTGTGGATAAGCGTAACGCAAACATCACAGCGTGTTAGGGTTACGTTTCCCCATACGTTGTCTTGTAATCATTTTTTTCAGTGTAAGGAGAGTGTTAGCTCCTATAATCTGCCTCCGTGTTCTTGAAATACGCCTTCAAAACAACGTCACGTGATTTGTACAATTGTTTTGATTTCGCTTGTAATTTGTAATTCGGGATCATTTAGCCAACAACGGTATTTAAATAGATAAATCCACGTGTTTAAGTGAAAAAAGCCATGTATTTAAGTTTTGATACTTGAAACGTCGTGACTTAAGCTGTTTTTGAAATAACCAGTTGATCTCACACACGTGCATCACTCAGTACCGGATTGAGACAGCGCTGGGCCCGTAGCAAATGTTATCAAGGGGACCTATGTTCAGTGCGCTCCCAGGAAGCTTTCTTTCTTTTTTTTTATTTGAGGGGGAGGAGTTCACTCTCACGTATATTCACGTTAATTTATCTATAGAGTAGTATAAATAAATTAACTGAGAAAATAGTGATAATTATATTATAATTTAGTGCTAATTAATTAGTTAATGGGATTACTAATGCTAATTAGATGTAAATAAAAGTAAAACTTGCCACGTGTTAGATTTGGGAAGGGTTTATCCCAGCTAAGCTTGCCAACTTTTATACACCGATTTACTGGACTTCGCGACAATTAAAATTCGCGACATGGCTAAAATAAGTGGGTCACTGCTTACTCATTACACGAAGGCGAGACAGTTAAAATCAGATTTGACTAGACTTTAAATAGTTTTATTGGATAGTATGCTTACTACTACTTTGGCATATCTATACATAACTAGTGAAAAATTAACTTCATTTATTAGTCTTCCATCTCTCTTCTTTATAACCTAAACATATAGCCCCATCATTTGCAAATAAATTAAATAAAGTTTTTATTTTCTTTTACAAAAAACAAAACCTTTCTAATTTGTCATTTAAAAAAATAACTAAAACAACCCATGAGAAGTTATCGATAACATGAAGTTCTAAATCACATCTTCTACTAAGATTATAATATTTTTGGGGGGAGAAAAAAAAACTTAAGCTATATTAAACCACTTTTACTGAAATCATAATATTACTTATTTGTAGGGCCCTATAAAATATGCAAAAATGCGGAATTTCGCATAATTTGCAATTCTCAGCATAAACTACAACTTCTCGCATAACACCGCATTTTTCGTCAAATTTTTTTCTTAAATTTTTCTCAACATATTTTCTTCTAAAACCCCTTGAATGTTTATTATTGACCAGAAATTGACGTCTCGTAAAAACCAGAACCTAAGCTTTCATAGTCTGGTTTGAAATTCTTGAAAGCGGCTCAAGTGTTTGAACCAGACGAATTTTCCAACATATATGTTCATGAAGAAGAAGTCTTCAACAATATTCCAAGGGTATGCCAAGGAATGTTCCGCTGAAAACTTAGTAAGATTTTGGAATTCAGAGGTGGTATCACAAAGGTTTCCAAAATTAAAACGCGAAGCAAAGTTAGTACTCTCGGTTTTACCTAATTCTGTAGACCATATACGGGCAACCTTCGTACAGCGGAACATATCAAAACCCCATAGAAGCCATTCAAAATCTCATATAAATCCCTATTATACGGCCCGCGACTTCGTTAACATCCTAAAGTTTGTCCTGCTACTTTTTAAAGGTTGCTCATCTTCCTGCAAACTGTGAAAGAGTAGTTTCCTGTTACTTCCAAATATTTACAAAACAAGGGCAGAGTTTGAAGGAATCATCGGTTTCACCACTAACATCTGTTTATTTTAATAAACTTTCGATAAAAAGTGAGACTCACACACTTATTTATTTTTCAATGTAAATTAAAATATTGCTTTGCTTTTTAACGTAGTTATTTCCCTACTCATACGCATTACTTGAGTTCATTTCTATAAATGCCGCATAATTTCAGAAAACTACAGCATCGATGCCACATAGTTCCGAATAATTTCTCCATGTATTTTGTAGGGCCGTACTTATTTAGAAAATAAAGTTAAAGCATACAATCATTTCTGCTGAGATCCTTTTTATTTAGGAAAGAAACTTAATGTTTAAAATATCTTCTGAGTTCATTATGATTTATCAAATTATCAAATTACTTATTCTGTTTAAAAAGCGGCCCAAAAACGGGACATTTGGAGTTCCGCACACAACTTTCGCGGGACGTTTACTCTAAAGCCCTAAGAAAGGGACGTACCAGCTCTCGGGGGAAGGCTGGCTACCCTAATCCCAACTCTTCCTCCCCCTTGGGTGCGCTAATGTCTAGGTTTTGAGCTATAAAAAAATAACACAAATTTTACGAACTTTTCTTCATTTTTTAGCAAATTTGAGCTAACAGCAGACAAATCAATTTCTCCAAGTACATTGGTGTGCGGAAAAAATGCCTCTCAAAATAAAAAATTTCTTTTTAATAATAGGTAGGGAGCTAAATATATAGTGAGACTGACGATGTTTAGAGGTATTTATACCTAAAAATCAGTTTTTTTAAAGAATGTTAATGTTAATGGGTACATATTTCGAGTTCCTAACACCCACTCCTTTCCCCATATGCAAACATATACCTGAGAAGTTTGCATGCATAAAATATCAATTGTTCCTATAAAATTTTTAGAACCTTCGAAATCAAAATGTACTTAAGTACAGTTTTTTCCTGTCTGAAAATACATAGTTCTAAAATTATTCCATTACTTGGAAGGTCTTTAATAAATGCTAGGTTACATATTTTTATCTTCTGTTAACTTCATTTATTAAATAGGTTAATTCATAAGAAATCGAACTGAACTGAGGCTAGGTAGATCTAGCGCAATTAAATTTCTGCTATTCAAAAAAATCTGATGTGTCCAACACATGACTTCCTTGCACGTCCATTAGATCAAAGTTATTTTCGACGCACTTCCTCTAAATTTATTTGTTTGAAAGAGATAAAATATCAATAATAGTAAGGTTTAGCGATTTCTAGCCAAATATTTCGATATCGCCAAGCTGAGTTCAATTTGAAAGATTTCCTTCTGACACTTTATTTGGCAATATTTCACCAAAAGCCGACAAACTTGAGATAGTCTGCGAGATTTTGGGGATAGCCAAAGTAGTCATTGACCACAGACTTTCAATGAATTGAATGCATCTATACACCTCAATGTATTCAAAGTCATTTGGCTCACCATGTAAATAAATTCCCAGTCGATTGCTGTCAAAAAAGATATTGAAAACAGTTAGATATTACAATAGTTCTAAATACAAAGTTAAAAAATCTACGGGTTAAAGTTTTAGAGTTATACAAAATAGGAAATAATTTTTGGCGCCAAATTTGGCGATATTTCGGCGAAACTCGTCAATGTCGACGACATTTCGCGAGATTTTAAGCATAAACCAAACAATGACAGATTATCGCCAAATTTGGCGATATTTCGCCAAAACTCGCCAAGAACGATGACAAATGGCGATACTTTGGGCATGGACGAAATGACTGACTATCGCCAAATTTGGCGATATTTCGCCAAAACTCGCCAAGGTCGAGGACAGACGGCGAGATTTTGGGCATGTACCAAACAATGACTGTCTACAGTTGTATTATAATGAAGATGTCCATAGACATTAAGATACTGAAATTCTTTTCGGTGGTCCTGTAAATAAACTCTCCAGTAGATTGGAACCAAAAATCGAGATGCACAACTAGATGTTACAACATTCTTATATATGAAATTTCATAATAGTTTTTGAGATTTGAGAGTTAAATATGCACACACGTACACCAAAAGTCGCCAAGCTTGGCGACTTTTGGCATAGTTCTTGAGGGAGGCACGTGACCGTGGTCGGACCATTACCTAACTTATGTGGTAGGACGGTATTGTGCTTGAAATGAATGAATGCCCCTAAAATTGCTATTGACCGTAATGTATTGGAAATCTTTTGGGTGTTCCTGTAGCAGAACTATAAATGATAAAGACACTTTTATTAATGGAGAAATTCATTTTCTAACTCTTTACAGCATATATCACTTCTGAGTCGTTTGAAATAGCCCAATACCTCTAAAAAACGCTTTGATGAATTTCGGCCCATAGAGCGTAATGTATTACGAATCTTTTGGGCGGTCCTGTAGATAAACTATTCAGTCGAATGGAACCGAAAGGGGAGGTACACAACTAGATGTTACAACAATCCTAAATATAAAGTTTCAACATTTAACGCCTAACAGTTTTTGAGATATGCGAGTTTAATGAATTTCGGCCTATTGAGTGTAATGTATTTCGAATATTTTGGGCAGTCCTGTAGATAAACTATCCAGTCGAATGGAACCAAAAGGGGAGGTGCACAACTAGATGTTACAACTATCCAAAATATGAAGTTTCGACATTCTACGCCTAATAGCTTTTGAGTTAGGCGAGTTTAATGAATTTCGGCCCATAGAGCGTAATGTATTTCGAATCTTTTGGGCGGTCCTGTACATAAACTATCCATTCGATTGCCACCAAAAGGGGAGGTGCACAACTAGATCATAGAACAATCCTAAATATCAAATCTCAACATTCTACGACCAATAGTTTTTGAGATATGCGAGTTACATACATACGTACGTACGTACGCACGTACGTACGTACGTACAGACGGCATGGAAAAACTGGCCACAGTAGACTCGCCACTGGTCAAAATGAGTTGCAGACGCGTTCATATGATCGTGCATGCTAGCCTACGATGAGATGCATCGAAAAAAATTTTAAAATTCAATTTAGAGGTAGTCAAAATCGGTTTTTATGTCGAAATTTGGCCCCCAAAATTTTTCGGGATCACATTACTTCCTTATACTACGTACAAGGAAGTAATACATTGCATGAATGATACGCATTCAAACTGTACATGCCTGCAGAAGGGGACTGTTACTTCCACACACCGCTTGGAGCACCTCTAAAGGCCATTTCGTTTGTGTTTTACAAGCATGTGTGCATTACTTTTTAACCTACCTTCGTAAAAAGGATATAAAACATTTTGTTTAAAAAAATCTCAATAAGAAGATTGTATCTTTCTAAAAAGAATAATCAATATAATAAAAATAATAAAAATAAAAAATGGGGATAAAACATTCAGTATCGTTTTACTTTCAAATGTTTTTGTAGGATGTAATAATCTTAAATGTGATCACGTATTTTGTGAGTTTCTTTGTACAGTAAAAGTACCAGAAAGCCCTTTTTTTCAGTTTGCCTGGGGTTACTGTTTCCCGGATACCCCGACCTTCTTATTTTTGTGAAAAGATCTTTCCCGTTCTAATGATTTTATTTGAACGAACTTAATGACATTCGCGACCTTGACCTGCGGTTTCGACTAGCCAAAAGTAGTTCTTTTATATTTAACGTGGTTAATTTCCGTGATTAATATAATTTATCAGAATCGTGGATTCTCAAAATATAAAAAAGATGGCTTACCTTCTACATATTATTACTGTTTGAAATAATAATTCGCCTATGTTAAAACATTGTAAAATTTAAAAAAATAAATGAATAAATGCATAAAAATTAAGCAAGCCAAATACCAAAAGCTTTCTAAGATGGCTTAACCCCTACTCCATACACGTTTGAATTTCGCCAAACCAACCCTACCCCCTCCTTTACTCTGAAACAGAAGAGTTTTGGGATAGCCCAACATCTAATTTAATACCATCCTCATATTTAGCACAAAACAAAATATTTTATGTCCAATATTTAAATAAAAATTATTGTTTCGTGGGAAATGTCTTTTTTCTTTGCGCCGCGTTTTTCCCCACATTCCTTTAGACCACTGCTCACGGGAAAATGCAGAAGATCAGCTCGATATCCGGAGAAAATCTTCAGAAATCTTCAGAGATATTTCCTGTATACTGAGTCATTTTGAAAAGTTCGATTACAACTTCATTAAAAAATTCATTCGATTTGCTGCTGCAAAGCCCCTGAAATGATCGGGGCCGATATAGGCTACAGCCTACTTAGGCTAATGAATAATCCGGCCCACTGACGGATTAATGCAATTTTGCGGTTGGAGGCGGTTAGTTGGAATATTCACATACACATCCATTTTATGAAAGAGAAATAGGATTGTTTACATTAATTTCTTTTTTCTCGGGAGGGGAAGTCGCCCCCTCCGATTTTCTTTCTTTAATCCGTCATTGATCCGGCCCTGACTCTGCTCTTTCATTTTGGCACTTACAGTTTTCTTTCTATATTTTGTTTATTTATAGATTCATTCTTCAAATAAAGACAAACTTGTAACATTATTGATAAAGAACGAATATTTAAAAGGCTATACTTAGGTGGGTGGTGCAAGGGTTTGGATACCCCCTCCTCCAGTTGCGATGTCAACAAAAAAGATAGTGATGAAACATTTTTTTAAATAATGCTGCCTTTCCCACCAACGAAAACTTGAAGCCGCGGGGCCCGTAACATTTACTACTTCTGCTGTATTGCTAATCCGGCACTGGCATCTCCACAGTAGTAGATCACACATTTATTATCTATCATTTGAATAATGCAAATTATTTTCCTAGAAGACATACCTTTTCAGTTCTTTTTAATAATTAAGTGTCCTGCAGAAAACAAGCCTATCTATCACAAGAAACTCAGATCGAACATTTTAAGATAACCGAAATTGTGAAATCAAGCAGTAGCCTCTGTAGCGTAGCGACGTCAAGATAAAATTCGAAGACAATATGCAAAGTAAGAATAATATTAAAAAAATAACTTATCCAAACCTCTTTGATTTTAACCGCATTGAGATTTTCCTTGCGATAAAAGTATTTCTAGTTAAATAAATGACTACAGGAATGTAATAATCAACTATAATTGTATAGTAAACAACAAAATGACGGAAGTACGAATAGTAAATTATGAAACATTTAGTAATTGATTTCTCCTGTTGTATAAATTTTGCGCGTATAAAAATATCACTAACATAAAACTAATTTATTACAGGCAGATGCTCAACAGAAATCGGAGGTAAAACAATTGACAAGACGAATGTGGAGTAAATTAACATAGGCATTTCACGAAGTACAGCTCTTGTTACATATTGATCAAGCAAAAAAAGTAAGTTTTTCTTCCATTTAATGTCGGAACCGATATTTTTACTGGATAGTCAGGGAATATTTATAAAGAATTCCCCTCTCTTTTTGCATCTGATTTGCAAACGGAGATCTGGGGCATGCCCGAAAAATGCTAAAAAAAATCATACTTTTGTATTCTGTGCAATTCAGAAGTTTTATTTTTTTTTAAACTACTATTACGTTATGTATTTCAAATTTCGAAAATGTGTAACGTTTTCTAGAATTCTTTTTCGAATTTTCGAATTTATTTTATAAATGTTTTATTTTTTTAGATTCTGTAATTTTATTTTATTTTTTATCTATGCGGAATATATTGTTAAATTTTATGTTTTTGTGTTGGCATCTTCTCCTGATTTTATAAAATATGAAAAAAAATACGTGGCGACAGTGTCAGTTTGTTTCACTTTTAAAAATATAAGGGTAGGATAGGAGCACCGATATCTGACGCTTTAAGAGCAATATAAAAATTAAATAGCAATTAATAAGTACTAAAATTAGCCTGAAACAAACCTTTTGTTTTCAAAACTTAAGTGAACTTTGAAAATTTGTGTCGAGTATAATTCACTACAGAATGTTGGAATTGTTTGTTTGTGCAATTGCGGCTGATACCCGTGGAGCTAGGCCAAGGGGGCTGTGTGCCCACCGTGTGGGGGGTCTTTCTAATGGGTCCTAACATGTATTTACGCTAAGTTCCGGAGGAAATGGCGTTCTATGTAGATTCATAGCTGCAGATCGTGGAAAAAAAACTTCCGTCAAATTTCTAGAAAATTTTGTTCTTTACAAGTCGGCAAATCACATTTGCTGCTCTAAAATGTAACCGAAAGAAATCATAGTTGGAAACACAAAAAAAGTTACGATTTCCGAACGCTTTCGAGGAATACAGCGCAGGGAAGAAAATTCAAGAAATTCGGAATTTTTTTCATTTTGAGAGCTATTGAAAAGTGATTTATGTCAGCGTATATTGATATTCAGAGTTGGGGAAAAACTAGCACTCAAATAACAACGAAAACTAATTTAGTTAGTTGACGAGTAAATGAAAACTAAACTAAGACTTAACCGCGTTGAGATTTTCCTCGTAATTGTAAAATTGTAAATACACTTCCTTGAAGACATTCCTTATTTTTTAATAAAAGTGTTCTGCAGAAAACAAACCTATCTATTACAGTGAACTCAGATCGAACTGTTTATGATAACCGAAATTGTGAAATAAAGAAATGGCCTCTCTGAAGCGTTGCCACGTTAAGATGAAATTCAAAGATAATATAAAAAGTTAGAAAGGTATTAAAAAAATAACTTATCCAAACCTCTTTTATATTAACCCCGTTGAGATTTTTCTCGCGATAAAAGTATTTCTAGTTACATAAATAACTACAGTAATGCAATAATCAACAATAGTATAATAAACAACGAAATAAAACAATTTCGTATGGTAAATTATGAAACACTTACTAAACTATTTCTCCTGTTGACCAAATTCTGCGGGTGTAAAAATAAAACAAACATAACTAATTTATTAAAGACAGATGCTCAACAGGAAACGGAGGTAAATCAATTGACAAGTCGCAGGTAGAGTAACTTAACATTGGCATTTCACGAAGTGCAGCTCTTGTTACATATTGATCAAGCAAAAATGTAAGTTTTTTTTCCTCCATTTAATATCAGTACCGATATGTGTACTCGATATTGAGGGAATATTTTTAAAGAATTCTATTTTTGCATCTGATTTGCAAGCAGACATCTAGGTCACGCTCGTAAAAGGCTACAAAAGCATACTTTAGAATTCTGTGCAATTCAGAAGTTTTTAAAAAATTATTCAGTTAGTTCACGGGTGAATGACAACTAAACTAATTGTTGTTAGCTGTAAGGTTCAACTAACTCGGCTCAAGAAAACTAGTTTCTGTTGAACAGAAAACTAAAACTAAATTAGCTGAACCCAGTTAGTTGAACGTTGAACTAACAACTGTTAGTTTGAGTTGTAGTTTTAGAAAAACGACTAACAACTCACTGTTATGTAAATATACTTAGAGGCAGAGTTGGGCATCCATAAATAAAATATTAGCTGACATTCTGAGACATGTTGAAACTGTGGTATTCAATGGACTGTTATGTGTGTGATTATGACAACGCTACACTAGGGCGATCTGCCAAAGCGTGGGGGGAGCCTTGGTAAGAGGACTTTCTAAGGGGTTCCAACGCGTATACACGTTACATCTGGAGAAAACCTACCAAAACTCCAGACCGTTAGATCGACAGCCACTCGATCGGACCCGAACCAGGGAACTTCACACATCGGACGTGTACCATTCTCAATGATATAACCACTGTGTCATGGTGAGGCCCTAGTTGTTATTCCACAATTGCAACTAAAACGATAGTTGTTAGTTGTAAGGTTCAACTAACTCTACTCAACTAAATTTGTTTAGTAGTACAGAAAACCAAAGCTAATTTAGTTGAGCTGAGTTTGTTGGGCCTGCAACTAACAGCTAATTTAGTTGAACATTTAGTGTCGTCCAATTAAAACTAAGTGTTTAGTTAAATATTTAATTCAACTAATATTTTAGTTAATGATGCCCAACTCTGTTGATATTCATGTCTTCGAAACTTTTTTAGGATAAAATTCTCACCACATTAGTGTGTGGATTACAGTTTATTAAATGAAAAACACTTCGGCCATCTACCATTTTCAATGACATAACCACTGTGCCATGGTGAGGCCCTAGTTGTTATTCGACAATTGCAACTAATCTAATAGTTGTTAGTTGTAAGGTTCAACCAACTATACTCAACTAAATTACTTTTTGTTGAACAGAAAACCAAAGCTAATTTAGTTCAGCCGAGTTTGTTGGACCTTCAACTAACCGCTAATTTAGTTGAACACTTACACTGTATTAAATATCTGTAATTTTACAACACACTGCGCTGTATCTAATTTACAACACGTGCAGTATAAAGAAATTCAAGCACACCGTGCTTGATTTTTTAAATTCAGGGTGGCACTTCTGGCGATCATGTGACATTCATAGCGAATCAGAATACCGTGTGCCATTATCAGTGAACTAAGCTAGGATTCCAGTATATTTTAGAGATGGGCGGTTCGACTCATTTTACTGATTCGAATCTCGACTCACTCACTACTTCGATGATTCGAATCACTGATTCGAATCTTGAATCAATAAAACAACTAAAGAAATTTTCCCTCTCTCTGCGCCGAAAGCCGTACTATTTAAATACCCTTCACCCATTCATCGGGTTTCTTCTCCGCTGAGTTCTCGGGCAGTTAGCATCTCTCTCTCCTTGCTCCAGTAAAACTAGTGTTTAAACTGCCCGAAATGAAAATACAGGGGAGCTTCGTATGACCCCCTGGGCCTGTAAGATTAAAAGGTTAAGTTTGGTGTCAAAGTATTCGAAATTTTATGTATCGATGGGGGTCCCAGAGGGGGGGTCGAGAATCAATAAAAACGCGCTCCGATGGATAGTTTCAGAGATATACGTTAATTAATTATGGTAATTAGACTAATTAACCATGATTGAGGCTTAAAAGGACTGCAAACGTAGAAATTGGCTCTGGGATGGTTTCCAGACTTTGGAGTTGCCGCCGGAGGAGGCTAGTGTTTAAAATGCCCAAATTGAAAATATAGGGGAGCTTCGTATGACCCCCTGGGCCTGTAAGATTAAAAGGTTAAGTTTGGTGTCAAAGCATTCGAAATTTTAAGTATCGGTGGGGTGTTGAGTCTAGGGGGGGTCGAGAATCAATAAAAACGCGCTCCGGTGGATAGGTTCCGAGATATACGTTAATTAATTATGGTAATTAGACTAATAAACCATGGAGCTGTTTTTTCTGCGATGAGAGAAGAAGAAGCTTTCCGAGAGAAAGCAGTAGCAAAAGCATCACAAGCTGGTATTGATCTCAGGATTTTCTTATCGCCGGCCTCAGAGGCGTAGCCAAGGGGGGGGGGTTAGGGGGGTCATAACCCCCCATGAGGAATTTTTTGCCATACAAAATGTATATTCTTCACTACATTATCATACACACGTATACATATATATGAGTTGCAGTAGTCATAACCCCCCCCCCATAAAAAAATTCTGGCTACGCCCCTGGCCGGCCTGTATTTTTGCCCTTTATCGAATTCGAGATTTCACTGAAATGAAAATGGGAATATCGGATATTTGATGTTGAAATAAAACCGATATGTCGATTTTTGGCCCAGTCCTACTGAGGGGCTGGTGCCCCCCCCCAAAAAAAATGGGACCCTTTACTTAGCTTACAATTGAACTTTATCTTTAAATTTGATACCCAGCCCACCCCGAAATAAAATCCTGGCTACGCCACTGTCAATAACACTAACTACGCCACTGCTTTAGGCCCTATTTTGTATTTCTCTGAATTACGAAAGAAAATAAAATCATTCCCCTTAAACGAAAAACAAGGTAAAAAAAAAAAACGAAATCTGCTGCAATAAAGCGAAATGTTATTTTGCTTACTACAAAGTCCTTTTGTGAGAGCGCTTAATACCGCCCCTGTATCCTTCATTAAAAGTGACAAGCACAATCCTAACTTTATTTCATTCTATTTCCCTTCACATGAAAATCCGCCACCATGTAAACTTAACGTTCCGTTTTTTTTTTTTTTTTTTTTTTTTTTTGAGGGTGGGGGCAGGGGGACATATATTAAAGTTAAAAGTAGAAAAGGGATGTTTCATTAAATTTTAAACAAATATTAAATCAGTCAGACAAGTTGGAAGGAGGGATTTTCTTAATTTTTTTTTCGGGGGGGAGATTGACCCCTCTTGCCCTTAGGAAGTAACGCCTATGCCACCCGCCAAAAGCAAACGATGTTTGACCCACTCCACACCCACAGACAGATAAAACTTTAAAATCCGACCACCAACCAAGAAATGAAACACCAAAGATTCGAAAAAAAAACTTCAATTAAATGAAACATCCTTTCAACTCTTTTCGACTCCTTTCGACTCTGAGTCGATAGAAGATTCGAAAAAACCCCTCCAATTAAATGAAACATCCTTTCAACTCTTTTCGGCTCTTTTCGACTCTGAGTCGATAGAAGATTCGAAAAACTAACGAATCTCAACGATAGTATACAATCACCGAAACAGAGCGAAACACTGAATCAGTAAAGATTCGTTGCTGCACCAACTCAGTGACCAACTCACCCACACCCACTCATTTACTGTTTCAAATCATCTATCGACTCAGAGTCGTAAAGAGTCGAAAGGAGCCGAAAGGAGTCGTAAAGAGTCGAAAAGAGTTGAAAGAGTAAGGGAAAATCCCTGGGAACGGCAAAGGGAAAATAAGTTTTTCTTCCCTTCGCACTTGGAATGTATTTCCCTTGAGGGCTTGAGATTCGAATCAGTAGAGAGTGAGTGTAAAGACTGAGCCACTCAGTACCAAGATTCGAATCACTGATTCGACTCATCGAATCATTGGCCATCTCTAGTATATTTGATCTTGGTCACGTGGTATGGTTTGATGTTCTGTTAAATCTGAAGACAAGCGTTAAGCAATTTTATCGTCGTTTGTTGGTAAAATAGATGTTTGGAATTGGCAAATGTTTCGTGTTATAAAAGGAAGGGAATGAAATATTTTATTCTGTGAAAATAAAATGTGTGTTTTTGTAAGAAATATGGTGTACGTGATAAGCCGGTGGATATTAGGAACAGGAGAGCACTAGTGACATTTCTGGGCAGTTAATTACAAAAAATTAAAGGTAAGTGCTTTTTTAAATGAATCTTTACGATGTTCAATGTTTTTAATGTGAATTTTAAATTGATATTTGATATTTTTATGTTTTCTTTTAATGCTATTACGTGCTATTCTAATCATACTGACTTTATATCCACCGATGTGTTTTAGAATTGAAAACGGGCCAGTGTTTACCCAGTTTACATTAGCTGTACAACTAGGCTGCTTAATCCACTGTAGTGTTTTTAGGTTAAAACGGTCCACTGTTTGTTCATTTTAAATTACCTGTTGCTGAATTTTCAGACGCTTTTTAGGTTTAATATGGACCGGTGTATTTTGTCGTTTTGTTGTGCTTCTGTTAATGGAATTTATGTGCAATTTTAATGCGTTAAAATTCTTTGCTTTGCAGATCGTGCAAACTGGCTGGCGACAGTAGCTGGGGCTTAGCAACTGACAAGCTCCAGCGACTGTCACCGTGTTTACATGGGGCTCGCACCGTCTTGGTCGATTTTACTATTTATAGTATTGAATTTTAACATTACAACAGAGCCTGACTTATAACATTTTGTGTCCGGGGCACTTTCCAAATTTTGTGCCTCTATAAATCTCTAAATTAAATTTATTGGCCTATTTCTGCATGTGTGCCCAGGGCATATGCCCCAAGTGCCCGTGCAATAATCAGGGCCTGCATTACAACCCTTATATTAAAGGTGTAGAAAATTTCTATTTAATTTAAAAGAGGATATTAATCAAACCATGAAAAAGACCACTACATTTAATATTAGCAAAATTCTTAAACTTTATCAAACTTAATTTCTTAACTTAGCTTTTTTTTTAAAGTTTTATAATTTGAAGCTTAGTTCTTTAACTGTACTTAAAATTGATATTTCATTAGGTGTACTTAATAATGAATAATAAAAATATTTACTCGATTAAAAAATATACACGGAGTAAATTAAGTTTTGGAATGAAATAATAAAAGGTAGATTATTTTAAAACTCTTAAAGTATTGATGACTGGATTCTGTTTTTTGGATGATTTTTCTGTATAATGCCATGTACTTTTTAGAAATTGTTGAATGTCCTACATACACAAATCATATTTTGAATTATATTTAAAATTATTTACTCTTATTTTTAACTATTGATTATCACAAGTAATTTATTGTTCTTCAAAAAAGTTTTGAGCATGTGAAAATTTTCATCATTTTGTGCATTTATTCTAAAATGCTAAAAAAATTATGCTAAATTTCAGGGATCATTCTTAAATTTTTACTACAGTATTTTCTTTTCGTGGCGGGGGGGGGGTGGGTGTTGGATTCACAATTTTTATTTAAATTACCAAAATATATTTTTATACAAACAGAATTTTATCTTAATTATGGGAAAAGGGGTTAAATTAAATACAGATTTTCTTTAATGAAAACATTTTTTGAACTATGCTAAGATGTTTTTCATGCAGTTTAAGTCTATGCAGGACCTGACTAAAACATTTTTATGTCTAGGGCATTTTTCAAGTTTTGTGCACCTATACATATTTTGTGTCTTTGTATAATTAGTCTAAACTCAATTTTTGCTTCTATCTGCATGTAATGCCCAGGGTAGGGGCCCAAAGTGCTCGTACAATAATCAGGAACTGGCTGCATAATCACTCTGTTTCAGTTGAGGCTGCATAAAACATATATGCTGAAATTTGAATTTTGGCTCATATTATACGAGTGTTTCTGAAGTGTTATTAAGTGTTTCATTGTACCCCGAGTATACAGGGTACAATGAAACACTGTCAACCTTCACTTTTTGAAAATTTTTTAACCCTGAAGATGCTGTTTACAAACTCATAAAAATTAATTTAGATGGGGAAAAGAGTAGGTTAAAATTGTCATTAATTTTATTATTGTACATGCAAATTTGTGAACAGGAAAAAAAACGAGTGAATTTTTTTTATTGTACCCCAATTTCCCCTACTTACCACTGCGAGCCATTATTTTCTATCATGATAAAAATTAAAACTAGTTTAAGAACGCAAATTACATATGCTCATTTAGAGGATCAATTAAGGTTTTGCGTTACGAAGCTTGATTCAAATACTAATTGCTTTCAAGCTAGAAACAATTGCAAAAATCCCACTAACTTAAATTTTCCATTTTATTTTAAAATTATTTTAGGAGTTGTTGTTATGTAGCTTTTTAAAAAATTAAATCTTTTTTCTATTGTATTTCTTCATATAATGTAATAAATTTATTTAAAAATGCTTCTACTTTATTATTTTTATTTGAATTGCTATTTAAATATGTAGTTGTCTTTTAAAATTTAAAAATCTGAATATATGTGTGTGTGTGTGTGTGTGTGCTGCTACAGGTATACAAAGAAGGAGCTGCACAATGCAACCAAAAAAACTGGTGCGTGCGACTGTAAATTTCATTTGCTTCCGCAAATTTGAAAATATAAGAAAAGTTTGGCGTCACCTAATTTTTGTCAGTTCCACTAAATATTTGGATTCTATTTGCATCCCCCTGCGCTAATAAATGTATACAAATATAAAGAATTACAGCAGTATCTATAAACCTGTAATTAAAAAAATAATTATTAATGATTAATGTTATAATGAGTTATTACTCGTATGGGAATACAAAAATCTTTCATATTGTTACTTTTTATGCCAAATAATAATGACTTTTTTATAATATTTCTATGTAATGCAATTAATTGTTAAAACTATACAAAAACTATTATAATTTCATAGGTACGTCGACTCATACGGCCTCCTTTATTACTGCCCAATTTACATGTGGCCTTCAATGGTAAAAAGGTTCCGCATCTCTAGAGGCTAGAATATGTCGGGATGTTCAAGAGAAGAACGACCAACTCGCAACCTCCTAAAGCAACCATTCAGAGTCAGGAAGCAGTATTGCGTAAGGAGCAGGACCAATTACCACTGGAACTCAACTGGGTACCAATACCAGGTATGAAATTTTGCTGTGAGGCTTGTAAATATGTTAGCCAGCCTATTAACCCCTACCCCTTTTCTTCCCCTCTCTTTTTTTAAAACCTTTAGAATCTGAAAATTAATGCATGGCCATGCACGTTTATTTTAAATAATGAGTTTTTAATAATTTATTGATTGTTTTACATAATATAATTCATTAAAATGTTTTAGTAAAAGAGGATTTGATTACGGTGATATTTCTGTGGTTTATAAAATATGTCAATTTGGGACAAGATATGTATAAACAAGAAATGAAGTTTACATTATAGATTTCTTTAAGGAATTAATTTTAAAAGAAAAATTTCTAGTTTAATGTTATGCATCTTACAAACGTGAGTTAATTGCATATTTTTGTACTGATGTTGATTTTTTTTCTTTAGGAAAGGAGTTTTCGAATTAATTGTTTTTTTTTGGGGGGGGCGCATGCAACCACCCAACCACTCTCAGAATTTAACATATATAGATAATCATAAGTTCAATGTGTAATAATTTCATAAGACACTAATAGTTTTTTCTTTCAGAAGTAAAATTTTAAAAACATGCTTATATGTATTATTTATTAACAAAAATACTTTATATTTAGTATACTTCCTTCTTCAATAACTAAAAATTTTATTTGAAATAATTAAAACTTAAAAAATGTTCTTCAGTAAAGAATAATATTCACATTGATTGATTTAAATAATTCCTGTGTCAGAACAATCCATTTTAAATGTTTCAGAAATGACATCAGATTAAAAAAAAAGGAAAAAAGAAAACAAAAAAGAAGGAAATAAGTTTTATATAGTATTTATGTATATGCATACAAGGTAAGTGAATGAAACTGTATAATTTAAAAAAGTCACTCTAAAGAAAGAAAAAGGGAGGCAGTTTTGACCATCACTGTTGTCAATCTAGAGAGTGGAAAATAAGTTATGGAATACTAGGTTGGTGCAATGCGTGTGCACCTTAAAAGCGAACTAATGGAAAGGCAGTCTTGTGCTTTTAGTGTTATAAATATAATTTGTGACTGTACCTAAAAACAAAGAATATTTTAAAGTAACCTCCCAAAGACTTTTCAAGCATTAAAAGAAAGGATACAGCATGCTGTGTCCACAATAATGCTAAAAATGCTGTGCACTTTATAGGCAACTTTGCAATGAGACTGCAAGAATGTGTGTGGGAAAATAGAGGACTTTTTGAAAATTATTTTCCAAAAATAAACGATTCTGCACCTACACAATATCTTCATACATGTAGATTACGCTGCTTCATCACTAAATTTTACAAAAGATGATTTTTAGAATGTTATTAGTTTTAAGAAATTATTTCATCCCATTGGCTCACCTTGTATATACAGTGGAACATCAAAAATCCACCAAATATTACAGATGTATTTTCGCAGTTTAATGCCTTTATGTTGAGGAATCTCAAAATAGCACATATTTTATGCATTCTTTTAATAAGAAACCAGCATAACACCTGATTTTTGCATGACGTTATATATTGTTATTTTGTATTTAATAATGATAAAATTTTCACAGTTTAACATTTTAAAATATTTTATTTGGATAAAGATTAAAAAAAATATCGATAAGTGTTTATATTAACAAATTTCAGCTAACCCATTTATGCCTAGTGTCCCTTTTTTGGGGTGGCATTTTCGCTATCAGTCAAAAACGTTATTAATTTTCCCTAGCCTTTATTCACGAGTCTTGAACCTCAATTTCACAAAATATTTTAACATGACCTAGTAGGATGTTGACATTTCAATTATTATGCATAATGATTTTAAAAGAAATCATCCCTTGTTCAAGAAGTATACATCAGAAATTTATCTATTATTGCTGGTATTAGCAAAAGTCGAAGAAAGTTGCAAAAATATCTGGGCACAAATGGGTTAATGAAATCAGTTGAAATATTGAAATAGTAGCCAAAAAAGAAAAGAATGGCACATTTTTGGGGATTTATTTATTTGCTGATGACGTTTTTTTGTTTTATCCTAGGCATCTGAAAATCTAGGCATCAGTTTGATCAAAGAGAAGACTGAATAAGTTATGTTGTATGTGATTTAAAATATTAAGATGAAATATAAAAACTTATGTAGCTTTATATACTGTATATGGAAAGTCAATAAAATTTCTAATGTTTTAAATTTAATTTGTTATTTAATGCTTTTTCACGAGACTTTAATTTTACGTTTTTGTTAAAAATATTGCCATGTTTAATTATCAAGCTATTACACACTCACCAAAGTTCTTTTTTAAAGTTACAGTCTCCTACAGCTATGCATCACTATAACATTAACATATTAGACATAGAGGTGACTGTGAGTTAGCAATTTATTTTAATAGCAAATGATCTCAGCTTCAAGAATGAAAATCTCATTCCGAAATTTTCCACTGCCACTTGCAATGCTTTGGTTAAATTCACATTTTGTAATTTGACATTAGTGCTGTTTCGAAAAGTTTCAACAACAAAAATATTTATTGCAGATCTTTCTGGCTTTTTAAAGGAGCAAGATTTTTCTACATATTTTAAATGGTTGTGCAAAATTTCTAACTACTTCAGAGTTAGAGAAAAAAGTTTTCATTTAAAAAACAGTGTAAGTTTAGTACTGTGCAAATCGGGGTAAATTTGTTTGAAAATTAATTGTAAATGTGTAGGATAAAAGAAAATTATTTAAAAACCGTGTAAACATGAAACCGTATAAATTGAGTACCGGGCATACCGAAGAATAGCCATAAATTTGTTTGAAATGTAATTGTAAATTGTAGTATCCAATAAATAAAATTTAAAATAAAACCCCTCTAAAATAAGTTTTCCTTTAAAAAGTGTAAATTGAATACCGTGCTAATCGAGAGATAAGTGTAAATTTGTTTAAAAATTAATTGTAAATGTGTAGGATTTAACAAAACTGAAAAAAATTTCATTCCAAAATCCGTATAAACACGAAACCGTGTAAATTGAGTGCTGTGCATATGAAAGGATAGCTGTAAATTTGTTTGAAATGTAATGTTAAATTGTATAGGACCCAATAAATAAAATTAAAAAAAAACTCTAAAATAAGTTCTCATTTAAAAACAGTGTAAACTGAGTACCGTGCAAATCGAGGGATGGGAGTAAATTTGTTTCAAAGTTAATTGTAAACCATAGGATAAGGAAAAAAAAAATTATTTAAAAAATCATTTTGAAACCTTATAAAAGTGAAACCGTGTAAAACTGAGTACCGTGCATATTGAAGGATAGTTCTGTAAATTTCATTGATATGTAATTGTAAATTGTAGAATCCAATAAATAAAATTTAAAAAACCTGTAAAATAAGATTTAATTTAAAAACAGTGTAAATTGAGTACCATGCAAATCAAGGGATATGTGTGAATTTGTCTGAAAATTAATTGTAAATGTGTAGGATTTAAAAGAACAATATGTAACACCGTGTAAACGCGAAACCGTGTAAATTGAGTAAAGTGAATATGGCAAATAGCTGTAAATTTGATTGAAATGTAATTGTAAATTGTAGGATCCCATAAATAATATTAAAAAAACAAAAGTTTTCATTTGAAAACCGCGTAAATTGAGTACCGAGCAAATAGAGGGATAGCTGTAAATTTGTTTGAAAAGTAATTTTAAATGTGTCTGATGTACACACACAAAAAAATAAAATAAAACGTTTTCATTTAAAAACGTGTAAATTGAGTGCCGTGCAAATCGAGGGACAGGTATAAATTTTTGCTCGAAACGTAATTATAAATGCATGTGTACAGAAAAATTGCATCAGGCTAAAACTTACACAGAAGTGCAGTACAATTCCATGAAAGTACTTGAAAATTAAAGAACTGTAAAAACACGCTACAGTACTTGAAAATTCAAGTGCTGTAAAAATACACAACAGTGCTTGAAAAATCAGGCGCTGTAATTTTATAGCATGGTGTTGTAAATTTACATAAGTGCTCGAAAAATGAGGTGCTTTAATTTTACAACACAGTGTTGTAAATTCACATAGATGCTTGAAAAATGAAGTGTTGTAGTTTTACAACACAGTGTTGTGAATTTACATAGGTACTTGAAAATGATGTGCTGTAATTTTACAACACGGTGCTGTAAATTTACAGCACATGTGCTGTTGTGCCACCGTGCCATCGTGCCAACTATTTACAACACGGTGTTGTAAATTTACAACACAGTGCTTGAAAATTCCAAGTGCTTCAAATTTACAGCACATGTGTTGGCGTTATGATTACCAGCACACTGTGCTGTAATTTAGCATGGTTTTTTCTTATAGTGTAGTTGCGTTCAATTAAAACTAACTTAGCTGAGTATTTAGTTCAACTAAAATTTTAGTGAACGGTGCCAAACTCTGTTTATATTCATATCCTCGAAACTTTTTAGGATAAAATGCTCACATTTTGTGCATTACCAAATTAATGTGAGGGTTCGAGTTTACTAGACCAAAATTTTTCTCTGCGGGAGCCGTATAAAATCTGATTTTTTTACTTCTACAAATATAATCCACTAAAAATTTTAATCGATTTTCACAAATTCCGTACCCTTTTTTATATAACATGGTAATTTATTATACAGGGAGTCCCATAAAGGTTGTAACGCGCTTTAATCCTTTATCTATTAGAGGTAAGTGAGAAATGTGAATTCAAAATATATTTAAAATAAGGTGTGAAAAAAAGACTTCCCTAAGAAAAAAATTCCCCTCATTAAGTTTCAAAAAGCTACACTTTTTAATTTGTATACGCCCTCCATGCAAAAATTTCGGAATTAGTAAAATATATGCCATACACCCATTATGCGATGTACGAAATTTGAGAATTATATCCCCAAAAGTGTCAGAAGTACGAAGATAAATGTATGCTGACTTAAACCACTTTTTAGTGTTTAGAGAAAGGGAAAAAATCACGTCGGGTGATAGTACCCGTATTTTAGGGGTCGTGTAGAAATTATGAAAGAAAATATTTCGTCTCCCACTCTAATAAGCATTCAAATTCATGTATTACCCCTCACCATCGTTGTTATATCTGAGATATTTTGTGAAGAAAGGCTGAAAATTTGGTGCAAGCTCTCATTACTGTATGGGGCACATTTTACTAAGTAGGAATTTTTCTGTACGGAGGTCGTATACAAATTTAAAAAGTGACCCATTTTTAAAATGAACGAGAGGAATTCTTTCTTAATGTAACCTTTCTTCTTACCTTATTTCAGACATTTTTTCAACTGACATTTGCCAGTTTATCTCTAAAAGATAAAGAATTAAGGCTTGTTACCACCTTTTGAGGACACCTTCTATATGTATTAGGTTGTAACGAAAGTTTTCCGCCACTGCAAGTATTGCCTGCACAAGCAGTTCGCGTTGGTGTCTTTGCCAATATTTTGCGAAACGATTTTTGTTATTTGAAAGAAAAAGACTTGTTTTACAGCACTGTGTTGTGAAATCTGTAAAAAAATATCGTTATGATTAAGTATAAGGTGTCTGAAATGGAACTATCACGCTACCAGATTGAACCATCATTTACTCTCAGTTCTGTTGCCAAAAGGCAGCTACAGAATGACACCGAATGATGTGTACAGCTTAAGGTACTAGTGTTGTATCCTATGACACTGTGAAGATTTGGTACCGAAAGTTCAAAAAAGAGGACTAGGACATTAAAGAAGCAGAGCGCTTTGGCCGGCCTAATGATGCTGATGAGACCCGCCTACGAAGATCTGTGGAAGAAGATACAATATTCATCCACTCGAGAGTTTGCTAAAAGAGTTAGACTTTAGTGCCATGTCCATCAGTCGCTCTAAGCATCGCATAAACTTGGCATATAAGGTCAATAGCTGGGTACCTCGTGAGCTGACTCAAGCAAATCTGGCGGAAAACTTTTGTTACAACCTGATATAAACATACATGCTCTTTGTGCTTAGTGATGCTGTTGCTGCTTATGGGATGCTTCGTTCTGATTGTCTGGCACTGCTGGAAGCGTTACTCAACTCTTTTGGAGCTCCCGGGCTACTTTCTGTTCGCCTTCGAGGCATTCCACTGGGCTCTTCTACCGAAAAGACGTGGCAGTGAAACGTTTTTCAGATGTAAGTATATTTTGTGCCTTGAGTCCCAATTCGCATCTTTTAAGCCGCTTACCGAATTCAGTTGTAGTTATGTTCTAATCGTATTTCTGTTAGCCACGTCAAAAGAAACTTCAAAATAAGGCGCTTTTTTAGCTCTTTCCTAAAAGGTTGTCTGTCTATTCGTCCCTTCTGTGCTCTGACTACGGTAAACATGCACGGTTTACTGCGAAATTTATGTATGTTTCTTTATGCACGGTACCAGATATTCTATTGTAAGCACTTGTATTTCTTTTACTGGTGCTACCAATATTAAGATGTCGAAAGCGTATTATTGACACATTCACTCAGCCCAGTAGCAAGGGGTTGCTTTTGAGGGCAATGGGCTCCCTGAAAAAAAAAAAAAAAATTCCTTCTCCCCCTGGGAAGATTTTACCCTACTCATAAATTTTTCAAAATGGACAGAAAGTGATTTGAAAAATAAAGCTGAAGTAAATGAAATAAATTGGAAATAATTTAAATAGTTTTAATGTTCTTAAATTCCCTGCTTTACCACTACTGAAGTACAGGGTGATCAGAAAATGAGTAGACAGATGTCACAGGCAACGACTCACAGTACAAGTGCGTAAGTCGATGTGACACTATTAACAGAAGTAATCCCACGTTTCATAATACTATGGAGCTAAATTAGTTGCACTCTTTCAATGAAGAAACATTCCACCATGATTTGGTTCCATAGACCGGTTTGAAGCACCCAATCATACTTGTTCCACGTTTCACCGCAGAAAGGTTGCAGCTAATTCTGTACTATTTTAGGGTGAAAGGTTAGCTACTTTTATTAACAGTGTACAAATGGGTCAATCAATAAGCAAAAAAAACTCATAATGACTTGAATGAGTCAATGGTCAAGAATTTCCTCTTGTAATTTTTTCCTCTGTGCACTTACTTCAAGTGGGCAATCACGTTTCATACTCCAGCCGCAGTCTTCCATCATACGTTTATCCCAGAGCATTAGTAGTGCTTTTCCATCTGCTTGATAACTTGATGGAAGTGCTCTCTCTGTCCATCACTTGCAAGATTCTTGGGAAATCGGTCAAGGTAACTAAACAGGAAATGAAGCTTTAGACTCGGAAAAATTAAGGGTGATTTTTGATAAGCTGCACTACATACCGTAATAAAGTAAAAATCGCTGCCTTTTAGGAATCATTCTCAGAAAAAAATTCTTCAACATGGAACTGCACAGCAAAAATTTTCGCAAGAGTAACACATCTTACCAATTTTTGAATTTTCAGGTTTCGTTACTAATGCAGGTTTATCATTTATTACGGTGTATAGCACAGCTTGTAAAGAGAAATTCTAAAAAAAAAAAGAAGTATGGATGAATTCTAAAAATAATGAGTTCTTTTGGATTTGAGTTCCAAAATCACATTTTTTTTTTTTCAAAATACACCGTTAATTTATTGGATTGCATAAAAACTGTAGCTTGTGGAGAAAAACCGATTGCAGATTTAAAATCAGTGATGCGAAAGTACCTAATATCTGATTAAAAAATCTTATGCAACAGAGCAAGAAAATTATTCCCCTGTGTTATTGATGTTACATGACCGAAAAAGGTTTTACTTCCACTTTACCGAGGCATTGTTAAAAGTCTCAGGCTGGACTAATTTGTTGACCTGTTTATCAACTTACGCAAGCGAATGGCCTATACCAGCGGTTCTCAACCTTTTAACGGCCGCCCCCCCCCAACAAAGGCTTACTTACGATGGCTACCCCCCCCCCTTCACATTTTTCAGCATACATTTAGTTTTTAACCCTTTTACGTGCGGTGATCCCGCTCTGGGATCACCCAACTCTGACGTTTTGACTGTTGCCAGTCACGAAGAATAGATTTGACTTCTATAAAAATAGTTGCGGGTGATATGGCTCCACGAGAATTCTTTACTTTTTAGCACGTCATTTCCCGTAAAAAAATGGTCACAATTATTTTTAACAGCACTGACATCTGCTGAAAAATGGAAGAACGCGAGAACAGCTGGATAGATTGCCCAATGCTGAAAAAAGGGCAGCCGTTGCCATCGCTCGACTTAACTACCAGAAAGATGGCGGACGATAGAAACGTTCATCGCGTGCCGCAGATCTAGAGACCCTTTTTTGACGACAGCGTGGCCTGATGCCCAAGTCGAGTCTCTCGCACGCACACGTGTGATTGGCCCACGCTGACATCGAGCGATGGCAACGGCTGCCCTTTTTTCAGCATTGGGAAAGGGTTGCGCCTCAAAGGGTTAATCTTTAACAATGAACATTCAGTCGAATTTCCTACAAAATAATATTATCAGTAAAGTTTGAATGAACATTTTAAGTGAAAAAGGATATATTTCTCATTAAAAATGAGAATAAAAAAGATCATTATTAAAAAAACATGTATCACTACTTGCTCTTTGGTTTTCTCGCGCCCCGCAGGTTGAGAAACGCTGGCCTAGACTGTTGCTACAGTACATCGTATTTGTATTATTTCTAGTGCTAACTATAAGTTAAATATGGAGTGTTTAATACATTTTCATTTTTGAAATATCAATTTTAGGTTTAAGAACAGGGGTTGCATTTTCAGGAACATGCTTATAGAAAAGGAACAATAACATTATCGATAAACAATTAAGGTACCTCCCTACGTCTAAAAAGCCTTTTTGGGAAAAAAAATCATTTTTTTTATTGTTTTATTTTAAAGAGCATATTCGTAAGATTCCAAAATTGTTTTACTTATGTTTCTACTATAACTAGAAAAGAAGATACAACTGTTTGAATTTCACTTCCGGTTGAGCATTGATGTTGAAATAAAATCTTTAAATATGTTTTCGGGAAAACTGTGTTTTTGATTACCTTGCGTCACTATTACTGTAACTAGTCAACAATTTTTAAAGGTATCTTAATGAAATTTTCCATAGGCATTCTATTAATATTAAAGTATGTTCTGTAGCAAAAGTTAAGTAATGCTTACGAAATTAATAAACTTAAGAGTTATTTTTTTGACAAAAAGTTGAATTTTTTCTCAAAAATGTCAACTTTTTGCACATAATTGGCCATATTTCAGTGAATTTTAAAATTAAATATGCAGTATGTCAATTAAATAGCTAAATGTCGGAGCCCTTCATCAAAAATACAGTTGTCGGAACATTTTTTTCAAACTCCCCCATAAACTGATAATAAAAACAAACAAAAAATGATTAATACTTATTCATTTACCCTGTGAATAATAATAATAAGAAGAAGAAAAAAGAAATATTAAGGATACCTGGTAATAAAAGAAATTCCAACATAAATTTCAAAATACTAAAACAAACATTTATTCTTTATGTTTGTAAATATTAAACTTTATCGTTCCTAATATGAATTTTAAATATTAAGGTTACCTGGTAATACTAAACAATTTATTCTTTATGTTGTAAATATTAAACTTTATCTTTTCCCACATGAAGTTTTAAGGATACCTGGGTTGCCTTGTGAAAAGAAGTATTAAACTTTATCTGTTCAATATCAAGTTTAAATACTAAAAAAAAATATATATATATATATATATATTATTTTATATTTTTGGAACTTTACATTTCAAACATTAAATTTAAATATTAATTAAAACACATTAAATAAATAAAAGAAAGTCAAACTAAAACTAAAAACAAAATCTTCATTTATTCAAATTTATACACTTTTCAAAGTTTTCCTTTTATTTAGGACATTATCAATTTCTTCAAATGATGTCCACAATCTTTTCATAGATGGTGGCATTGGTAAATCGTTACATTTTTTGGACATACAAAAATCTTCTATATTTATGTACGGTATTCTTTTAAGACATCTGTTTCTACATTGTGTCTCCTTTTGAAAGCTACAACTTTCTTCCTTCTCCGTTGCATGGCATTTGTGTATATATATCTATTAAACGTTTTTTTTATTTCATCTTCTTCAAAAAAACAAATTTCTTTGGGCATTGGTCCATACACATTGCATTTTTTAGGAAAGATAAAGTTTGGATATTTACAAACATAAAGAATAAATGTTTGTTTTAGTATTTTGAAATTTATGTTGGAATTTCTTTTATTACAAGGTATCCTTAATGTTTCTTTCTTCTTCTTATTATTATTCACAGGGTAAATGAATAACCATTAATCATCGTTTGTTTGCTTTTTTATCGGTTTATGGGAGGGTTTGAAAAAAATGTCCCGACAACTGCATTTTTGATGACATTTAGCTATTTAATTGACAGACTGTAACTATTGGTTGAAAACACAGAAAAGTGTTATAGGATAAACAGTGTGAAGGAAGTTACTAAATATTGAGAAGAATGCAGTGTACAGCAGTTGGCGTAAGCATGAAATTTTCTTCAAAAATGCAATTTTTTTAAAAAGTCATGAAAATTTTGTAAAATAAATTATTGTTTCTGTCATGTTTTATGATCAAAAAGTATTCATCGTGATTTACATGATAATACAACATCTTTTTTCCAGATGTATTAATTTAGATCCGTCTTTAGAAATTTTTTAGTTTTACTGTCCATTTGGGTGCTCCTGTAGAAGAGCTATAAATGATCTTTTGCAATGGAGAGCTTCATTTTGTAACCCTTATTAACAAATACTAAATTTACTTCCTTTTAAATGGCCAAATATATGTAAAATGCGTTAAAACCCTTTATATATCGTATTAAGAATTACAAAGAACACCACCTTGAATCTATTTGTTTTCTCTTCTTATAGTGAGGCAATGAATGATAAATACTGATTAATTAGATAAAAAAGAAAATTACGGAAAAAATGAATAAGCATAAGCTATATGTTGGATGACTGGTTTTATAAACAGTGAACGAGGCTTTTTCAAAAGAGTATAGGACCCACCCATCTGAAGCAATCAAGTCATACTTTGATGGGCACACTTTTAGAAAATAGACTCCTTTAATCATAAAACAGACGTCTGAAAATTTCCTAATGCTCTTTTTAGAGGAGGTGGGGTCACGACTTGATTAGAAAGCGTACAGAAAGCCGTCTATTTAAAACAATGCACTCTAGTAGAACATGCAACCATAATATAAGCTCATTAAATGAAGTATTTGGTAGTGTTTTTAAAATGAATATATTTTTTTCTTTTACAATTTTAATTTAACCGTACTTCTAAGTACCGTCAGTAAATAAAAGGTTAAAGAATGACTGCCCGTATAGCATAAAGTATTTATTTCCTTTGGGTGCTCATGCAAAACAGCTATAAGTCCTACATGCACCATTTCCAATAATTTACATGACACAATAAACATATATAAATTTCGCAGTAATCGATGTATATTTACGGCAGTTAGAGCACAAATGGACCTACAGAACAGACGGACAGACTGCCTAACCGAAATCATTTTCAATTTCCAACCTTGTTGGAAAGCGTTGAAACACTTTAGAACCGCTAGCAGTCGTTGATATATTGCGATAACTTTATAACGAAAAAAAGTCAATCAGAGAAGTTATCCAAAAAACTGAGCACAAGTTCAGCACTTTTTTGCTACCACTGTATTTTTATTAACACATTAAATTAGTAAGAAAATTTAGTAAGTTAATTAAGTTAGTAAAAAATAAATAAATAAAACACACAAAAATATGTTGCCGTGATACTTACTGGAACTCTGAGAGGGGTGTGTGTGTAAAGAGGAGAATATAAGAATTGGAAATGCACAGACATTCTAGGGTCATCCCCCCCCCCCTTAGTCAAATCTCTTAGCTAACAACCTGCATTCACCAATTTTAAACTACAGAAAACGGACGTATGCTAATAAGAATAACAAAATATTGCTTACCATCTACAACAGTGCATGTGGTATTTATTCATCGTTCTTCTACAGAACTCTCAAAAATTAAAAGTCCTCTAAGAGGGTCTTGCTAAGTGCTAAATGACTACAGTAGTGATACAACGTTTTTCAGGCTGTCTACCTATAAAATACCCTAACGTATGCGGTACCTCCAAATCGTCGATATTTCCACGCTGCGAACGGCAACAGCTAGATGTAAACATAAGTGTAAAAACAATAACGCATGTAAAAAACTCCAAATTAACTGTTCAATGACGTCAAATGGAGAAAGACTATGTCACGCAGCCGCTCAATTACAAAATAACAATCACGGATACACAAATTGTCAGATGTTTGGAGCTTTTTCAAACTTTTAAAATATCGAATTTACGATACTTGGCACATTCATAGCCCATGCAGAAAATGTAACCCTACATTGGGCTAAAGCAAATTTTACGCATTTGCTATTCAGCAACGGCTTTTATGATGACACCTAAAATGTGTAGCAATCCTAATCTAAATAAATTTAATGACAAATACTGTTAAAACAAAGAAACATAAATTTCATTGAAATGAGTCCAGAAATTTAGTTAACACTGCACTGAGAATAAAGAACAGTAAAGTGTGGGCCGCCTTGGCGGCTAGTTTCCAAAATCTCGCCAAGTTTGATGTCTGTATCGGTTGATCGCCATATACAGGGTTGTCCAAATTAAACTTCCCCAACTCAGAGGCCTGTGGAGGATGTTGTATGGATCATAATGTGATGAAATTTTGAAAACAGACACTTCAGATCACGCGCTCCTGATTTATTTAAAAAAAAGTATTAGTACAAGAAGTTGACGATAGGTGGCGCTGCAGATCCTTTGTGACGTTCTACAGATGTTCTATATGTGTGCCGTGGTCGAATAGGGCATATCAACAGCACGAGAAACAGTTGGCACACTGACAACACCCTGTGGCGATTGGCTAGTGGCGTCCACGACCGCCAAAGCAACGTCTTGTACGCGTGCAGAATCCACAACATGTCATCCTCTATCTGGTGGAATTCCCAGCTGTCCGGTTCTTTCGAACTTCTTCATGTCTCGTAAAGCGCGTGGTGTCATGGGTCCTCGGCGTAAGTTCTTCAGCCGACGGAATGCTCTTATCGTAGTTCTCGTCATTCTGGTAGAAAAGTTTCACTAATATTGTCTTTCAAAGTCGCCATTGTGCATCAGCGAGCTGGAAACAACCGCCTGTGCAGAGCCTGTCTTTCACTTTTGTAAGGCTGGTCTTTTGGATACGTTGCGCAGAAGCTTTATTTATGCAATTCACGTTCTTGCAATGTGCAAATTACTAGTGTTACAGCACCACCTATCGGCACCCTCTTGTACTAATATTTTTTTAAAATAAATTACACAGCGCATGATGTGAAGAGTCTGTTTTCAAAATTTCATCACATTATGACCCATACAACATCCTGCACAGGCCTCTGAGTTGGGGAAGTTTAATTTGGACAACCCTGTAAGTACGTCAGGGAATTTCGTTGCTGAAAAATATTCAGTTGTGTTGGACAGTATTTTGTAATCTATTAGTTTAACATGCTTTATCTTTCTTTTTTTACGTACGCATACAATTATGCATTTTTAGTTTCATTTTGCTTTTCAGATATTTTCCTGAAAGTCTTTAGCCTTTGCAAGAAGTATGAAAGCAAGGGAATGTTCGTGTTTTGGCCCCTCGTCTCGTTGCCGTTGATTTTTGTCTACGGCGAAGAATCGCTTAAGGTGATTGCAGTTATAGCAACTTCCTCTTGGGATGAATGGCTTACATAAATAACCCCGTACAGCAATCACGTTGGTAAGGACGTTGTGGTGACGCCACGTTCGTCTTATCGCAAATGGGATGTAAATGCAAGTGTTCTGTGGTACCCTTCGTGTCAAATGTGTGACGTCGCAGTCTAATTCATAATTAATCACTAGGTGACGTCACTGCGTGATAAACATCGGAAACTAGCCGGGAGTCAGTCGATTTATCTGCGGAGCAGTTCCCCTAGGGTGGTTATGCATTTTCAATTTTGTTTTCTCCTTTCCCCTGCATAATTACTTAAAGTAGAGGTTCTTTTACTGTAGCAGAGCGTCACTTCTGAATCTGGGTCTAAAACTCTGCTTGTTCTTTCGGCCTCTTATCCCAAGTAATTGATTAAAGTAAAAACAACTACGTGCGATAGATGACGATACTTATATAGAATGAAGCTGTGTACTTTAGCGATAGTAAAGTAAGATTTGAGAACTTTGAACTGTTAAACAATTTTAATAGATTTTTTAAATAACCTTTTCATTTTTGCAAATCACTGTTGTACTAATTTTGCGAGTTTTGGGGATCAAACTTTTTTCCATTAGCAACACCATTCCCAAATGCATCCCACCGCTCTGAGTACGGGTCCGCGTTGCTGAGTGACGTCGAACAGTATTTTAGACATCCATGTAGCTCATAATGTGACGTTCATGATGGAAGTGGAGAGTAATGCAAACCTGATAGTATGTCGCAGTGCAATATGGGACATGTTTCTTTTGAACACTTTCCAACAAAGTTCCAAAGTGCGTATGATGTCTGTCAGCCAGTCTGTCACACCCTAGCTCTGACTGCTATCTGTAGGCATCGATTGCAACATAAATTTTATATGTTGTTGCTACAGACAAGGGTTATATAATAATGTAAGCGGTAGTATGGTCGTATATCGAAAAGTGTCTACAATCAATGCTTTTGCCATAATTTATTTTTCTTGTTTCCTTTGTATAAGAGTTTAGTACAATTTTTAAAATTATTATTATTTTTATTATATTATAATGCTTTAGTTTTTCATATGCTCAATTTTAAAATCAATTTCAGTTCTTTTCAACAGAAGAAACGATGATAAGCAAGCCATATGTGTACGAATTCTTTTTTCACCCAAATGCAAAATTCAGCAACCTTCTCCTAAGGTAATTAATTCATAATTCACTTTTATCGGAATTTATATTTTATATCATGTTTTATGCATAGTTTTACAGATGCATATTTAAAAAAAAATATTACGGTAATGTAATCATACAGCATGAAAGCTGATCCAGAAAAAGTTTATTGGTCGCCATCCTTGGCTTCTTTATTTATATTTTGGGAGTTAAAAAATTAGTATATATCCGGGAATAACCTTGGCATAATCGCTACTTCCACCCTTTTCTCTAAGTGAATGCATAAACAAATGCACGAGTACACACGTTCACCACCACTTTTAAATCCGCCTTCGGGGATTTCCCATTTTAAAGAAATACTAGCGGCCAAAGCCCCTAGACTTGCTACGCTCCCTTTTCGTATGAGGTATTCGGCCTCTAATAAGGCTTATTCGTAAAAAAGGCATAATTGACAAAACCCAAAGATTGGATGTGGTAGAATGTTACCGAGCTATACCGTCACCCAAGGGCGGCTCCAGTGAGGGGGCCATAGGGGCCATGGCCCCCTCCGAAATTTTGTTTTACAACTTTAGATTCGCATATTTCACGATTTCACACGTTCAATTTGCATTTTGAACAATTTATAAGTAAGTAAAGACCTAAGTAAAAAGTTCGATGGCCCCTCCGAGAATTCAGTCTGGAGCCGCCCTTGCCGTCACCTCCGATAAACAAGGCCCGCTCACCGAATACAGGAAGTGGCAAGATGGCACTGTTCTTTCTACTCAATCGTTTGGGAGAGCTTCTATTTATTTTGTAATTAGATTTATTTACTCGATGTCTACACTATTACAATCACTTCACAAGTTCCAAGCTAAAGTTTGGGGAGTAGATTCTGTTCTTTGAAGCGAGCATTTTCTCTCCCCACAACCGATCTGTTTACTTTTCGACTCGACAAAAAAAAGTATTATTTCCTAACTTTGCCACTTGCCCTAAGTTATTGCCCTAAGTTACGAAATAAAATCTGGCGCTCGCGACAGGCATATTCCGTAGTCCCAAGCTCCGTTGCTTTATTCGCATCTTTACATCTAGTTTTGACTAGTGATGGGGAAAGAATGAACATCCTGTTCTTTTGAACCTGTTCGCAAGAAAAAACGAGAACACCCTGTTCATTGATCACGGCAAAAACATGTTCTCAGTTCATTAAGGTCCGACACTAAAAAATTTTATGGCAGGCAAGATCGTTGTAAAAATAAATTTTGGAAAATGCCTTAAAGGTGAAATTTCTCATTAAAAGGCGTGATTAATATTTTTTGCTAAAAAGAAATTTAAATTATGGGGGACCAGACCCCTTCCCTTCCCCCCCCGTACCCCCCTCTCCGTTCACACCTTGGCTACGTATCTGATAGTGGGGATAGAAGTTCACAATTTTAGCTTTATCAAATTCTAAATAATTGCAGAATCTTAGCTATTTTGAGAAATAATGATAATGATGATGATTATCTGGGGGGGGGGATAGAAATTTTAGCCCAACCTACCATAATTTTAGAGTGGACCCGGGCTAAGAATAAGAAATCTTCTTATATGTTCAATGCGAAATGTACTCACAAGAAAACAATGCGTCAGTTTTTATTATTCCAGCCAAACTACTCAATTTCAATCAAAGTAAAAAAATTAATAAAGAAAATGATAGTCTGAAACAAACAAATCGAATTTTTTTTTTTTTTTATCAACGTTAAATTATAATAAAAGCAATAAAATAAGTCCATATAAAACGCGCCTTCGCTTTCATCCATCTCCTACTGGCTGAAAGAACCTGTTCCGAGCGGCCCTTCCTATTGGCTGAAAAAGAACCAGTTCTTTGATCACGGCTGGAGAGGTGTTCAATGATCAGTGAGCTGGAACACCAATTCAGCGTTCTTTCGCGGAACGGAGAAAGAACGGAGAGCTAGGTGTTTTTTCGAGGAACGGAGAGAGATGGTGTTCTGTTCGGAACGGAGTAAAAGGCGTTCTTTTTCTGAACAGGGTAAACGAAGTGTTCTTTGGTGAACAGGGTGAAAGGTGTTCTTTTATTGATCTGTTCTTTTGCTTTAATTCCGTCCTGCCGAATGCAGGGTCTAAGTTGCAGACTTGGAGTCAGAAGTGAGGCCGTACTTAGAAAGAGGGGGGGGGGTCCTATAGGTTTGGACGACTCTCCCTCGAAGTTATTACATTATATGTATATGGTGTATTTATACAGGGACGTAGCCAGAAAAAAAAATTGGGGGGTGGGGATGGTGAGGGGTATGAATTGCAGAGATGTATAAATGAACGAAATGTTTTCGCAATAGTTAAAAAAAATTAAAAAACTTGCTACATAAGTTAAAAATTGGGTGTGGGGGATATATCCTGAAATTTTTGCCTGGGTATGGCCAGGTCTGAAGCCATTTAAGCTGGATTTTCGGAGCCATGTAATTTTATATGCCAAAGTCGTATTCATTTTCTTAAATCGGAGTCGGAGCAATATACATATTTATACAAGCGTATTATTTTTCTTCTGAGCCTGATACTTACAGCTTTTTAAACGGAATGTCTTTAATTTTTAAGTTGGAGCGTGTACTTTTAAAGCTGAAACTGTATTTTTTTTTTTTTTTTTTTTTTTTTTTAAGCTCTTTATAGCGTATCGACTATTTTGTGAGCTCCCCCATTGGAAATGGGCTGGTCCACGCCGTATATTTTTAACCTGAAGGCAACACAAGGTTATTTTATTTTTTTTTTTTTTTTAACTTGATATGGACTTATTTAATATTTTGAATTAGAGCTAAAAATGTTTGTCGTTGGAACCAAAGCCACATCTTTTAAGCTGGAGCCCGATACACATATTTTTATTTGTAGTTGTAGCCAAAGAAGGATTTTTTTTTAACCCGAGCCAGATCCATAACCTCTTGTAGCTAGACCTGGAAAAATATATATTTTTTAAGAGGCGGAGCGAACGGCAAAAAAGGCTGAATTTTTCAGCAAACGACTTCATCATTATTGTTTTGTTAACAACATTTTAAATTGAGGAAGGGGGGGGGCAGACTTCCTGATTCACCCCCTTGGGTACGGTATTGCATGAGTGCTTAGATAGGGGACAAGGGGTCAGGGCCGTATCCAAAAAAAATTATCCAGACAAAAATTTCGGAGGGGGGACCAAACGAAAGTAAAAGGCTGAATTTTTCACAAAGACTTTATCTTTATTATTTTGTTAATAAAATTTTAAATTTCGGGGGAGGGGGGACCAGACCCCCTGGGTACGGCTTTGAAAGGGGTGCTCTCTCTCCAGCGTTCGTTATAGTGAACAATCTTATAGTATTTTGACTTTTTTATCATTATTATTTTTGTATTAAAATGTTTGAAAGTCCGAAAAAAACTTCTACAACCCCCCTTCCCATTCCTCCAAGAGTTACGACTATAGCGTCAAAGCTTTCCCACATGTATTCCAAAGTGGGGGTGTTGAAGATGGCATCTCCCGGTTTGAAGGCCTTGCGTTACTTTCGCTTTATCATGAAATTTATGGTGTGGACTGGGAATAAGGCTAGGAAAGGAGGGGGTGGAGGACTTCCTCTTTCCTTTTACTTCTTATGTGTGTTTTTTACAAAGTTTTTTAATTACTTTATCGTTTAACACCAGTATTTTGAGTGTTTTTTCAGTCATCCCAGATTGTCAGCTTCAGCAGTCTGCTCCTCTTGTGCATCGGCTCTTTTACTGCAGTAGTGCTGAAGAAGAAAAAACTGAAACAAAAGGGTATGCAGTCACGTGGCATATTGTATCAGACCGTTCAAGGATTAGTTGAAACAGATAATTCCTTTGCGCTGTTACTGATTCAACTCTTAGTTATGCTTATGTTTGGATAGTTTTTCCTCATGGATGGAAAAAAAATCTTTTGTTTGGACGGATTTTAAAGTTATTGATTCCGCTGCTTCCAAAGCTTTGTGCAATATAGTCTAATCAAAATAAATATTTATGAATATTATGTCATTGTAGGAGCTGTCAGACTCAAATATTGTTTACTCATGTAAGCAATATTGTATCACTCAGGTAAGTAATCGAAAATTAGGCCTGGCCTAAATAATTCTCTCTGGAATTGAAGTTTTTCCATTTCTTTTTACATACATGCTATGAGTAAGGATAACAAAAGTTAATGAAAAGCACAGAAAAAATTTTGATTTTTGAAATATGTGCATATTTAACACTATATTATAGAACGTTAATACAATTAAAATATTTTTACCAAAAATTACTGTTAATATACTTGATTAAAGAAAGCCAGTATGTTGGTTGCAAAGTTTTTTTTAAACATTTTGCAATTGTATTAAAGCATAATACATGTTAAAAAGGACGTAAATTTTCATTTTTAAATTGAATAAAATAGTCATAGTAAATATTCGATAAATCAAAGAACCTGTTCTCAAAAGAACAGGGAAAAGAACGGGAGCAGTGAACAACTGTTCTTTGAAAATAACGCTTTTCCCCATCTCTAGTTTTGACGTGCTATACACTTTCCAGTGTTGTCTTGTTCGTTATGAGCTCTTCGTTCAGGAGCTAATTTCTACAGGGAGAAGGTAGAACTCGTGACTCAAATATCATTTTAAAGATCTTTTCATACCAAATTTATTCTAAAATCATAAAAATTATCTAATCTATGAATGTTCAAAATTCTGTTCAAATACGCATAAAAATTTTATATCGTTATTTCTCCTTATTGTTAATTGTATTATGACAATATTCGCCAAGTTACGTGAATGTCAATGGCATACGTTTTAATGGAATTATGAGTTAGAACTTGTCATGATTGGTTGCCATGATACATAAATATTGTTTGTCTGTACTTAAATAGCATCTAATCTTGCTTTTAATATTGCTCATGCGTTAATGAGTTATTTAGAATAATGAGCCAAATGTAAATTTTTAACGTGGTATTTCCAATGGGGATTTCTTTTATTTCTAAAAGAGAACAGGCTAATTAGCACATTAAAATATTTTTAAATATTACTAAAAATGCACTAAAAAGAGCTTTTTGTAGTGTATATAAATTTATTCGTGTTATATTACATGGTTCAAGAGATATGCAGCACTTATATATCTGGAATTTTGTCGCCAAATGCCAATAAATCTCGAGCACTTCTGTTGTTTTAAGATTTCTAGGCTCATAAGAATATGTCCAGCCATGTGTCCGGCATTTATCTTGTCGACAAATCGGTCGTCTTGAAGGACCGCCGGGATAATACGTCAATACCTAATTTTACATACATTTTTATTAGTTTTTAATGAGAGTTGTATGTATGCACATAAGGGTAATTTTTTCCTACCCAACTACAGCAGAAATTTGCATTTTGACTATTTAAACTGCTATTCAATTCAAAAGAGTGTTTACTTTAAAAACACCTTTCCCTCTTCAAAAAAGGTGAAATTTTGTTAATCAAATATTGATTTTTATGGACTAAGTACATTCTATAACAAGTAAACTTAATACACTTTCGAGTACTTTTCCAATATATAATAATTCAATTTAACGTATTATCCCGGTGGTTCGCCAATACGAGCGATTTTTTGTCAAGATAAATGCCGGGCACATGGAATTATTAATGTTTTTGAATACGAATGGCAACAGTTTGGCAAGTCATTTGACGGAAAAATAGATTGGCGGGAATGACCGCCGGAATAATACGTAAGTACCATGATTGCTCATGTAAAGTTGCCGTGAAAACAGTTATCCAGACATTTGTATACATAATCCTTTGCAAATTGGCTTATTTAGCACCGCGAAATATGTCATCTGGCCGCGCGGTCAAATATGCAAGCTGTACTTACTATAATGGCATAATTAACGCCGCCAATTACTTCTACGGGTGGCAAATACCCAATTTGAACCTAACCGGTATTACCATAACATGCCTTTGAACTATTTTTCATTTTCAAAATACTGGGTGATAACATTTTGGAACAAACGCAATATTTTAATTCACCCTGCTTGAGATAGCGTTTTTCCGGATCGTACCTCATGCCAAAATGGCGCTTTTAAATCAGTTACAATTATTGTTAGAAAAACGAATTGGCGTCCATTTTAAACTCCTATTATCTAAGAGAATTTACTATTTGAAAATTGTGAACTTTGTGAAACACACTTTATCTATTTCAATTACTTTTAAATTTGGCGTAAAAATGGCGTAATTCTACTTCATGTTTGTTAATTTCACGCAGGAATTGCAGTGTTGCAAAGACATGAATAATTTTATGCTGGCGAAAATTGCTTATCCTGGCAACCATTACGTATATGTTTTCAGTTTTTTATTAATATCTCCTAGAATAGTTGGAGTTTCGAAATTTAAGTCAGCTTGTCGGCTTCCTCGGAATTTTTCAAATCCGTGGACACCTTCGTCGAAACTCAAATCCCCACGGTTTTGGAGGAGACAGCTGAACAAGCTTTCGACAGCGGCGACAGCTGCCGCTACATTTTCTGTAGAATAGAGAGATACAGCATGAGGTCTGCCACAACTTTGATATAAAATGACATTTTTAGGATAAACTATCTGAGTGATCACGTGGTTCTTCACACGAGTAGAATAGCTTGTATAAAAAAGTTTACCACACACATTATTTTGAGAAATCACTAGGTTTACATGTTTAAGTGGGATTTTGTGTAATTTTTGGAAAATCATACGGAAAAGAGAGTTTTTAATTACTTGTTTGAGGAGAGCAAGACGTGCACTACTTCGGATGAAAACTAGATAGATCACGTTGCTGACAAAGAACTACAAGATAGCTCAAAATAGGCTCATATCCTTTGTCAACATTAGGTATCTGAAATTATGTTTTTTCACAACGGCGGGCAGACTCACCTTTTTGGTTTTGAAATTTGTAAGACCCGGCAGTCTGAAATTATACTTCATTAACTTAAAATGATTTTTTAATGATGAATTGTAACTTTGAAACGAAATAAATCTCATGCAGCAATTCCTTTGCCTGAATCCCTTCATTAAGGGATGTGTTTGAGTTAAAACTTAATTTAAAATCTAATATCGCACAGAGTAAATAATTTTAGGGATATTTTTAGATGAAAAGAAAATTTCTCACAGCGGGAACTATCCATTCAAAGGCATTGCCTACTAACTAGCCAGGAAGTACTGGCCATTTTATTATGGAGGCGCTTAATTCAGATTAAAATTATAGTTTCACGAAATTTCTAAAAGACATGCCTTAAGGTAAATCGTTTTTCTTTGTCAACGCAATGTATGGTAAATTCTTTTAAATATCCCCTCAGGTAATGTACGAAATCTCCACACAGCTTCGACAACTTTCCTCTCACTTTTCTTTTTCAGCTCGGGACAAAAGTGGAAGAAAGAGCGAAGGCTAGTCGCCCCCGCATTCAGGACCAGCGTGGTCAAGGAGATGGTGTCCATCATGAACCATCATTCCGCTGCCCTGGTGAGCGACTTGAGCCGTTTCAAGGGCGAGACCATCGACAACATTTCAGATCTGATAAAAGCCAACGCCATAAGACTCTTTCACGGTGAGAATAAGTCATGTCTTCGTATTTTGTTACGCGAAACTCTGACGTTCTGACTGGTTAGTCATGAATATAGGGTGGATCGAAAAAAACTTTTTTTCGAAATTCACATTGCCTGAGTCATTATATGGTGATAAACTAGCTGAAACCAATTCTCTCCAAATTTCAGCTTAAATTGTTGACATCTTGAGGTTCCACACCTCAAGTGAATGTTTATATTGGCTTTTTTCCAAGTTTTTAATGATTTTTATGTAAAAAAATATTTTTTTAATTTAATATTTTACTAAATAATTCATTAATTTATAAAATAATATTAATGAATTACTTTCTCATTAATAAATTGCTTTATTGAAACGTTACTGCCAGATATCAGATCCAGAAATGGCTTTTTGTACATAAAAAAAGCAAATTATACTCTAAAATCTACCAGATGGCAGCGCGTGTTCTAATCTAACTATTATATCACTAGCTGAAGTACCCGTCGTTGACGGGTTAGTACTGAATGCAAATTTCTAAAAGTAAGAACTTTCGTCAGCATTGTTGGAGTACACAGAATGGATGTAGTATGTTGCCAAAGTAAAGAAAGCGCAATTATAATTTTTATGTATTGTTAAAATATTACAGGTTAGAGAGTAACTAAGTAATATCATTTCATTCGCTTTAGTCGTAATCATGGGATGCGCAAACGAATATTTACACATATTCAAATAATTTTCGCAAAATCTCAAAATCTAATCAACATTTTTGAAAAATTGGAAGCCTAGAATTTAAGTTGAGTGACAACCTATCATGTCACCCAATTTTGTTTCATTCCCTGCTGTCTTTATTTCGTGATGCTGGAACAAACATTTTAGCATTTTTAAACGATTTTCACAAAATCTCAAAATGTAATCAAAATATTTTAAAAATTCAACACCTATAAATTAAGATTAGCAACTACCTATCATATCACCAAATTTCGTATTAGTCGTTATTACGCGATGCTTGAAAAAATATAACCGCATTTTGGGAGAATTTTCACAAAATCTCAAAATCTAATAAAAAGTTTAAAAAATTGGACACCTATACTTTATGTTGAACAACAACCTATCATGTGACCAAATTTCATATCATTCGCTTTAGTCGTTATTACGTAATGTGTGAACAAAAATTCACTCAGTTTGAAACGATTTTCGCAAAATCCCAAAATCTGATCGGTTTTTTTTTAGATGCTTATAGTTTAAGGTGACCACCTATCATTTCACCAAATACCATTTTTTCACCTTTGCAGTTATTACGTGATGTGCGAACACAATACGCAGTGCGAAACAATTTTCGCAAAATCTCAAAATCTAATCAAGATTTTTTTTAAATTCGACGCCTATGTTTTAAGTTGAGTGACCACCTATCATGACACCCAATTTCATATCATTCGCTTCAGTCGTTTTTACGTGATGCTTGAACACAAATTTACGCAGTTTGAAAGGATTTTCGCAAAATCTCAAAATCCAATCAAGATTTTTTAAAAATTGGACGCCTATGTTTTAAGTTGAGTGACCACCTATCATGACACCCAATTTCATATCATTCGCTTCAGTCGTTTTTGCGTGATGCTTGAACACAAATTTACGCAGTTTGAAACGATTTTCGCAAAATCTGAAAATCTAATCAAGATTTTTTAAAAATTCGACGCCTATGTTTTAAGTTGAGTGACCACCTATCATGACACCCAATTTCATATCATTCGCTTCAGCCGTTTTTACGTGATGCTTAAACAAAAAAAGCGTCACGGACAGAATGACAGAATGACAGAAGGACAGAATGACAGAATGACAGAATGACAGACAGACAAACTTTTTTTTGAGGGTCGCATCGGATTCCCGGGTGCTTGAAACGGATAGAAATCGCAAAATTTTTGAATTCCAAGAAATGTACAGACAAAAGTCTAATTTTATTGATATAGATAACCTAATAAGGCACGCCACTTTTATTGTGTGGAATGATTCGTTTTTGTGATTGACTTTGTTTCAGCCACTTGTTTCTCCTTTGTAAGATTGAAGCAATACGTTTTATTAATTTTGATTTATATTTGACAAAAAAAATAATACGGAGTTTTCAATTTAAATATGACCACAACTAGAAGTGAAACTTTTTGTAGTGTTTTCGGAATTCCAGTGCTATTGAAAGAGACAGTGTTACCACCAACGTATTCTGATTTAATGAAGCATTTCTTAATCACAAAAAATGATATACTGCGGAATAAGGGGAACAAAAAGGATCCTTTAGTAAAAGAGATCATCAAAATTATTTCTTTGGACGTTGAAAGAATTTGGAAGAAAGCCTCCTTGCCTGTGGTAAGTCACCGAGAAGTAATTCCCCTTATTAAAAATTATAATGAAAGATACGATCAATGCACTTTAGGATCTTGTTGCCGTTGGGTGAGATGCACCGAAAGTCAACAATGGGAAGAAAAATGGTGTAGTTAGACAGCTTGAAATCTTTGTTGGCCATAAATTGCACTGGTTTGTATGCTTATTGCATACTAATAAACTAACTCTTCGCCACCTTTTCCATAAGATTGACGGAAAGACATCTGGGCCACACCAATTTTATGGAACAATAGGAAAATTTCTGAAAACGTTTGCTGTGACAAATTTTGTTTCTATTCCTGTTTCTCTGCCTGAAATTGATAAAAAAGACCTCAGTACAGACCAAAAGTACCTCTTCGATATTTCTAGGGCCGTATGCTCGGGAAAGTGCCATCCAGATTTGGAAAACAGAAGTCCAGGAAGGATGTCTCATTCAAGCTGACTCACTACAGCGAACTGAATACTGCGCCTTTACGTGTCGACTGCCGAACCAACAGAATGCTTTAAACTCCTAGTAGACTATGTGATGAAAGTGTACGTGCCATCCTGGTTTGAAATAAAGAAAATCCCAGGAGCTACTCATGGAGCACGGAATGATGAAAAGAAGTTCATTCTTCCCAGAAGATTTTAAGTGAATCATTCATGAAATTATTCAGAGGAACTCTTATTTTGCTCATTCTGAAAATATTCTGTTGGCAATGCTGTTTGATGAATGATCACATATTCGGGAATTTGACCTAAGAAGAATATTGAAAGCAAGAAAAACTGACTGGAAGGGAAAAATATGCCAATTTGATCTTCTAAATATAAATTTCGAAGCAGAGTAGTATTTTCAGATGATTCACTGGGACAATCCTTTGGAACCACCAGCTACCATGAACCTCAGTGACGAAGACGTAGCAAGTATGATCAGAAGCGGTTCAGAATTTGAAATAGAGAAGCTCCCTTGCCCTTCTCAAGCAGTAGAAAGGCATGTAAGACTACTAACGCAAGCATCATTGGTAACATGTGGAGCAAAAGCCAGAGATGGATACATTCGTTGTGGAATCAAATCACGAAAGGAACTACCAAAGTTCATTATTTTGCCCGGCATGTGGACTCCAAAATTGAAGACTGATTAAAATAAAGTGTTTTATTAGTCAATAATACTCGAAAGGTAAATTTGGTATCATTTCCTTTTCTGTATTAGTGTGCTTTCTAAATATTAATTGTCTTTAAAAATGAAGTAATATGTAAATATTTAATAACTATGTATTCAAAATATACCCCAAAACTTATGACGCTTGGTTACAAGTTAGTGACTTTTTTTTTTCTTTTTCCTTCCTTTTTTTTCTTTCTTTTTTTTTTTGTTTGTTTGTTAACGGCAATAAAACATTGCCGTACTGTTTCTTTTTAGTAGTTAGAACTGTTTTTGAGTCAGAAAATAAAGTTATTGTAAACATTAAAATTAAATTTTAAAAAATTGATTTTTTTACTTTTTACGTTAACATTCCTTTCTTTGAGCCCAGTGTGGAACCTGAAGACAATCAGTGAATGGACTAGAATTTTTTTTCTGTGACTTTTTTGCCATACAGCACCATTTGTTGAGTCAGGCAATATTAAAATTAAAAAAAAAATTTTTTTTTGGCCATTTTCACTCCACTCTAATGAATAATATGTAGGATTTGTATAAAAATACTTGAAGGTGAGATAGTTACGCGAGAATCCTTTACTTTTTAGCACATCATTTCCCGTAAATAAGGTCGATTATTTGTTCAATTGTGAGGATTATTTTTAACAGCACTGGCATCTTCTGAAAAATGGAGAATACGATGGAAATACATGGATACAGAAGAACAACTGGATAGACTGCCCAATGCTGAAAAAAGGGCAACCGTTGTCATCGCTCTATTTAACTACCAGCAACGTGGCGGTCGATCGAATCGTTCGTCGCGTGCCACAGCTCTAGACACAATTTCTTTACCCAGTCTGCCTCTGCCCTTTTTTAAGCATTGGGAAACGGATGCGTGGGTTAAGAGCGCGCATGATTACTGTTTACCTTTTCTATTTTTCTCACTGTAAGCATGCATTGTTAAGAAATTTGTATTATATCGCCTTGCCTTGATGTGCATTCCATACGCGTTGGATAAAAGTATCTTACATTATGCTGTACTTGTATCCATTTTTTTCAGAATCTGCAATGGGTCTTAAACTAGATACCGAAGTAAGCAACGAAAAAGTAAGAAAATGGATCGAAATTACTGAAAGGTGAGCATTAAAGCATGTAATAAAATTATTAATTTTTTATTTGAAATGGGTTTATTGTTAATTCAATTTATAAGCATACATACATAATCTACATAAATTAGAGGAACAATTGCAGAAACACGAACACTCAATTTCAAGAGAAATAATGTTGTTCCAGAAACACACGACAGTGCAATACACTTTGTGTACATTCACTTATTTATCTTTTAACACTAGACTTTAATCGTCTTCTCAAATTTAAGACGTCTTCAGTATAATAAGGAAGTGGCTCTAGAACGGGGAAGAACTCCCAAGTCTCCACAGGAGCAAACGCCCAGCAAGGAGCGACAACTAACACCACTTTCCTCAATCATGTTCACAGTGTTGCAGAGTGAGCAATCAAGACAACCAGCAAGTTCAATTTCAAGTAGATGGGCGTGTAAGTAATCATTTCCGATGAGGATTCTTAACCTATTGAGACCCGACATAAAGCTCACATCTCAAATTAAACAACAATCTCATAATTGTTTAAAAAACACTATTGCATTTAAGAACTACAAGTGGAAAGCGTATTTTCAAATTTTTTTAATAAAAGCTTAATTCGCAATCTCTGTTAGTAATAAAAATGGATTATCACCCATAAACGAAGATTGCCAAGACATTTCCTATAAATGATATCCTACATGTTCTTTTAAGTTACATGAATTTTGAAAAAAAAAATACACAAACTGAAGTTAGGAAATTTCAATGAGCATTCTTTTGTGTAAAGACAAAATGAAAATTAAATAACGGCTGTCGCGCCAATGTTTCGTTTAGTTTTAATAATCATACCTGCTTCTTATAAACGAAATATCAATGTAGGATCACTGAACTTACGGCGTTCAGACTTACAAGGCCCTGGCTGCACTACGACTTCATGTGGAAAATGTCTTCATTCTCCAAGGAGCAAGCGAGGCTGTACGAAGACGTGAAATGCCTGATGATGGATGTGAGTATGGAAAACAGTTTTGGTTCGTATGAAAGCTTTGTCAAGAACGACAGATAATCTTTTCGCGTAAATTTGATAAAGAAATTCATCCCGACAGATTGCTTGAAAAAAAAAAAAAATTAAAATCGACATTTAAAAAAAATTTATTTTCATTTTTTTCTCAAAGATCTGGTTTAATCTGTCGTACATTTATAGTAACATCTTAAGCCTCGCTCCCGTCAAAATCGTGGGCTAAACTGTTTTTCTTTTATTTACCGTGCCCGTGATATTTCTGGACAATAGTGTTCAAGTGTTATGCGCCCGAAGAGCATTTCAATTCTTAGGCACGGATTTTTTAAAAATTTCATTTTACAAACAACAGATGAGAATACCAGACTATTTTTTAACTTAATTCCGAGATAGTTTATTTTTATATAGAAGATAGCAGCACTCCAATACGTGTATTTGTTACACGCATTGTGCAATCTTGGCTCTTTTATTGGACTAGTGTTCAAAGAAAACTGTACAAATATTTATTTGTTTTACGAAGTAAGTTTAGAAAAATTCTCCTTTTGAGATTTTGTGAAAATCGTTTTAAAATGCTGAAATTTTGTTCCAGCATCACGAAATAAAGACTGCAGGGAATGAAACGAAATTGAGTGACATCATAGGTTGTCACTCAACTTAAATTCTAGGCTTCCAATTTTTCAAAAATATTGAGATTTTGCGAAAAATTATTTCAATATGCGTAAATATTCGTTCGCGCATCCCATAATTACGACTAAAGCGAATGAAATGATATTACTTAGTGACTCTCTAACCTGTTATATTTTAACAATACATAAAAATTATAACTTCGCATTCTTTAGTGTGGCAACATACTACATCCATTCTGTGTACTCCTACAATGCTGACAAAATTTCTTGCTTTTTGGAAATTTGCATGCAGTACTAACCCGTCGAGGACGGGTACTTCAGCTAGTATATGCAGGGGCGTAGCCAGAAATTTTTCATGGGGGGGGTCATGACTACTGCAACTCATATATATGTATACGTGTGTGTGATAATGTAGTGAAGAATATACATTTTGTATGGCAAAAAATTCCTCATGGGAGGGGGGTTATGACCCCCCTAACCCCCCCCCCTTGGCTACGCCTCTGAGTATATGTATATATATATATATATATATATATACACGAGATGAACATAGTATCTCTCTTTTTTCTTTCGGAAGTCGTTAATAAACAAGAGAATTTTATCCTTATAAATACCGTTGAATTTATTTTCCATTAAAAAGGACAAAATCAGCGGAAAGTTGAATAGGGCAAAATATTTTGCACAGGGTAAATTTTTGTGTAAAAAAAAATCGAGGCTGGCGCCGATCTGTCGTTCTAAGGGGCTAGTAAGACTCTGTCGCAAAAAATACGTCATAATCATAATAAATTCGTCTATTTTCTTTACATTCTAAATCTATCTCAAAGTCGTAGATTTCTTCTAATTACATGCTTGCATTTGCAGATTGTATCTCAGCTCAAGGAAAGAATAAAACAACAAAATTGCGGGAAAAGCCTGGATGAAGAGGATGAGGAAACGTTCAGCCGAAAATGCATCACTTTCAGCGAATCCCTGCTTAAAATGCATCTTCAAGATCCCTCATTTACGATGGATGATTTAATTGGGCAAATATTCACCATCATTTTTGCCGTAAGTGGCGTTTCAAGTTTTGTGCTCGTGTGAAATACAGAATGCTATTTTATCAAAAATCAATATTTACAAAGTGACATCAGCCGAAACCTGCAACCAGAAACTGATAATCTTTCTGAATCACTCAATAAAGACAAAAACTTTAAAATGAATAAAAACATTATGAAAAAAAAAAGCACACATAAAATGTTACTTAAGATGTGACGATCGTTTCGGCCAAAAAATTCTTTCGGTCTTCATCAGACAAGCACTTCGACTCACTGAGCTTAGGGAACTGGAAAAGATAGACAAACAAGCATGTTGCCAGAAGGGAACAAGAAAAGGTGAGCAAAACCATGGAGAGGGAAAAAAGGGGAAGGAATAGAATGAAAAGAAGATAAGGACACAGAAATACATAAATAAATAATAATAACAAAGTAATAAGGAAAAAAGGAACAACACTACACAAAAGAAAAACAAAAGAAAACAGAACAAGCAAAAGAACATAAAACAAAAATAACATAAAAGCATAATAATTTTTTTTAACATCATACAGGACACTACATAAGAAATTTTTTATAAATTATTTATTTATTTTAAGTAAAAACATATATAAAAGTGACGGACTGCTAGGTGGCGTTGAACATGGAAACTTAAAAGCCGAAAGATGGCGTTATAGATGGTGTGAAAAGGTGTAGTCACCAGGATCGCCGTTGTTGCCAACGATATTCGGAAATAGGTGGCATCTTCGCAAATGTGCGTCACTCCCTATCCCGTAGGTGTGAAGCCTCCATTACAGCTGGCGGACGCTTTTGAACAATTTCTTTGAGTATGAACATCCATTCCATTGCAATGCACTTTAATACAATATTTTTTGAAAGGATCTCCTCTCAATCTTGTGTTCATTCTTTAACCCTTTGAGGCGCAACTCTTTCCCAATGCTGAAAAGAGGACAGCCGTTGCCATCGCTCGACTTAAATACGAGCAAGATGGCGGACGATCGAAACGTTCATCGCGTGCCACAGATCGAGAGACCCTAGCCAGGTGTCGTCAAAAAAGGGTCTCTCGATCTGTGGCACGCGATGAACGTTTCGATCGTCCGCCATCTTGCTCGTAGTTAAGTCGAGCGATGGCAACGGCTGCCCATTTTTCAGCAGGTATCAGTGCTGTTAAAAATAATAGTGAAAATTTTTTGACGGGAAATGACGTGCTAAAAAGTAAAGGATTCTCGTGGAGCCATGTCACCCGCAACTCTTTTTATAGAAATTAAATCTATTCTGCTTGACTGGCAACAGTCGAAACGACAGAGTTTGGTGATCCCAGAGTGGGAACACTGCGCGTTTCATGGTTAAATATGCCTGTGGAAAGCTACCTTTTAACCTCCCACGACTTGTGTTCCGACCAACAGTTTACACCATTTACAACGCCACCTAGTGGCTCGCCGCTTGCGTTCCATCCATACTTTCTAATGACGAAATTGGCTCGTGTGGATGCGTTCTGTCACCCCATAAAGTTTAGGCCACTTTTTCAGACTCACACTGTTTAGTTTTGCTTCTCCATGAAAAATACTAAATCAAAATTAACCTCAGACTGTCGACCGGATTGTGTGGTGGGTAAAGCACCGTACTATGGTTTCGGGTTCAACTCCCGTTGGTCGGAGTTCCATCCCCGAGTGGGCGTGGTTGTCAATGTGTCCGTCCCTTGCTAGGGGGGCGACGTTGGTCCACCTACTAGGTGCCCCCATAATAAAGAGACCAACAATTCTGGCCTTAGTAGTGGCCAAAGCCGTCAAGGCAGAGGCCGGCCATTAGAAAAATAACTAACCTCAGACTTTAATTGATTAAGGAAATAATATAAAATATGTTAACTTGCGATATTATCTTTAAAAAGCTAAATGAGTATTAGCTTTTGCCTCTGACATCATTTTTTTTTCTCAAGCTAGTTTTACATAACTAAAAGAAAAGTAAGACTTCAATTTTTATTTACAATCAAAACTTTAGTTCAGAAAGAATTATTTTGGTAAATCTTTTTCGGTAATCCTTTTGGTAAAGACTAGGGGCCTAGGGGCCGAGGCCCCTAGTCTTTACCAAAACGCTACTCTCGCTTTTTGTATGAGGAATTCGGCTCCTAATCAGGCATATTAGTAAAAAAGGCCTAATTTTAACAGACAAAACCCAAAGATTGGATTAGATAGAATGTTACCGAACTACACATTGTGTGCTTGCTTCTTGCAAATTCCTTGGCACACAAAATATTAAACTTCACACTATTTGTAATTATGTAAAACCTACGGAGCACTTTAAGTATTTCCCACGAATGGCGGTTTTTCCTTATTTGGCGACTTACGTATATGTAGTTAGTAATTAGTTCTAAGAAAACAGTACTTCATATGTTTCCTTTGATAAAAACTACGGAACAGCTAGAATAGATTGCCACCAATGGCGACTTACGTATTATCCCGGCGGTCATTCACGCCAAACTAGTTTTTCATCAAATGTGTTGTCAAACTGTTGGCAATCGTATTAAAAACCATTATTAATTTCATGTGCCCGGCTTTTATCTCGGCAAAAAAATCACTTGTCTTGGCGGCCAGCCGCCGGGATTATAAGTAAGTACTGGCGACTTTTCATTATTTGGCGATTTAGACATGCTCATAAACGATAATTACTGCTCATGTAAGGTTACCGGGAAAACAGTTAACCATATATTCATATACATAATCCTTTGCAGATTGGCGTATTTAGCACCACGAAATATATCATCTCGCCGCGCTCGCAAATATCCAAGTTGTACTATAACTTGTATAATGGCATAGTTAACACTGATAAATATTTCTACTGGTAGGAAACACCCAAGCTAAACCTAATCGGCTTTACTATAATCTGCATTTTAATTATTTTTCATTTTCAAGATACTGGGTGCTAACATTTGGAACACGCGGTTTAGATTCACCCTGCTTGGAGAGATATCCTTTTGCCAGATGGTACCTGATACCAAATTGGCGCTGTTTAAATCCGTTGCAATTAGTTATTCTGTTTTGGAAAAACGAATAATCCGTAATTCTGAACTCCTGTTATCCGAGAGAACTTATTTGAAAATCGTGAACTTTGTGTAACACACTTCCACTTATTTATTTTTTCACATACTTTTTAATTTGGCTTAAAATTCGTATATTTCTACTTCATATTTGTCACTTTCACGCGATTCTACATACTTGGAATTGCTTTCTTGAAGATCATCAATGATTTTATGCTGGCAAAAATTACCAAATCTGGCAACCATTAAGCTTATTTTTTCAGTTTTTTATTTACATCTTCTAAAATAATTCGAATTTCGAAATATAAGTCAGTGTATCGGATTCCTCGGAATTTTCCAAAGCTGTGCATACCTTAGTCGAAACTCCCAACGGTTTAGGAGGAGATAGCCTAACAAGGTCTTGACAGCGGCGGTGGCGGCGGCAGCCTACGCTACTTTTTTTAGAATAGAGAGATATCTGATTTTTCGGTAAAATTTTGAATAAATTCCCAAAGACTAAAAATATAAGATTAAAAAATATAAATCTAATAAAACTAATTCTAATTTATATTCAAGTTTTTATAAAAGACAGTTTTAGCAAATTTCAGTAAGATTCAACAAAATTTAATGTGCATGGAGTTTTTAACATAATATGATCAATTAGCGCAATTTCACTCTTTTTCTAACTAATATAAACTATGAAATTAACTTCAATTTAACATTTTTCATAATAAAGCAATGCTAAATCAATATTCAAAAATTTTATGTCCACTAGGCAATGAATATAGGAAAAGTTTTTCATGGTCTATATTTGCTTCAAAATTCTATCTAAAACAACCTTCAGTCTACCTCTACGGTTTTACATTTTGTGGTCCCTAATCACTGACTAGGTATCTTTAGCCTAATACCTAACATCTACTAATAAGTGACTGAAATTGTACTGTGTAGTTGAGTTCCCTTGTGTAAGTATTTGCAAACATTATTAGGCTTTCGACACCTCGTCCAGCACGCTGGTACGGACCTTGTGGCTACTCGGTCTCCATCCCGATGTACAAGAAAATGCCTACGAAGAAATCACGTCGACAGTAGACCAATCAGTGACGTTTGAGGATGCACGGAGACTGCCTTTCCTGGAATGCATCATCAAGGTGAGATCAGCCTTTAAAAATTGTCATAAAAATTGAAAATTAGTTGTTGCGTATTCTGCAATAACTTAATAAACATTCATTCTGGTAAAAATGAGACTCTAACTAATGAAAACTATTTTTTTAATCACTTAAATGCTATTAATTTCAGACAGATTTTTGTCCATTCATAAAATGACAAATCAACTTTCAAGGATTGGCAGATAGCGGAGATGTGATAAAATGTCAAAAGTCGCCAAGGTGAACAATTTTTTAAAGATTTATCACTAAATTTGGCGCCAAGAAGCAAGTCTTCAAAACTGAATCCAGCTTGGGTGTGTGCTCTATATTATCGAAAAATTGCCAAATTATACTGTATAATAGATTACTATTACTGTTAATAGGAATATTAATTAGTGTCTATAAAGATGCCAATATAGGATATAAATAAAGAATACGCCAGAAAAATAATGTACACCAGTTTTAGTAGACGATTTAAATGTAGATTTCAGTTCTGAAAAAGCGTTTTATGGAACAAGGGAGACAAATACGGCATAATTATGGATTATGGCATCCTTTCCGACATAATGGAACAAGACAGACAAATAGGGACAACGCTACATAATGGTGCACTTTCCAACGCTAAAAGGCAAGAAATAGAAATAGGGCGTACTCATGGATTATGATACGCTTTTAATAAATAGCACTTCAGTGAATACATAAAATATGAACTGATTTTCGATATATATTTATTTTTTTAAATGCCATTAACTTTAAATTACAGTAGAATACTGATGTGGAATTTGAACACATGCATTAACGTAAACACAGAGAGACTTTTATCTGTGAACAATAACCTACACATTTGAAAATTATTTCGTTTACAATTTATTGTCAGAAAGAATATATGTGATTTTATTTCTGTGTATAAAATAGAGAAAATAAGTGAGATTATTTTAAATGATGTCATTTGTTTTATTTAATGTCAGGAAAGTTTGAGGCTTTACCCCGTCGCCCCGTTATATGCAAGAAGATCTGACCGAGAAATACAATTTGGTAAGTTGTGCTTTTTATGTTATGCTTCACGAATTATTTTTGAACGTCTAATCTCAAGCTGCAATTCTAACTACTGTAGTCCAGTTTTAATACAAAAATTACGAGTATTTCCATTTCGGTGTACGAAAAAAGTATTTTTTTCAAAAAAAGTTACCTGTCCAAAGCGAGTATACACACAGTGAAAACAATTGACTTGGGAGAAAATGCGAAAAATTGTAATCGGTATCATAAATTTCTGTACATATTTTACGTAACTTTGTAATTTATCGTATACATCTTGCTTATTTTCAATATATATGGAATAAAAGCCTAGGTAAGATCAGCGTTTATACATGTATATTAGGGTGGATCGAATTTTTTTTTTTTTTCGAAATCTTTATCTCCTGAGGTCTCAAAAGTTGTAAATTGATATAAATGAGACATGTATAAAATTTGAATGTTCTACGACTACGCCTTGGGGTTGCGCATCGAGCTTAAAATTTAGAAATTTTTGGAAAATATGACTTTTTTTTAAAAATCAACCAAAAAAATTCTTTTCCGTATCATTAGGCTGCCGAGGTTTAGAAATTGTATATTATTATGAATAACACGTATGCAAAATCTGAAGGGACTGTGACAATTTCTAGGTTTTGCACATCGAGCTTGAAATTATAAATATCAGAAAAATATGCGTTTTTTGACAAAAATATGTAGAAAGCAAAAATTATATTTTTAATGAATAAGTCCCGATGAAAAATAGTCAGTAAAGTTCGCAGCTCTTCTCTAGTACAACCACTTCGTTGATATTCGTGCTATCCGAGTCCTACCCGTGCCAGCCAAGCATCTAATTATTGGAGCACGCGTTTTAATGAATAATGTAAAGCCCCACTTCAAATCAAACTGTGGCATTTTATGTGAAGTGTAATAATCTAGATCGTAAGAAACCATCATCTGCTAGATGGATAGACAGCAAATTTCGGTATGGCTGTTTGCTATGGTGTGAAGTTGGCAAATGCAACATTGCAGAGATTTAGTTAGATTAGAGAACTGCGTTTCTAGATGTCGGATAACGCCTTTGTTCTTTCCAGAATTCCATGATTCGCCACCACCGCCACTGCATCTGAGGGTCCCAACATCAATGGATTTCGTGTCAAACTCTCCAAAATTTCCAGTGAAATTCTTAAAATCACATCGTGACATATGGCCAAAGTATGTTGAACCAGATTAGATTATCAGCGAGATATGATCTTTGTGACAAACACTTGGGTCTAATTTGCCGTCAACAATTTTTTTATGTACCTGGTTTTGTTCTTCCTCCTATAAAACACAATCTAACGAAAATTTTAAAGCCTTCTTCCGTTTCTTTCACTGCGAGTCATCTCAGACTTCCTCTCACTTTATATGGGTCGAGAATCAGTTGAGAAGGTTTCTCTTCATCTGCATCCCTTCCGCTTTCTAGATTGTGAAAAAATACGAAATAATTTTTAGCGCCAAATTTGGCGATATTTCAGCGAAACTCGTCAATGTCGACGACATTTGGCGAGATTTGAAGCATGAACCAAACAATGATAGATTATCGCCAAATTTGGCGATATTTCGCCAAATTTCGCCAAGAACGATGACAAATGGCGATACTTTGGGCATGGACCAAATGACTGACTATCGCCAAATTTGGCGATATTTCGCCAAAAGTCGCCAAGGTCGAGGACAGACGGCGAGATTTTGGGCATGTACCAAACAATGACTATCTACAGTAGTATTATATTGAAGATGTCCATAGACATTAAAGTACTGAAATTCTTTCCGGTGGTCCTGTAAATTGGGTAGATTGGAACCAAAAATCGAGATGCACAACTAGATGTTACAACAATCTTATACATGAAATTTCAACATTCTACGACTAATAGTTGTTTGAGATTTGAGAGTTAAATATGCACACACGTACACCAAAAGTCGCCAAGCTTGGCGACTTTTGGCATAGTTCTTGAGGGAGGCACGTGACCGTGGTCGGACCATTACCTAACTTATGTGGTAGGACGGTATTGTGCTTGAAATGGATGAATGCCCTTAAAATTGCCATTGACCGTAATGTATTGGAAATCTTTTGAGTGTTCCTGTAGCAGAACTATAAATGATAAAGACACTTTTTTTAATGGAGAAATTCATTTTCTAACTCTTTACAGCCTATATCACTTCTGAGTCGTTTGAAATAGCCCAATACCTCTAAAAAACGCTTTGATGAATTTCGGCCCTTAGAGCGTAATGTATTTCGAATCTTTTGGGCGGTCCTGTAGATAAACTATTCAGTCGAATGGAACCGAAAGGGGAGGTGCACAACTAGATGTTACAACAATCCTAAATATAAAGTTTCAACATTCAACGCCTAAAGTTTTTGAGATATGCGAGTTTAATGAATTTCTGCCCATTGAGCGTAATGTATTTCGAATGTTTTGGGCAGTCCTGTAGATAACTATCCAGTCGAATGAAAAATGATACCAGAGTTGCTGATGCCCAGTCCGTAATAACATTCTGTCGCACACTTGTGAAAGCACTGAGATTTTTATTCTAACTTGGTCATCTGTGAACGCATCCCCCAAAGTGGCGGTAGATAGGCATTCAGCGTTTTCCTCAGTCTTTCTTACTTCTCTTTCGTTATTTTCACTTTCCAAATCAATGACTAAAGTTGGAGACTGGATACTGGAACTTTCACCTCTTTCTCTGCCAAACTCGAAATTTCTCTTTCCAACTTTTCTCTCATTCTCCATAAACTTCTCTTCTTTACAATTCCATCGATTGTCACATATTTAGCTCCCATCTGGTCTTCTAATGACTCCCGTTCTGTGTGAGGTATGTGAGACTCTTAGCCACACCTGCTCCGGGAAAAGCCAGGACATTTGCAATTGCGATATTCAATAGCTCGGTAAGGGAGAGTTTTTCCCACTTTCTACATAAACAATTCCTTATGTTCGTCTCTAACGTTCGATTTATTTAGCTGCTGAACTTGCTCATGAGCTTTTCTAACTAGCTCTAAAATTCCTAGATTGACACATTAGGGATGCGGCCTTGATCCAAATTTCCTGTAGTTTGATCGCCATAACTAAGGTTACTTCTCCTTCCGGTGGATCCTGCCCTTTATTCAGAAATTTTTCTTCTTAAGCAGAAAATAGTAATATAGAAGTACGAGTATGTCTTCTCGGGTTGGTAACTTGGTACGCGGTAATTCTTTCGATATTCCCAGCTCTTCTAAGAACACCCAATTTTGTTCCATATCCTGTTGCAGACAGTTTCACTCTATTCAGAATCGTAGCAGTGCAAGGAAAGCACCTTTTAGCTTTTTTGAGAGTAAACTGAAAGCACCGTCTATCTGAAACTTTAACTAAATGCCTGTTTCAACGAAATATCTCGTGTCTGGTTTAACCGAACGCATCTGCATCGCCATCACTAGGCAGGCAAACCGGCGCTGATTGTCTAGAGCAGTGGTGCGCAAACTATTTTCATCTGCGACCCCCTATTTTGAGTATAATTTTGTCGCGACCCCTGGATAGACAGTAGACATTTTCTTTAATTGAAAACGAAGTTACATTGAAATTCTTTCTGGGATTTGCTCTTACAGGGTGTTTTTAAAAGAGTGTCGTGACGTCATCGATTGAAATAACGCGTTTTTAAAATAGCGCTCCCAACTTATAAAACACCATAAAAATGTTGTAAGTTGTAATATCATAAAAATCAGTTAATGAATCAACACATAATTTTAGTAAACGATGCTTCATTTATGCATATGGATATAAATATTTTTTAATGAAAAATACTTTTAAAAAACTTTACACGATTAAAAGTCAATGTGAAATATGTGCTTGCAAAGAGCTTATGATTGTTTCTGTGTTTTGTTCGAGATCGATGTTTTGTTTTAATGGAAAATAATTTTGAAGATCACTATGCATGATCAATTTGCAGATCACTATACATGATAACGTGGTTTTGAAGCCCCGTGATAGCGATCGTGAATATTGCGCTCGTAAAATAATAATTATCAGTTTCTTCTCTTGTATTATTTCAGTTCTTTGAAATGAATAATTGCAGGTTTTTCATAAATCTGAATCTCTTTGAATTTGGCGACCCCCAAAAATTATCTCGCGACCCCTCCGGGGGTCGCGACCCCCAATTTGTGCACCGCTGGTCTAGAGCACTGCTTGCGTACTGCGCCCAAGACAAAACGACAGCATAACGTGGCATTGTATCAAACTGTTCGTAAAACGATTTTTTGTGATTTAGAGATTCTCTGAACATTTTTCAACATGTAAACGGACCAAATAATTTTTAAGAAATAATGTTTGCTTTCTACATAATTTTTTCAAAAAACACATAATTTTCAGATATTTATAGATTTCAAGCTCGATGTGCAATCCCTAGAAATCGTCGAAGCACCTCCGGATTTTGCATACGTTTTATTCATAACAATATACAACTCCTAAGACATCGGGAACCTAATTATTCGGAAAAGAATTTTTTTGGTCAATTTTTTAAAAAAGTCATATTTTTCAAAAATTTATAAATTTTAATCTGGATGCGCATTCCCAAGACGTTGTCGTAGAACATTCAAATATTAAACACGTCTTATTCATATCAATATACAACTTTTGAGACCTTCGAAAAAAAAATTTCGATTGTTCTTAGCAATATTTACATAATTTAATCCCATGCAAATTCGATTTAATCATAACAGAACGATTGCGAGCATTTGCAAAAATGCCATTTTGGAATTATAGTGGTTGGTGACTAAAATATTAATATATATACGTAGGGATGGACGCGAGATAAAAAATTGGCTGTCTCGTCTCGCAAAATTCCTGAAAAGCTTTGTCTCGTCTCGCAAAAATCCCTATATCACAATGCGAAATGTGCCTGTCTCGTCTCGCAAAATAACTGCAAATCTCTGTCTCGTCTCGCAAATTTCTGTCTCGCAGTCCATCCCTATATATACGTCCCTGCATCATATATCTTTTGATTATTTTTTTCCAGGAAAGTACAGGATTCCGGAAAACACGACAGTGGTGTTTGTGCCTTACATCCTTCACAGGAATCCTAAACTCTATCCCGATCCTGAGGCATTCAATCCGGACCGATTTCGAAGTGACGACTCTAGCAAAATTCCCTGGACTTTGTTTCCTTTCGCCGAAGGGACGCGTTCGTGCATAGGTATTGTTTACCCATTTGCCTTGCCTTAATGCTTTTCATTAAACTTATTTAAAAAAGATGAATTATAGTTTACAAAAGTATGATTATAAAAAAAAATATCGGGATTAAATTACTTCACCATAACGAAAAATTATTTCCATTCTAAATTAGTAAGGATTGGCAAGTTCTCGCCAAATACAGCAGATATCACCAAGTTCAAATAGGCCTCGGGGACTTATTTTTTGACGTAAACGGCGATAAATCGCCAAATGTGGCCAACCTTGGCTATTTTGACATTCAGATCAGCGCCGTTACTGGCAACCCTTTGAGAAAATAGTGGCCTACCCTTTGAAAAACCACTGGCAACTCTTTAAGACAATGGTTTAAAACCACTGTTTATCCGATTTTCGGAATGATAATATCACCAGAGCCTGACGAAATTAATACGGTACCATCCCTGAGCTATCCCATTTCCAATAAAAAAAGAATTTTTGAAATTGGTCCACGCAGTAAAAAATTATCACTGTACATCCATAAAAATATATACATATTAATTATTGAACAAAGTACCTCCTCCTTTTTTGAAATAGGTAAAAAACTAAAACCGGCTTCTACAACAATCTGACCTGAAGAATAATAATCTTTAAATTCTTGCATAAAGATTTGGTTCATCAGGAATAGGATGTCTCACAACTCGGCGTAACTGAACCTTTTTTGTTTCTCAGTTTTCTTGCTCATGTTAAACTATTACACTTAGGTTTTATTAGCACTAGGGTGCCATTTCGCTCAATCCCAGAATTTTGTCTACGCATTTTAGTCTACACGATCTTGTAGACAGGTTTGTAGACATGAACTGTCACGGTGAAGATCTTTTCAAATGTGTTTGCCAGATAACGTGGAGGGGAGAAGGAGGCATTAGTAAAATATTAAAAAGTCGTATCAGGTTTACAATTTTTGATATTTGGTAGTTAAATTTGGTGCCAAAACGCGACAATATACTATAAATATATTACGATTATAGTTAGAAAATGCCTTGCGAATATTATAAAATAGTTTTAGTAGGCGATTTAAATATACATTTCAATTCCGAAAAAGTGTTTTAAGGAACAGAGAAGACAAATACACAACACAGATTATTATACACTTTCCAAATGGTACTTATAAAGGTAAAGTATAGTTTGACTATGCCTGGCGAAAATTGTTAAACATTTTTGGTAGGCGATTTTAATATAGATTTCAATTCCGAAGAGATATTTGATGGAATAAGGAAGGAAAACACGGCATGCTCATCGATTATGATGCCCATTCCAAACAGTATTTAAATTGGTGAAGTAAAGTTGGTACATGCCTGAAGAAGATTCTAAAAGAGTTTCAGTAGGCGATTTTGAGATACATTTCGATTCCAAGTATGTGTTTTATGGTACAAGAAAGAGTTGATTCCTATTTTAATGCCCCCACTCTCGCCAACCTAAAAAAATCACTGCAATTTGGCGAGCTTTGTATTGTCATGGGTCTCTAGGAGTTATACACAAGTTTCAACGCTCCCAAAAGAACTAGATGAAAGTTAAAGTGAACAAATTAGCGATAAACGCACCAGTAAAGGAATTTGAAGACACTTAATTATTAAAACTGCATTAATTGACAACCCGAAATAAATAAATAAGTGATGGAATGTTGTACTTGCATATGGTTCCAAATCTCCATTTTAATTGTAAATTACCATTACCACATAAATAAAAAAAATCGTCTTGGTAACTGCATATGTTTAATGATCGCCCCCTTGGCGAGAGTCGAGTCGTTAAAGTAGGAATCATCCCAAGAAAGACAAACACGGTATACTCATGGCTTTTGATGCACATCCGAAACAATATTTAAAACGGTGAAGTATAGTTGGAATATACTTATAGAAGATTGTAAAGTCGATTTAGTAGGCAATTTTAAGATGCACTTCGATTCCAAAGATGCGGACTTTTTGAAACAAGGAAGAAAAATACGGCACACTCATAAATGATGATACACTTTCCAATTTAATGGAATAAGGAAGAAAAATAGGGACGACGCATAAATTATGATACTCTTTCAATATATAGCACTTTAGTGCGTATTTAAAATCTGAAAGTGTTTCTGATTTTCTTACTTTTTTTTTCATCTCTATACTCAGGTAAGAACTACGCAATGTTGCAGATGAAAATCCTGCTGTCTCACGTGCTGAGGAACTTCAAAATAGTTTCCTTAGATAGCAGGGAAGACGTGCCAGTGTCGTGGGAGATATTTCTGAAAACCACGGTCCCTCTTCGCATCAAGTTCCTTCCCAGATAGAATCCCGAAATGTGTTCCCTTTTTGAATCAATGGAAGTTTGTGGTCGGATAGCTGGATCTTCTGACTTTTTACGCTGTATTCGATTGTGGTGAATAAAATATGGGATTTGTGATGCGAAAGTGTGAATAAATTCGAAACCTCGACAAGAAATCGCGAACACTGTTCGAATAGTAATAGTCACTGTTTGAGTAATCGATACGGTCCATATAGTCGAACAGTTAATGCAGTTAATACAGTGAAGCCCGTTTAATAGAATAGCCAATATGCCACGAAAAAATTATTTTAATAAACAAGATATTCCATAATCCAGACCAAACTGAAATTTTACTACCATTCGGAACATCGAAAAATTAATACGTTAGGCCGATTTCTTTTACCCGATATTAGAATCGAATTTTAAAAATCCGTTCGAACTCTCAGCATATGGCATTGGAAATCTCGAATAGAAATCGCGAATAATATTCGAGTAGAAATCTCAAATATATACTATTCAGCTAATCGATTATATTGATTTGATTCGAATAGTAGTCATCGGTTATAGAAATCACTCGAATGACAAATCACTAGATATCACGTAGCATTCTTTGTACGTCTTTTAAATTGCACTTATTTTTGGTGCACTTCATTCAAACTTATTTCATTTGAAAGTTAAATAGTTATACTCACTTAACAGTTATATTTTACTTATATAAAAATACTTAAGAGGCATTACAAGAGCAAATCGGACAAAAAAAGAAAAAAGTTTCCCATAACCATCTCATAATTTCATGAATTTTTTTTCGTGTGTTGCCTTACCCAAGGAAAGATCAAATCTGAAATATTTTTGATTTATCTCTTTTAGTTTTGGAGTTGTATGTGTGTGTGTGTGTGGGGGGGGGGGGCAAAGTACCCCAGACGAGTGACGTAGATATAACTGAGGGCCATTTTTGAGATTTTATTGTCTCGACTGTGACTGGCTCAGAGGTGGTTCAGAGAATTTTTTCATTTTATCCCTATTTTGTACCTTGGATATTAACATCTGAAATTGAAAATTCATTGAAAGATAGTCAGAGCCCCCAAATAAGCCCCCCCCAAATATCCCCAATTTCATAAAAAATACAGTTTTAAGAATGCTTTAAATCTTGGCTCTGGCCTGATACGGAAAAAGTTTTTGCCCAGTGCAGTTATATACATTCATACAAAGTGAATCCAATGTTAAAAATTTTTGAAGGTTCCCAGGGACCCTCAGTACGGGGCCCTGGGGGCCTTAACGCTAATTTATGAAATTTCGGACCATTGATATAGCTGAAGCCGACTTCCCACAGTAGAACTATTGGCATCGAGATGTAGTATCAACATAGTAGTTTCATATTATGAAAAATCCTTATTTTGAAGGTACAACTGTTTCCAAGAAAAATTCCAAAAAGTATCTCCCTATTTGGGATATTCCACTGGCACGCATGGGGGTATTTCGGCGTTACTTTTAGAAGTTTAATCTACTGTAACAATATTGAAAATTAACTTATTCTGCATATATCACAAATTTATCCTCCATATATCACAAATAGTTCTTTTACAGGGGCATTCATGAGAATTACATTAGGCTGTATGGGGATCTCTGTAACTACTGAACCGATTCGAAAATATTTTTCACTGATAGAAAGCTACGCTATTCCTGAATATTATAGGCTACCTTTCAGCATGCAGCATAACTAGTACTTTTACAGGGACACTCAAAAGAATTCTAATACATTAAGCTATATGGACATTTCTGTAACAACTGAACCGATTCTAAAGATCTTTTCACTGAAAGATACACTATTCCAGAGTGACACAGGCTAAAATTCATGCATATAGCATAATTTAATGGAACACTCAGAATAATTCAAATGATAGAAAAATTGTTCATGTTCTATAAATAAAATGTTTTTATTATACAGCATTTTACATAATTTTTGTTTTTAAATATAATTTTCTTTGTAGACTAGTGAAAAAGTGTAGTAAACTGCTAATATTGAGCTTAACTCTTACTAGGCAGGGGAGTAAGAAAAGATATTTTACAGTGGAAGGGTCATCGCTTTATCAGAAGTATAGATGGGACTGCTACAATGAAATATTTGCTTACACTACCTGACTCTCATTCATTAAATGGCCACGACGAGATGACACAAAAACAGTCACTACAGACAGAATATTTTTTTGTCCAAATGAATTTGCTTCTGTTACTTCATATACGATTGCTAATATGAAAAGTATCAAAGCAGCTCACAATAAGCAATACAACAGACTATATTATAAAACTAAGTAAATAACCCGAGAATTTGTCTTTGAGAATTTTTTTGTAAAATAGTATCCCAGCAAACGCACTACTGCCCGTAAAATGACGGCCGGGTACTCGTCGTGCTGGCAAAGTCCCGTATACCGGGAGCAAGGTAGATTGCCATCGTCTGGAAGTCACTGGAGTACCAGTGTCTGAAAACTGCATATGCGCCAGTACATAACTAGTAACGGCGAAGTGCCATGTGTCTATGACATGCACAGAAAAGTTAACGGCGTGGTATTGCTTATAATGTACCGGCCCAGCACTATTTGGTAGTAATGGGCCTGTATATATTTCGTACTGTTGGCATAAAATTTCGTTATTTTAATTAAATAATGTTGTTTCACATTCATACTGTGTGGAAGTGTTAGGGGATATAAGTTCCGGCCACCCAAAGGCAGGGTCACTGCTAAGATTTTTTTTTTTTTTTTTTGAGAGGGAGGGTGTAAGGGGAGAAGTTCATATTGTGCCTTCAAATATTTTAGTACTAAAAATTAAAATAATACAAACGAATTCAGTATGCTATAAAAATGTTTACTACACCAACAATGAAACCCCCATTGTGTATATGATAGTATATAACCCCCACTATGAACAGGATTATGAATTTTAATCTTAATTTTTTTTACAATTTTGTTAAACTTTTCCTGAAAAACATATTTGGAGACTTTTTTCTACGTTAAGCCCCTTTTAAAATCTACCGAATAAGGGTGCAGAAATATGTTAGAGAGACCAGTCAGAGTTTAATTTCCAATAGAGCTCAGGTCCTGTACTCTTTTTTTTCAGAGAATTTTAGATTAAATTAAAATTTTAACAGCCTGCATAATTGCTTCTATTGATAATTTTTTATTATATTAAATATAGCAGTGATAAAACAAAAGATTACTTAATTTTTAAATATAAATTAGGTAATTAATGCTCAAATTTACAATAAAACAATTAAGCAATGAACCAGTATTTTCATGTAATAGTCAAAAATAGAAAGTACGAAATGGAGTTCATTTAGGAATTTCATTTTCTTTATGCGGTTTCGATTGCTCTCGAATCAAATGTTTTATTTATGAAACTAGAGAAGCAAGAGGTCCATATGTCTACCGAGGAATGCTAGGTCAACTTACTTCTCACGGCTGCGAGATAAGACACCAAGAATCGAACTGTTATCGTGGATTTGGCTATATTAATTCAGATTATTTATTCGAAGTACAAATGAATTTTTTATGCATTTGAAGAAAGAAAATAAAAACTTGCTTGTCTATTTTAATCTGAGATGTGCAAGAGAGCCTATATATATATATATATATATATATATACTAGCTGAAGTACCCGTTCTTCGCACGGGAATGAATGGACATTTTGATATTACGATTTGTGGTGATTACTATTTATTGTAATAAAGAGATATAGCAAAATGGATATCGCATTATATTGTGTTCAATAACAATGCATACCGAATTTCAAGGCAATCGTTTGTACGGTGCAGAAGGCCATGCGTTGTAGCGCAATCTAGTGGCGAGTTTTAGCAAAACGGATACGGCGAAAATATTCTTCGCATTCTGATATCGATGAATACGAAATTTCAGGACGATCGGCTGGACAGCCCTCAAGATCATGTGCTGACGCCACATCTAACGCGAAACTCTTCCGCGTGTTCAAATATCTATGTATACCTATTTTCATAGCGATCAGTTGCACAGTCAAGAAGTGATACACTGCAGCGCGATCTAGTGGTTAATAAAAGTAATGATTTGCTACAGTGCCGTCAAGTGGCGAGTTATAGCAAAATGGATAACGCCAAAATATTCTCATTGTTCAAATAGCTATGTATACTGATTTTCATAGCGACCGTTTGAATGGTCAAGAATTTGGCCTGCTGCAGCGTCATCTAGTGGCGAGTTAAAATAATAATGCATTGCAGTGAGTAACATCAAAAGGAACACAGTAAGAATATATTCTTCGTGCTGAAATGTGTAAGTATAAGAAATTTTATGCCGGTCAGTCGAACGGTATAGAAGTTGATGCGTTGCAGCGCCATTTAGCGGCAAGTTACAGCAAAATGGATACTGAAAAATATTCTCCGTGTTCTAATATCCGCGTGTACCGAATTTCATCGAAATCAGTTGGACGATATTCGCATAGTAAACGGCTAAACGGAATAGAATTCGACGTTCTGCTGCGCCACCTTGTGGCAAGTTAGAGGAAAACGGATAGCATAAAAAGCTTCTCAATGATAAAAGACTTAGGTGAACCAAATTTCATGGCGCAACGGTATTCAACGGTGCTGGAGTTTTTCAACCTCATACACACATACCAACATTCATTTTTAACTATAACCAGTGTCATTATATATCCCAGTCTCAAATAAAATCCAGTTTCGAATCTAAGCCTCGCCAAAGTGGCAGCATACGCCATTTTGCAAGCGTTTTTTCAGGAAATCATTTGAAGCATTGACTTACCAGCAATCAATATGGGAAATGGTTCGACCACCAAAAAGTAAAGCACGCATTTATTTGAAAAGTGGAATCCCTTAATACAGCCGAATTTTTTAAAATTATCAACTATAACGTGTTTTATTCATAGTTACTCCGATGTACTAAATAAGAAGATTTCAATTTTCTGAAATTTGGCGGAATCCATCCAACTTAAATTAATGTACTCAATTGGCGAGAATTCTGTAGATAGATCGCTTGAAATCCCTTAATAACTGCATTATTTTTTCACGGATCATTAAAATTTAACGCTGTATTCTAATAAAACCTGTGCACTTGTTTTCAAAAATCTATTTCCTTAAGCTCTCAATAAATTGCGCCAAGCCGAAAACTGTGCAAACCGCTAGAACTCACTTTCTGGGTATTTGAGTCATTTTATTTTTTCGCCAAACTAAAAAATTTTACATGTTAGCCTCAGAAATCTTCAATTCTTATTGTTTTGCGTATAAAACATTTCATTCCTGCTCCGATTTCCCATGCACACGATATTATAAAAAAAATAATAATCTCACAAATATAAACTAACAACAAAAAAAAAAATCATTATTATTCTTTTATTTTTACTTTGAGAATTTAAAACATTTTATTCGGTAAAATCGCCACACATGGCAACCACGATCCTTATTTCACACTTTTTTCACTACAGGGGTTACAATTACGGAAAGCTTTTTGCGTGGAGAACATAAAAAATCTCTTAAATTCCGGGAACGGGTGGACTTTCAAAGTTTTAAAGTGGACTATGATTTATTCTATATTATTTTACATATCTGTGCAAAGTTTCATGCTGATAGGTCCATTTTTATGGATATGTATACAAATCAAATCCACAAACAAACAAACAAACAGACTTTCATTTTTATTTATAAAAATATGTAATGCACATAAAATATTTCTAAAACGCGAAGTTAATATTAGTGTGTGGGGGGGTCTCCAGTTAGCTGCTTGAAAATTGGCGAATTTCATTAAAATGGAAGTGGTGAGTTTTCGTGTCCAATAAGTATAGTAACCCATTCTTTAGATGTTTCATTTCGTTTCGCAAATCTTGAAACGTTCAGAAGGAGGCCAGTTACATCTGATGAAATACGTATGCAGTACGCTTTTTAGGATACAAAGTTTTTCCGGTCATTGTAGACTTTCGAGAAGGTTAATTGGTATAGACTAGAGAGATTTCTGTGTTAGGAGCAATAATGATTATAATAACATTTGCTTCTGCAGTGAAATCTTACTGGTTAAAGATACAGCAAGTGGATTTTACAGTTTTACAGTTGGATTTTACAGTTTTTAAACAGTCGGGAAAATATTACAAGTAAATTTTTACTTTCACTGTTTTTTATGTACACACGTTGTCCACCGGTGACTTTTGCAACTAATTTAAAGATTAGGTGACTTTTGAACCAAAAAAACATCATTTTCATACTATTTTCAAGTTTTGCCTACTTGTATCTTACTCCAGGCGACTAATTTGAAAATCTGGTGTTGGTTTTTGTCAACCCCCTTTTTATTTAAAGTTGCTATTGAGCTTTCAGCAAACATTCTAATCTGTTTTTTTAATCGTGCTATAAAAATAAATGTATTATATGTTCTGTTTTATATATATATATATATATAACGCATGAAGTTTTTAAATTTATCATTTTATTCAATCCTTCTTAAATGAAGCTAAATTAAGAATTTATTTCTTAACTACAAAATCATTAAAAAATGTTACTATTTTGGGAACTAAAATTGAGGAAATGGCTTCTAAACTGGTGGCTGTTTTTAAGTCGTCAAGGTTACTAATGATACTTATTTTAGTGTATAAAACTACTTTCCTCCATAATATTTGAATCATGTAGTATACAACAGTTATAGATACAGAAAATTTCTTTTCAAAATAGCTAAGACTTAAAAATAATTTGATCTAAACAAAATGTACAATAAAGCAAAATGTTACCCTAAAGTTATGTGTGTAACCATAGTACAATTTTATTTATTATTACTTCCTGTAAGCTTTTGATTAGTACATACACACACACACACACACACACATATATATATATATGTCGTGCGTGAGTGGTTTAGGAACAGCACAAACGGCAACGTCCATCTGGATTATTTTATTGAGGCATATTTACAAATTATATACAGAGGAGTTTGGAAATCTCTCGAAGTCAGGAAGAGCTGCTCTGCGGTAGATGTCTCCTGGTTTTGTTAGATAAGTTTACAGAGTGTCCACTAGGCGGCAGCTCTGTCTGTCCATCATCTAGTTGGTCTACAAAACCATAACAAAATCCTCATTTGCTAAATTAGCAGACATGGGAGGCGCCTGCTGGCGAGACACCCTTATGATTGACAAGTTAGACCCTCCTAGGCAACAAGTATTGCAATTGCACCATGTTTTGAAATTACAATTTATAGTCCAGATGCCCCCAAAGTGAAAAATGTTTTTAATTAAATGATTGTTTGTATGACATATCCCCCCTTTTTAAGCTTGTATGACATATATATCAATCATAAAGTATTATAACTCGTTTATAAAATCTCTAACTCTGAAATATTGAAATTAAACTGTTTATAAATGATTTTATGTTGGTTCTGAAATGTGTTACCGTCTCTCTCATAAAAAATTCTTTTGCGACTGCAAATTTGTAAGAAAATTGCAGTTTATGAAAACTCCACACAACTCTCTAATGATAGGCGCACATAATTTGCAAACGATTGACCACACTTTAAAAAATTCAGGATACTTTTAGCCTTAATTTTCAGGGAAGTAACCGCTCTCCCCAAGAATTGATAATTTTCCTTTAAAAGGAGAAATATGTTTCAACTTTCAGAAATTTCTGGTGAAAGCGTAAATTTCCGTGTTCGTTTTGTTTTGTAAGTAGTTATGGAAAATGGATTTCGTTAACCATTTTAGAAAAAAATCTGATGTGGACATCACATGTAATCACATGATGTCGACATGATGTGGACACACATGTGTGGACACACATGTGGGACACACATGTGGACCACAATCACACGATGTGGACATCACATGCCGTCTTTTAAATCAAAAATATTTTCGACACACTTCATCTAAATTTATTTTTGTTTGAATGAGTTACAATATTGCAGCAATACTAAGGTTTAGCGATTTCTAGCCAAATATTTTTGATATAGCCAAGCTGGGTTCAAATTGAAAGATTTGTTTTTGACACTTAGCGATATTTCGTCTAAGGCCGATAAACTTGAGATAGTTTGCGAGATTTTGGGGTTAGCCAGAGTAGTAGTTGACCACAGACTTTCAATGAATTGAATGCATCCAACACTTTAATGTATTGTTACGAATTTTTGGAGCAACACGCTGTTCTGGAGTTTGTTTAAAATTCGTATCCTACGTGACAAATAGTTAAATTTTGCTTTTTGTTTCATGAAAATCGGTCAACTAGAACGCTAGATAAGGAATTTTGGGTTTCCCTATTGATTCACTTTCTAGAAATCTCAAGAAATATTGGTTCTAGGCCTTCGGTAACCTCACTTTTGTAAACTTATTTTTGGCGCCAAATCTGACAATATTTCTCCAAAAGTTGCTAAGCCTGGCAACATTTCGGTCATTTGACGCGATTTTCCCAATGGGGCTTGTAAAGCTAGTTTTCCTGCATTAACATGCGTAATAGTCTAGTATTACTCTTCCATTACGCAATCAAAATCGAGCTTGTTCTAGTACGTTCCACGGATGGTTTTCTCTGGAACCTTTCACAGTGTTCGACGTAGACTATAAAAGCAGACCCCTGCAGTAAAGACTCCCTGGGAAGCGTACAAGACCCAATTTTTGATTGTCGAGAAAGCCAATGGTTGGGATGAGTTCGAGAAATTGAAACAACTGGCCGCTTCCCTAAGAGGAGACGCAATTAACGTTTTACAAACCATCGGGGAGACGAATGTAGGTGATTTTGACGCCCTTGACAGTGTTTTGCAGCTGGAATTCGGAAACAAGTGCAAGAAATAGCAGAATGCAACTAAAGTCAAGGATGGAAAGACCTGGTGAGGCCCTTCAAGGGCTGGCTTCGGATATACATAGTCTGTGTCATCTAGCCTACATGGACCACCTTGATGACGTGAGAGAAGAAATGGCGGTGAGGCATTTTATTGAAGCCGTCCGGGATTCTGATATCCAAAAATCACTCATGTTGGAGGATTATAAGTTTTTGAAATCTGCTCTTGTGTCCGCCCTGAAGCTAGAGGCAGCTCAGCGGGCCCTATGGAAGGATCCGCATGCCGTTTGAGCGGTAACGGTCCAAGGGCGTCCTGATACAGACAGAGAGAGCTTAGAGAACAGGGTGAAGAAAATTGAAGATATCATAGAACGAAAATAAAGATGCGTTGGAAAGAGATATAGCCCAAGGAAAGTAAAATGCTGGAAGTGTGGTGTTGAGGGCCACGTACGAAAGTACTGTGATCGGAAGACATATGAGAAGCAACCGAACTCTCAGAACGGAAAGGAGAGAAACTAGGAGGTGGCCATCTAACGGGGCGGAGGTTGCGAGATATTCAAAAGCCCTTTATTCAAAAGAAATCTTGCAGATTTCATCAGTCAATGATGACAGTAATGGGCTATTTGTACTCGGATACGTTAATGAACCTCCATTCCACATGTTCATCGATACTGGAGCTAATGTAACAAAAAAAGCAGATCTGGCTAAGGAATTAAATTTAAATACTACCTGACTCCGCCCTCGCTGACATTCCAGACTGTGACAGGTGAAAAGATCGAAGTGGGCGGAAAAGCAAGAGTAGAAATTACCGCAGAAACTATCATGTGTTATATGTCTCCAGTATTAAGGACTCTTTCATTCTCAGACAAAACTTCTTAAAATCTCATAAATTTTGCTTTGAATTTAAAAATAATGAGCTTCGTTCAGACTCAGAAGATATAGCAGCTTCCGACATTAAAAATGAAGCCGTTTTCCCGGTTCAGCAAATAATAGCCCAGACTGATATCACTCTACCTCCAAGAACTGATCAAATATTTCTACTGGTAGCAAATACCCAAGCTGAACCTAGCCGGCTTTACTACAATCTGCGTTTTAATTATTAGCACTAGAGTGCTATTTCGCTCAATCCCAGATTTTCGTATACGGATTTTAGTTCACCCATTTTGTCTACGCGATCTTGTCAATAGGTTTTGTAGATACGAACTTTTCAAATGTGTTTGCCAGGTAACGTGAAGGAGGTGGGCGTTAATAAAATGTTGAAAATCGAACAATGTTAAAATTTTTGATAATGGATCGCTAAGCTTGGTGCCAAAACGAGACAATTTATAATAAAGGGGAGTATATTTAGAAAATGCATGGCAAAGATTGCAACATAGTTTAAGTAGGAGATTTTAATACAGATTTCAATTCTGTAGAAGTATTTTATGGAACAGAGAAGGCAAATACGGTACACTCATAGATTATGATACATTTTCGAAATGATATTTATAAAGGTGAAATATAGTTGACTAGGTCGGGCGAAAATTGTTGAACAGTTTTGGTAAGCGATTCAGTATACATTTCAATTCCAAAGAAGTGTTTTGTGGAACAAGGAAGGAAAATACGGCAAACTCATGGATTATGATGCCCATTCCAAACAGTATTTAAAATGGTAGAGGATAGTTGGAATATGGTTGTCGAAGATTGTAAAACAGTTTAGTAGGCGATTTTAATATAGATTTCGATTTCAAAGATGTGTTTTGTTTAACAAGAAAGGCGAACACGGCACACTCATGGATTATGATGTCCATTCTAAACAGTATTTAAAAGGATGAAGTTAATATTAGTATAAAAACTAGTATAAATAACTGTATAATGTATAATGTATAATGTATAAATAGTATAATGTACAATGTATAATGTATAATGTATAGTAATGTGTGTAACAGTGTAATGTATAATGTATAAATGTATAAATAGTATAATGTATAAATAACAGTATAAAAATGACCTGGCAGCACCTTTAAGTTTTGCAACTCACAGGTCGACAAGTCCTTGAGCATTCCCGGTGATAGTATGGAGCCTAAGTGTTTTCAGATTAACTATCCCCACAGGAGGGGATAGTTAATCTGAAACCCGAGCAATAAGTGGGATCGAGTCACGGAAAAGCTATTTTTTGCTAAAATAATTTTATACCGTGAAATCCCTACTTAGAAAGCTCACCAAGAAAGAACCTACTTAGAAAGCTCACCTTTGAGGCCCAAATTTAGTTCGTGAAATCCCTATTTAAAACAATTTTTCACTATTTTTCATCGCCCAGAGCTCCCCACTCTCTATACCTATCCTCATTCTATATGGGTTATAAATAACCCACAAATTAGCTGGCCAACATCGCAAACAATTTCTTCTTACTTCATCCTGATCCTGCCACTGGTTCTCCAACAGCAACCATGTTACGACTTATATCTTATCTCATACATCATCCTCATTATACATTCGAACAATCCATAATCTTAGATATCGACGGGCGGTGTGTACAAAGAACAGGGACTCATTCATCATTAGAAGTTAATAGTTAATATGCTTGGCGAAGATTATAAAACAGTTTTAGTAGGCGATTTTAATATAGACTTCGATTCAAAAGATGTGTTTTATGGAGCAAGAAAGAGTTGATTCCTGTTTTAACGTATTCGAATTCTACAAAATAATATAACTACAAATAAATTAGCTCATCAAATTTTAGTTCTCCTTACAAAAATACCTAAAACAGTAAGATTTAAATGGATAAAAGCACACTCTATGATTATGGGAAACGAGCTAGCAGACGGATTAGCAAAACAAGCAGCTATTTACAATAGTAATTTTATAATTAAAAACAAAAATGGTAGTCGCCTCCAAGAAATAGTAAGCGTTTCACTTCCAAGCCCACTATCTTATCTAAAATACATATTAAAAAAGGACAAATTAGAAAAATGGAAAATATCATGGGACACAGAAGTTACAGGCAGGTATACTTACCAATACTTCAAAAATCCATCAGAGGATTTTCTTTTAGAACACAGGAACCTTTACCTTTTTATTACCAATCATGGACCATTCCCAGAATATTTTTTAAAAATAAACAGAGCCTCCTCCGATCATTGTAAATGCAATATGCAAGGAAATTCATTACATTATTTCACTAATTGTAAATTATTAAAGCAATACAGAGTTCTAAAATCACCTTCACAAAGTAATGAACAGTGGGCTGCATATGTATTAAAAAATAAAAACTTATGCAACAAAATAATAAAAGGGATTGAAGAACTACAAAATAATCAACTCAAGTATATTCATCCGATTGATATAAGACCTCATACACCAGAAAGCGATTCAGATTAAATAAATACAAGAATTTCAGTTGATAAAAAAAAGTAAAAACTCTAAATAGAACATTTTTTTTTAAAATTATGAATTTATTAGCATTATTCCCTGACATAGAATTTTTGTTGCTGCTCTTATTTCGTTAGATTAAAAAACATACATTTCTCATATCGAAGCCTAAATTTATTTTTCAGTATTTTATTATATGTATATGTATGCTTTCAAAATTAAAAAAAAAAAAAAAAAAAAACTTTTTTTCTAAAGCACATTTTTGAATATTAGTTGTATTTATTTATGTTTAAATTTTTCAAAATTACTTTTTAAGTTTATCATTCTCAAGCCTATTGTTTACTTTTAGATATTTATTTACTTTTTTTAACTTTCAAAATTGTAAAAAAAGGAAAAAAAAAGAACGTGTTAAATATATGTATCTATGGTGAAATGTTACTAAGAACAATATTGTGAGCAATTGTAAACCATTGTAAACTAACTGCCTTTATATTGTATAACACTGATGTATTTTACCAATTGTAATCCAAAAATTGTGCTGTAAAAAAATAAAATAAAAATGAGGGAAACCGCTGCTTGCTGGACCTGAGCCTAGAGCTAGGGTTCAGCAGGACAGTAGGACACTTCAGGAACTAAAACAGGCTTTAAACCAAATAGGTAGGCCGTTCCTGAAGGTAGTATCCTATAGTATCCTGTTTTAACGCCCCCAGTCTCACCAACCAAAAAAATCCCTGCACTTTGGTGGGCTCTGCAATTATGCGTCTCTAGGAGTTATTGGCAACCCAAAATAAATAAATAAGTAATGGAATGCTGTAAAAAATGCTGTACATGTTGTAAAAAATCGCCATTTTAAATCTCAATCACAGTTGCCACATAAATACAAAATATCGTCTGCATATATTTATTGTATTGGGAATATCTTGAGTGATCCTGTAGAAATTCTATAAATACTACATAGACCATTTTCATTAGTTTACATGACACAGTAGATAAGAATAACATATATGAATTTCGTAGAAATCGACGCATATTTACGGATGTTAGAGCACGGACGGACGGACAGACAGACAAGCCGAAACCATAAACACTTTTCAAATTTGCTGGAAAGTGTTAAAAATTGATTAATTATTAATGGTAAAAATTTTGCGATTAGTGACTGCTCAATCGTTAATCATAAATTTCACGATTAAAAATTCACTAGTCATTAGTTAGGTTGATTAATCATAGTTTTAGATTAATGATTGGGGAATCAATCGTCAATCATTTTTTGCCCAACACTGGTAGTAATCTTCATTTGAACATCATGCCACATTATTCAAGTCAAAAAGCCGTTCCTAAAATTTCTTTCAGAAACTCTGCCACATAGCAATTCATTCGAGTTCAATCAAATTGTGTCTCACCTCTGTTTAACTATATATGTGCATACATCTCGATTTCTGATGATGTAAAGTATTTCACACTTTAAACTGCTCCTTTAAAAAATAGGTGTAATCTAGACCTCTTATTACAGTAAATAAAATAATAGGGAACAAAATTTAAAAAGCATGTTTTGCTTTAATATGAATTTTATCGATAGATAAAGGAAACATACTCAAAGTGCGTATTAGAAGTCAAGAAGATTTTTGAAAATTCGCATTTCTTTATTTCGGAGAAAACATTGACCGATCACATATAGTATTAGTAGTTTAAGTTTTGGGGTGCCCTCATGCTCACATGTACTCCGTATGGTAGAAATGTGTCGCTATCCAATCATAGTTTTTCAAACAAAAAAATTGTTTGTGTTCTCAAAAAACGCATTCTGAAAGAAAACTATAAAAAATAAAATTGAACCGGCAAGGGGTTAAAAATGCATACTTAAAGCAAAGATCTTTTACTAAAAATATTAATACATAAGCAAATCATCCATGTTTAAAGGAAAAAAAAAACTGAAATTCTTACAGATTTTATTTACGCAGTCGGCTGGAAGAATTTCAGATTTAATGTATTAAATCAATTCTGCCATATACAGAAAAATGATAACTGTAAGTGCGCGTTTAGACTCCTGTTCGCATCATTTTGTTGCTGAAAATGGCATCCATTGTTGATTCGCCCCTAGTGGTGAAATGTTTTGGATGAGTGTGCATTGGAAAATCTAAAGTATCCATTTCAGTTATGAAATTGCATCCTTGATCGGAATTTAAATCTATGTTAAAAATCTCCTACTAAAACAGTCTTACAATCATCCTTCTTCAGCAACGTTTCGAATAGAGCGTCTCATTTATCTTCATAAGAAATTCGAGGACTAGAGTATGCAATTGCAAATCTCACTTTATGTTCAATTCACGCAATGACCATTTGAACAGTCATTGATCTGGCTCGTTTAGGCACGGGTAAAGTGCTTTTTATAAAGTGATTTTTAAAGTTTTCCTCTATAAAAATCATAACTCCAGGATAGGCTTTCTGTTTTGGAAACCACTGTCTATCCGTTCGACCCAAGTGAGTCCTGGTATTTGAAAATCATCCGAAGGGATAGTCCATGTTTCCGCTAGCAATATCAAATCACTCTGCATAAAACATGAATCAATCGGAAAAGTGACCACGGCGCGTCGCGTAGACAAAAATCCCGTGCTTGAAAGAAATAGCGCCCGAGTGCTAAAAAAATGTTGGCATTTGAGGTGTATTCTTACACACGTACATCTCTACAATAGTAGATCCGTACACTTTTTTTTAATATTATCTGAACAACGCAAGTTATTTTCCTAGAAGAAATTCCTTTTCCTGTTTTTTAATAATTAAGTGTCCATCAGAAAACAAACCTGCCTATCACAGTAAACTCAAATTGAACAGTTAATGATAACCGAAATTGTGTATTCAAGCAATGCTTTCTGTAGCGATGCCACGTAAAGGTAAAAATCGAAGACAATAGGCAATTATATATTGTCATTAAAAAAATAACTTATCCAAACCTCTTTGATTACAACGTTAAGATTTTCCTCGTGATAAAAGTATTTCTAGTTAGATAAATGACTACAATGATGTAATAATGAACTATAATAGTATAACAAACAACGAAATAAAGCTACTTTGCATAGTATATTATCAAACAATTAGGGATTGATTTCTTCTGTTGACTAAATTCTGCAGGTATAAAAATATCACAAACACAATTAATTTATTGCAGACAGATGCTCAACAGAAAACGGAGGTAAAACAATTGACAAGTCGCAGGTAGAGTAACTGAATGTAGGCATTTCATGAAGTACAGCTCTTGTAACATATTGATCAAGCAAAAAAGTAAGTTTTTTTTTCCATTTAATGTCGGTACCGATATATTTACTCGATATTAAGAGAATATTTTTAAAGGATTCCCGTCTATTTTTGCATCTGATTTGCAAGCAGAGATCTAGGTCACGCTAGAAAAATGCTACAAAATCATACTTTTGGTTTTTGTGCAATTCAGAAGTTTAATTATTTTTTAATTCCTTATGCCCGTCTCTAACGTACGATTTATTTAGCTGCTGAACTTGCTCAGGACCTTTTCTAACTATCTCTTGAATTCCTTGGATTGACACAGTAGGGATACTGGCCTTGATCCAAATTTCCTGTAGTTTGATCGCCACAACTAAGGTTAGTTCTCCTTCCGGTGGATCCTGCCCTTTATTCAGAAATTTTTCTTCTTAAGCAGAAAATAGGAATATAGAAGTACGAGTATGTCTTCTCGGGTTGGTAACTTGGTACAAGGTAATTCTTCCGATATTCCCAGCTCTACTAAGAACACCAAATTTTGTTCCATATCCTGTTGCAGACAGTTTCACTCATTTCAGAATCGTAGCAGTGCAAGAGAACCACCTTTTATCCTTTTTGAGAGTAAACTGAAAGAACCATCTATCTGAAACGTTAAACTAAATTCCTGTTTCAACGAAATATATCGTGCCTGATTTAACCGAACGCATGTGCTTCACCATCACTCGTCAGGCAAACCGGCACTAGTTGCCTAGAGCACAGCTTGCGTACTGCGCTCAAGACGACGAACGCATACCGAGTGCATTAATTCAAACTATTCGTAAAGCCTTTTTTTTTGTGTGATTGCATTGGCTTCTCTCAACATTTTTAACATATAAAATGAAAATTATTTTTAACAAATACAAAATTTTTTAAAAAACACATAATTTTCAGATATTTATAGATTTCAACTTCCATGTGCAATCCATAGAAATTGCCGTAGCCCCTCCAGATTTTGCATACGTGTTATTCATAACAATATACAACTCCTAAAACCTCGGGAGCCAAATAATTCATAAAATATTTTTTTGGTCGATTTTAAAAAAAGTCATATTTTTCAAAAATATCTAAATTTCAAGCTCGATGCGCAACCCCAAGACGTTGTCGTAGAACATTCAAATTTTACACATGTCTTATTCATATCAATATACAACTTTTGAGACCTCAGGAGATAAAAATTTCGAATTTTTTTTTTTCGATCCACCCTAGCGGTCACTCAACTTAATCTATAGGCATTAAATTTAAAAAAAATGATTAGAGTTTAAGATTTTGCAAAAGCCATTTCAAAATGCGTAAATTCTTTGTCCTTGCGTGCGACCAGCGAAATGAATGAAATAAAATTTAGTAGCGCCAAAAGTGGTCACTTAAACTGTAGGCGTCGAAGTACTTTAAAACAAGGGCAGAGGTTTTTCTCAAAAAATAATTTAATTCTGTTTAATTTTTCAAAATTAACAAGAGGCGAAAAAAGAAATTAACGTAAAAGAACCTATTATACTTCCATAAAATAGATGTATGTGTCAATGTTCTAACTAACCGCCCCCACCGAGAAACTAACCGTCCCATCTCCCCGACGAAACTTGCGTTAATCCGCCAAAGCTTCTAAATTTTTTATAGATTTTGAGATTTTGTGAAGATTGAGTACATGTTTGTTGCATTCCTGAAAAATTTTCAAGGGAATAGAAACATGCCAAAATTATTTTAAATATTTCGTAGATTTTGAGATTGTATAAAAATTGAATAAATGTTTAGTCTCGCAACCCTCAAAAAAGTCTTAAGAAAATAGAATGAAATTTAGTTACATGATTAGCAACGACTGAAATAAAATAACCAGGTTTTTTTTAAAAATATTTTTACTGTTTATTTGTTTTTTTAGGTTTTGTGAAATTGTGCAAAATTTGCTATTTTTATAACTTTTGTTTTATTTGAAATAGCTGAATAATTTGAAAACATGTTTTGAAGAATGACTGCCTATAGGGCGTAATGCACTGGAATTCTTTTGGATGCTCCCGTGAAAGATCTAGTTATACTATAGGCAATTTTAAATAGATTCCTAGGCGGGGTATATAGAAATAACCTATAAATTTTGTTGTAATCAGTTCATATTTATGTCAGTTAGAGCAATGGTCACCAACCCCCGGTCCTTGGATTAAATGGTGCCGTTCGGCTCAAAGAACATTAAATTATTTCCATCTTATTTACTGTGGTGTATTTCTCTCGGGTTTGTGACTTACACCTCTTGTAACAAAAGAAATATTGCAGCTATTTTAAATCAGTTTATTCATATCAAGATTATGAATTAAAACTACAGTCATAAAATTAATGGTTCTTATTGATTTGGCGTTCTAGTGTGTCAAAATGTTAAATCAGCTTATATTCATTTTTTGGTGTAACAGTTTGTTATTTTGATGGCATGCTTAAATACAATTAAATTAAAATTATTAAATCAAAACAACATAAAATATAAACAATCAACACCCCCCCCCCCCGTCAGTGGTTGGGGAGCACTGAGCCGGGGCTATGATGATTCTAATGGGCCTGCTTGTGCACTCCGAAAGAGGCCAACGGAGTTTTCCTCATTGGTTAGATTCGGCCATTAGATGACGTATCAAGTGCTGGAACCAATAAGTGAGCATCCGTAGGCCTCTTTGGATGACTCATCGGAGTGCACAAGCAGGCCCGGTAGAATCACGATGGCCCCAACTGAGCGTGAGTACGGACGGACGGAGAGACAGACAAATCGAAATCATAAACATTTTTTCAGCCTAGGTGGAAAATTTTAAAGAATCATACTTTGTTTTTGAACTTAATTGCTTCTAAATCCTTGTCAAATAAAGTGAGATAACACAATGAAAGTGTTAAGTGGAATACAGAAAATACATAACAACCATTGGTAAAGGAATTGGAACACACAACTCCGTGCTTTGAGAAACAAAAAGCGGTTAAGTGTTCTTCATCTGCCGGCCTCATTAGTTATTGTTATTCAGTTTGTTTGTTTGTGTGATTATGGCGGTCTAACGCTTATTCACGTTACACCTGGAGAAAATTTACCAAAACGCCAGACCGTTAGATCTACAGCCCAGCGATGGGACCAGAATCAGGGACCTTCACACTTCGGACGTCTACCATTTTTAGTGACATAACCACTGTGTTATGGTGAGGCCCTAGTTGTTATTCGACAATTGCAACTAATCTGATAGTTGTTAGTTGTAAGGTTCAACTAATTCTACTCAAATAAATTAGTTTTAGTTGGTCAGAAAACTAAAACTAATTTAGTTAAGCCGAGTTAGGTAAACCTTCTACTAAAACTATTAGTTTTAGTTTTAAGGCCCGACTAATTCGGCTCAACTAAATAAGTTTTAGTTGAACAGAAAACTAAAACTAACTTAGTTAAAACAAGTTAGTTGGACCGTCAACTTACATCTAATTTAGTTGAACATTTAGTTGCCTTCAGTTAAAACTAACTTAGTTTTTATGAATATTATTTCAGCTAATATTTTAGTGAATAGTGCCCAACTCTGCTGATATTCATGCCTTCGAAACATTTTAGGATAAAATGCCCACATTTTGTACATTATCACATTATAGTGTGGGTTACAGTTTACTGAAAAAAAAAAATTCTCTGCAGGGGCCGCATAAAATCTGATTTTTGTTCTTCTCCAAATATAGTCTACTGAAAATTTTAATCGATTTCCTCAAAATCCGTAACTTTTTTTTATGTAACTTGTTATGTAATTGTTGTTTTGTTATGTAAATTATATTTAAAATAAGGTCTGAAGAAAAAAAGACTCCGCTAAGAAAAAATTCCTCTTATTAAGTTTCAAAAAGCAACACTTTTTAAATTTGTATACGACCTCCATGTAAAAATTTCGGAATTAGTTAAATATTTGCCATGCACTCTTGAGGTGATGTGCGAAATTTGAGAATTATTTCCAAAAAAAAGGTTCAGAAGTACGAAGTTAAATGTATGCTGACTTAAACCACTTTCCAGTGGTTTAGAGACGGGGAAAAAAATCAAGTCGGGTGATCTCATTTTAGGGGCCGTTACAGAAATTATGAAAGAAAACATTTTTTTCTCCCACTCTAGGAATACACGTTTACATTTAAAATCATGTATAACCCCTGACCATCATTGTTATATCTCTGAGATGTTTTGTGATAGTATAAGAGTTAGCAACGTTTACGAGAAAGAATTTTATGTCGGCTGGTTTTTGGATAGTTCGTTCGTTATTGATATTAGGTAAGGATACGGTCTGTCTGGCACCTGGAAACGGTTGCGTTTAGTTCTGCGCATCTTATCTGTGAAGGAAAAAATCGAAATTTTGAAGTCATTATAAGACATTTGATTCTTTTTTTTAATAATTTTCTATATCACATTAGCATTTTAAATTTATTTTTTCCAGACGGCTCTGTTGTTGTTAACATTGCGACAGATGCAGTTTTAGTAGTTCTTTATCGAAAACGTTGCTAGCTCTTATACTAGCTAGCAAAGTTTTCGAGAAAGCATTTTAGGTACGCTTGTTTTTGGATCTTTCGTTTCTTATTGAATTCAGGCAAAGATGCAGTATGTCTGGCACCTTTGAGCGCTTGCGTTTTGTTCTGCTCATCTGGTCTGTAAAAGATAAAATTACACTAAGCAAACATGGAAAATATATATTTACTCGATACCCGATTACCCGATACTCGATTACCCGATATATTTACTCGATATTAAGAGAATATTTTTAAAGGATTCCCGTCTATTTTTGCATCTGATTTGCAAGCAGAGATCTAGGTCACGCTAGAAAAATGCTACAAAATCATACTTTTGGTTTTTGTGCAATTCAGAAGTTTAATTATTTTTTAATTCCTTATGCCCGTCTCTAACGTACGATTTATTTAGCTGCTGAACTTGCTCAGGACCTTTTCTAACTATCTCTTGAATTCCTTGGATTGACACAGTAGGGATACTGGCCTTGATCCAAATTTCCTGTAGTTTGATCGCCACAACTAAGGTTAGTTCTCCTTCCGGTGGATCCTGCCCTTTATTCAGAAATTTTTCTTCTTAAGCAGAAAATAGGAATATAGAAGTACGAGTATGTCTTCTCGGGTTGGTAACTTGGTACAAGGTAATTCTTCCGATATTCCCAGCTCTACTAAGAACACCAAATTTTGTTCCATATCCTGTTGCAGACAGTTTCACTCATTTCAGAATCGTAGCAGTGCAAGAGAACCACCTTTTATCCTTTTTGAGAGTAAACTGAAAGAACCATCTATCTGAAACGTTAAACTAAATTCCTTTTTCAACGAAATATATCGTGCCTGATTTAACCGAACGCATGTGCTTCACCATCACTCGTCAGGCAAACCGGCACTAGTTGTCTAGAGCACAGCTTGCGTACTGCGCTCAAGACGAAACGAAGGCATACCGAGTGCATTAATTCAAACTATTCGTAAAGCCTTTTTTTGTGTTTGCATTGGCTTCTCTCAACATTTTTAACATATAAAAGGAAAATTATTTTTAACAAATACAGTTTGCTTTATACAAAATTTTTTTAAAAACACATAATTTTCAGATATTTATAGATTTCAACTTCCATGTGCAATCCATAGAAATTGCCGTAGCCCCTCCAGATTTTGCATACGTGTTATTCATAGCAACATACAACTCCTAAAACCTCGTGAGCCAAATAATTCATAAAATATTTTTTGGTCGATTTTTAAAAAAAGTCATATTTTTCAAAAATATCTAAATTTCAAGCTCGATGCGCAACCCCAAGACGTTGTCGTAGAACATTCAAATTTTACACACGTCTTATTCATATCAATATACAACTTTTGAGACCTCAGAAGATAAAGATTTTGATTTTTTTTTTCAATCCACCCTAGCGGTCACTCAACTTAATCTATAGGCATTAAATTTAAAAAAAATGATTAGAGTTTAAGATTTTGCAAAAGCCATTTCAAAATGCGTAAATTCTTTGTCCTTGCGTGCGACCAGCGAAATGAATGAAATAAAATTTAGTAGCGCCAAAAGTGGTCACTTAAACTGTAGGCGTCGAAGTACTTTAAAACAAGGGCAGAGGTTTTTCTCAAAAAATAATTTAATTCTGTTTAATTTTTCAAAATTAACAAGAGGCGAAAGAAGAAATTAACGTAAAAGAACCTATTATACTTCCATAAAATAGATGTATGTGTCAATGTTCTAACTAACCGCCCCCACCGAGAAACTAACCGTCCCATCTCCCCGACGAAACTTGCGTTAATCCGCCAAAGCTTCTAAATTTTTTATAGATTTTGAGATTTTGTGAAGATTGAGTACATGTTTGTTGCATTCCTGAAAAATTTTCAAGGGAATAGAACATGCCAAAATTATTTTAAATATTTCGTAGATTTTTAGATTGTATAAAAATTGAATAAATGTTTAGTCTCGCAACCCTCAAAATAGTCTTAAGAAAATGGAATGAAATTTAGTTACATGATTAGCAACGACTGAAATAAAATAACCAGGTTTTTGAAAAATATTTTAAATGTTTATTTGCTTTTTTAGGTTTTGTGAAATTGTACAAAATTTGCTATTTTTATAACTTTTGTTTTATTTGAAATAGCTGTATAATTTGAAAACATCTTTTGAAAAATGACTGCCTATACGGCGTAATGCACTGGAATTCTTTTGGATGCTCCCGTGAAAGATCTAGTTATACTTTAGGCAATTTTAAATAGATTCCTAGGCGGGGTATATAGAAATAACCTATAAATTTTGTTGTAATCAGTGCATATTTATGTCAGTTAGAGCAATGGTCAACAACTCCCGGTCCTTGGATTAAATGGTGCCGTTCGGCTCAAAGAACATTAAATTATTTCCATCTTATTTATTGTGGTGTATTTCTCTCGGGTTTGTGACTTACACCTCTTGTAACAAAAGAAATATTGCAGCTATTTTAAATCAGTTTATTCATATAAAGATTATGAATTAAAACTACAGTCATAGAATTAATGGTTCTTATTGATTTGGCGTTCTAGTGTGTCAAAATGTAAATCACCTTATATTCATTTTTTGGTGTAACAGTTTGTTATTTTGAAGGCATGCTTAAATACAATTAAATTAAAATTATTAAATCAAAACAACATAAAATATAAACAATCAACCCCCCCCCCCCGTCAGTGGTTGGGGAGCACTGAGCCGGGGCCATGATGATTCTACCGGGCCTGCTTGTGCACTCCGAAAGAGGCCAACGGAGTTTTCCTCATTGGTTAGATTCGGCCGTTAGATGACGTATCTAAGTGCTGGAACCAATAAGTGAGCATCCGTAGGCCTCTTTGGATGACTCATCGGAGTGCACAAGCAGGCGCGGTAGAATCACGATGGCCCCGACTGTGCGTGTGTAGGGACGGACGGAGAGACAGACAAATCGAAATCATAAACATTTTTTCAGCCTAGGTGGAAAATTTTAAAGAAATACTTTGTTTTTGAACTTAATTGCTTCTAAATCCTTGTCAAATAAAGTGAGATAACACAATGAAAGTGTTAAGTGGAATACAAAAAATACATAACAACCATTGGTAAAAGAATAGGAACACACAACTCCGTGCTTTCAGAAACAAAAAGCGGTTAAGTGTTCTTCATCTGCCGGCCTCATTAGTTATTGTTATTCAGTTTGTTTGCTTGTGTGATTATGGCGGTCGAACGCTTATTCACGTTACACCTGGAGAAAATTTACCAGACCGTTAGATCTACAGCCGAGCGATGGGACCCGAACCCGGAACCTTCACACTTCGGACGTTTACCATTTTTAGTGACATAACCACTGTGCCATGGTGAGGCCCTAGTTGTTATTCGACAATTGCAACTAATCTGATAGTTGTTAGTTGTAAGGTTCAACTAATTCTACTCAACTAAATTAGTTTTAGTTGGTCTGAAAACTAAAACTAATTTAGTTAAGCCGAGTTAGGTAAACCTTCTACTAAAACTATTAGTTTTAGTTGTAAGGCCCAACTAATTCGGCTCAACTAAATAAGTTTTAGTTGAACAGAAAACTAAAACTAACTTAGTTAAAACAAGTTAGTTGGACCGTCAACTTACAGCTAATTTAGTTGAACATTTAGTTGCCTTCAGTTAATACTAACTTAGTTTTTAGTTGAATATTATTTCAGCTAATATTTTAGTGAATAATGCCCAACTCTGCTGATATTCATGCCTTCGAAATATTTTAGGATAAAATGCCCACATTTTGTACATTATCACATTATTGTGTGGGTTACAGTTTACTTAATAAAAAATTTTCTCTGCAGGGGCCGCATAAAATCTGATTTTTGTTCTTCTCCAAATATAATGCACTGAAAATTTTAATCGATTTCCTCAAACTCCGTAACTTTTTTTATGTAACTCGGTAATTTATGATACAGGAAGTCCCAAAGGGGTTGTAACGCTCTTTAATTCTTTATCTATTAGAGGTAAGTGAGAAATGTGATTTGAAATTTTATTTAAAATAAGGTCTGAAAAAAAAAAAGACTCCGCTAAGAAAAAATTCCTCTCATTCAGTTTCAAAAAGCAACACTTTTTAAATTTGTATACGACCTCCATGCAAAAATTTCGGAATTAGTAAAATATTTGCCATGCACTCTTGAGGTGATGTGCGAAATTTGAGAATTATATCAAAAAAAAAGTGTCAGAAGTACGAAGTTAAATGTATGCTGACTTAAGGGGAAAAAATCTAGTCGGGTGATCTCATTTTAGGGGCCGTTACAGAAATTATGAAAAATATTTTTATCTCCCACTCTAGGAATACACGTTTACATTTAAATTCATGTATAACCCCTGACCATCGTTGTTATATCTCTGAGATGTTTTGTAATAGTATAAGAGCTAGCAACGTTTACGAGAAAGAATTTTATGTCGGCTGGTTTTTGGATAGTTCGTTCGTTATTGATATTAGGTAAGGATACGGTCTGTCTGGCACCTGGAAACGATTGCGTTTAGTTCTGCGCATCTTATCTGTGAAGGAAAAAATCGAAATTTTGAAGTCATTATAAGACATATGATTCTTTTTTTTTATAATTTTCTATATCACATTAGCATTTTAAATTTATTTTTTCCAGACGGCTCTGCTGTTGTTAACATTGCGACAGATGCAGTTTTAGTAGTTCTTTATCGAAAACGTTGCTAGCTCTTATACTAGCAAGCAAATTTTTTGGAGAAAGCATTTTAGGTACGCTTGTTTTTGGATCTTTCGTTTCTTATTGAATTCAGGCAAAGATGCAGTATGTCTGGCACCATTGAGCGCTAGCGTTTTGTTCTGTTAATCTGGTCTGTAAAAGATAAAATTACACTAAGCAAACATCCCAAAAACAGTTTATTTTTAGGTGTTGAAAATACTATTTTTAGGATAAGGAGTGGAACCAGAATTTTATTTTCTCACTAGCTAAATACCCGCTCTTCGTAAGGGAAAGAAGCTTATGTTTTATAATATGTAGCGATGCAGCACGATATAGAACAAGCAAAATCACTCACGTGGTCGACGCGATCTTAAAAAACAGCAGTAGTGCCCGTTTATCTCTCTCATGACTCTCTCTGTTGCAACTATAAGCAGTAGCGGATCCAGGGGAGGGGCTAGGGGGCTTGAGCCCCCCCAAAAGAGATTGCTAAAGGGTAACATTCTGCTTTATTATACACTTTGAATAGCTAAAATGATCATATTTTATTACTTAGCCCCTCCCAAAAGCATACACATTGGTTTAGACTAAAATTTTGACTTATAGTATATTTTAATTGGGTGAAATAAGATTTTTTAAAAACTTAGCCCCTCCCAAAAAAAATTTCTGGATCCGCCACTGACTATAAGCTGCTACACTTCTGACTTACCTATTCACCCCGGAACTTAAACTGGTCTGGTTCTTTAAAAAAACAACGGAATTTCCGTCTGACAAATTAATATTGTATTCGTTGATGACAGAACTATATCATTTCAAAATGACACTAAAATGGTTTGAAAATTATCATTTTTTTAAACTACTAAAAGTATGCCTGGCGCATGTGTTACCAACAGCAGAACCGCCTGGCAGCTATATATTTATAATGCTAATATAACATTAAAAAAATATAAAAAAAAAGAATCAAATGTCTTAAAATGACCTCAAAATTTCGATTTTATCCTTTACAGACCAGATACGGAGAACTAAATTCAAATGCTCGGAGGCTCCAGACACACTGCATCCCTACCTAAGTTAAATAAGGAACGACATAGCCAAAAACCAGCCGACCTAAAATAAACTTTTTCGTGACGTTGCTCATAGACTACGAAGAAAGGCTGAAAATGTGTCCATCGCCTCATGAGTGTATGGGGCACATTTTACTAACAAGGAGGAGGCACGGCCTCGGGGAAACGGATTTCAATGATCTTTGGAACAGTGGTAGTATACCATGTGAATATACTACGTGCAAAATACTAAGGCGCAATACTCAAATACAGGCGAGAAAAATTAATTTTTATTTTAGAACCACTTCACCCAAACTGTAAATATAAGTTATGCGCTATTCGGCTCCAAGCGCCGTGGCGAAGTGGTTTGAATGGCGGTTTTCTAGTCTGGGGTCCCAGGTTCGACTCTCGTGCTTTCTTTCCGCTCTCTCTTTATTTAAATGCATCAATGCTGGTAATTAATTCTTTTTTCAGTCCAGTAAATATTTATTTACTGTTTCATTTATTTATTTTTACTACTTATTGAATTTTTTATTACTTATTTACATATTTTTTAAAATTTTATTTCTACTATTCGAAGTCTACTTTTACAATTGATTTTAGTTATGATTATTTCAATAGAATAATTATAATGAATAATATAGTTATGACAATTGAATTTCTTTTTTTTTCTCCATCTGGTACATAGTCATCAGACGAGTTATTTTTAACTGATTCGAAATTTTCTTCTACACCCTCTTCTTGAGCATGGATCAATTTCTCTTCAGTTACTAACTTCTTTTCATTCAACACATCCTATGCATCATTGTACAATTCTGTGTCTATCATCATAGCTTCTTCAGGTAGTGTATCAGAAGCTGGCGTTGCAATTATTATTATTATTATTATTATTATTTTTTTTTTTTTTTTTGAGAAATGAACTTTCGTGATACACTACTCCAATTTTTAGTCACTGCTTCAAAACATCACTGTATGTAGAACAATCAGTAGCTTTTCCATCACAACAACAAAAACTTGCTTCGCCTGGTGGCATATTTGTAACTGTGATATAATTCTTCAAAATAAGTTTCACTGCTTAAATACGTCTATTTGAAATTTTCACATGTGATTTTTAAATTGAAAACCCATCAACAGAGGACAGACGATTAAAAGAAATAATGCTCTTGCTGTGGCATCACGAACGGGTGAAAATTAGACAAAAAGTCTGTCTTATGATTGTGAAAAAAAGAAACGTAACTTAAATAAATATTGAGTTTTTCGAATGTTAAAAGTGAATTATTTTGAATGTGTAAAATTCTGATTCCAAAGTAAAGATTTTGCAAGTATAAATAAAATGTAAATAATAATAAAAAATCAATAAATAGGTACTAAATATAAATAAATAATAAATGAATAAAAAAAGTAAATTATTTACTTGACTAAAAAAGAAATTAATTGTATTATTGTGTTTAAAAGAAGGGTGAACGGGGAAAAAAAAAAGCTTACGCAGCACGAGATTCGAACCTGGGACCCCACAGTAGAAGACCACCGTTCGAACCATCTTGCCACGGCGCTCAATCCGATTTGCGCGTAACTTATATTTAAAGTTTTGGTGAAGTGGTTCGAAAATGAATATTAATTTTTCTCGACTGTATTTGAGTACTGCGTCTAATTATTTTACACGTAGTATATTCACATCGTATACAACCACTATGCCAAAGATCATTGAAATCTGTTTCCCCTAGACCGTGCCTCCTCCTTGTAAGTAGAAATTTTTCTGTACCGGGATCGTATAAAAGTTTAAAAAGTGTCACTTTTTCAAACTAACGAGCGCAATTTCTTTTCTTAATGTAACCTTTCTTCTTAACATATTTTAAATATTTTTTTCAAAAGGCATTGCCCCTTTATCTCTTATAGATAAAGAATTAAGGCTTGTTACCACCTTTTGAGGACACCCTGTATATATATATATATATATATATATATATATATATATGAGACGTCAGATATTTCAAGTAAGCTTCAGAGTTAAGGCAGGTAATATGGTTTATTGAACATTACAATTAAGTTACAATTTAGAATGAGAAGAGGGGAGGGGAGACGGGTACAAGAATCAGCGTGGACTCATGAAGCAGTTCCAGTGGCAGAAGTCCCCCGATTTTCGATGTGCGGGAGTATTTACGCTTACCACACCACGTGGTCTGCGAAGACACAACTCCTCCTCTCTCTTATCTCTGATCGAACCACACACATTTCCCAAGATGACCCGCATCCGGGGCTACAAGGGCGTGGGGACACGTGTACATCTAAAGAACTCAGAATCGACGGCCTGATGTCTGGCAAATAACAAAATAAATAAAACATAGCTCCAGAGCGCGTGTGGCAAGTATGACAGGAAAGTAAAACTTACAGTGAAAGTACCCGCTTGACCAATACCCAAACTAGTAAAACCCAAATTACCTTTTTATACATTACATATATATATATATATATATATATATATATATATATATATATATATATATATATATATAAACATGCATGTTCTTTGTGCTTAGTGATGCTGTTGCTGTTCGTTGCATGCTTCGTTCTGATTGTCTGGCACTGCTGGCAGCGATACTCAACCCTTTTGGAGCTCCCGTGGTACTTGGGGTTCTGCTTTGACGCATTCCACTGGGCTCTTCTACCGAAAAGACGTGGCAGTGAAACGTTCTTGAGATGTAAGTATATTTTGCGCCTTGAGTCCCAATTCGCATCTTTTAAGCCCCTTCCCTAATTCAGTTGTAGTTATGTTCTAATCGTATTTCTGCTTGCCACGTCAAAAGCAACTTCAAAATAAGGCGATTTTTAAAACTCTTTCCTAAAAGGTTGTCCGTCTATTTGTCCTTCTGTGCTCTGACTACGGTAAATATGCATGGTTTACTGTGAAATTTATGTACGTTTCATTATGTACGGTACCAGATATCCTTTTGTAAACACTTACATTTCTTTTACTGGTGCTACCAAAATTAAGATGTCGAAAGTGTATTATTAACCAAGGCCAGTAGGAGGGGGTACATTTGAGGGCAGTGTGCCCCCTCCCCCCCCCCGCGAGAAAATTTTACCCTACTTCCAAATTTGTAAAATGGACAGACATGTGATTGAAATTTGAGTGAAATGAAAGTTGAAATTTAAAAAAATCAATTAGAAATAATTAAAACTTTTTTTAACATTCTTAAATACCACCACTGAAGTACAGGGTGATCGGAAAATGAGTAGACAGATGTCATAGAAAAAAACTCACTGTAAAAGTGCGTAAGTCGATATTACTCCGAGAAGTAGCACCATGTTTCATAATTCAATGGAGCTAAATTAGTTGCATTCTTTCTATGAAGCAACGTTTCACCATGATTTGGTTCAGTAGACCGGTTTAAGCACCCAATCATAGTTCAACGTTTCACCACAGAAAGATTGCAGCTAATTCTGTACTATTTTATGGTGAAAGGTTAGTTACTTTTATTACCAGTGTGCAAATTGGATATAGTCACCAAATAAGCAAAAACTCAGAATGACTCATGAGTCAAAGGACAAGGAATTGCGCTTGTAATTTTTGCCTTTGTGCACTTTACGTTAATCTCATTTGATACCCGAGCATCAGTCTTCCATCATATGTTTGTCCCAGGGCTTTAGTGGAGCTCTTCCATCGTTTTGATATCTTGAACGATGAAATTCTCTCTGTCCATCACTTGCAACCCCGAGATTCTTGGGAAATCGGTCAAGGTGACTAAACAGGAAATGAAGCTTTAGACTCGAAAAAATTCAGGGTCATTTTCCATAAGCTGCACTACGTACCGTAATAAAATAAAAATCGGTGCCTTTTATGAATTATTTAACCCTTTGAGGCGCAACCCTTTCCCAATGCTGAAAAAAAGGGCAGCCGTTGCCATCGCTCGACTTAACTACCAGCAAGATGGCGGACGATCGAACGTTCATCGCGTGTCACAGATCTAGAGACGCACAGCCAGCTGCGTCAAAAAAGGGTCGCTAGATCTGTGGCACGCGATGAACGTTTCGATCGTCCGCCATCTTGCTGGTAGTTAAGTCGAGCGATGGCAATGGCTACCCTTTTTACAGCATTGGTCCATCTATCCAGCTGTTCTCGCGTTCTTTCATTTTTCGGCAGATGTCAGTGCTGTTAAAAATAATCGTGACAATTTTTTTACGGAAATGACGTGCTAAAAAGTAAAGGATTCTTGTAGAGCTATGTCACCCGCAACTATTTTTATAGAAATCCAATCTATTCTTCGTGACTGGCAACAGTCAAAATGTTAGAGTTTGGCGTTGCTAGAGCGGTAAAGGGTTAAAGGGTTAAAAAAAAATTGCAGCGTTAAAGGGTTAGCGCGTTAAAGGGTTAAAAAAAAAAAGAAAAACAAATCTTCTGCATGGAACTGCACAGCAAAAATTTTCGAAGAGTAACAAAAATAATGCCAAATATTTCGATTTTTAAAGTTTCGTTACTGATGCAGGTTTATCATTTATTACGATGTATAGTACAGCTTGTTAAGAGAAGTTCTATAAAACGTGAAGTGCTTGACATAATTAGTTGGTTTTTTTTGTATTTAAGTTCCAAAAATCACATTAAATACATCGTTAAATACTATATTAGATAAAAACTGTAGCTTGTGGAGAAAAACCGATTGCAGATTTGAAATCAGCGCACACAGGCGGATTTTTAAAATTTTTTGGTCAAAACCTATAGATGGATTCAAACATTTAAAAATCTAAAGAAATCGACAACAAAACATGATTGTCATTTACTAAAAGCATATAAAATGTCATCTGTTAAATCATCCTCAACACCCCAAAAAATTTTCACTTTGCCGACAAGATTTTGAAATTTTTTGTAATTATCTTCTGAATTACAGTTTCTATAATATTCAATTAATTTTCCACGACATAGGATGTCATTCTTAAATGATAAACCTAAAAAAAAAATTAAAAATTAAAGAAATTAATATATTTTAGTGTTTTTAATTTTTCTATTAATTATTTAACAATGAGGAAAGAAGCAAATATTAGCAATTACAATTAACACAAACGTTAAATTGCGGTGAGGAACTTTATTATAATCTTTATAAAGTAGCCTGATTCTAATGAATTTCTAACTTTCTAGCTCAATAAAGTCAATCATTACATTATCTAACTCAAAGATTTTTTTCTTTTGGTTTTTGCAAAAACTACTAACGAAAAAAATAACTATATTTTAAATATACAAATAGAGACCCGCATGTTCACAATCTATTGTAAAAGTTACACCAAACACTTGTAAAACACAAGAACTTTTTTTTATCACTTAACATTTAAACCCACTAGCGCCCAACTTTTTTCAGTACATTCTCAAATTTATGTTGATGTCAGAAGTTATAAATAAATTTCCGACATTCGTGTGGTCTGAAGAACGTAATTGTTTTTCTAAAAATATTAATAAGACAGCGAAAGATTCTCATTTAAACTTGTTATCGCGGAGTATATTTTAGAAATCATATTTATTATTCGTGACATTAAACTATGAAAATATATTAATGCTTAAATATATTTGTGACTGACAAATATCGCGGTGATCTAAAAATAGTTCGCTGTGCGTTAATGGGTTAAACTAAACAATAATCATTTGCTCTTTACGAGACGACAAACTTTTCAATAGTGGTTGACCGTTAAAACATTCGATTCAAGTATTATGCAGGTAGTCATTGGATTTAAGAAACCAATAAGAATCGAAAAAAAAAGTAACTTGACTGTCATGTCTGACGTTGTATATTGGGGCTCTGACCGCGAATACTTGAAAATCCGCCAGCGTGCAGCGGTGCGAAAGTATCTAAGATCTGTTAAAAATTTTTATGCAACAGGGCAAAAAAATTATTCCCCTTTGTTATTGATATTGCATGACAGAAACAGGCATTACTTCCACTGCACCGAGGCATTGTTAAAAATCTCAGGCTAGAGGACTTTATTGACAACTTACGCAAGCGAATGGTCTAGACCAGTGATGCGCAAACTATTTTCATCTGCGACCCCCTAATTTGTGTAAAATTTTGTCGCGACCCCCTATTTTGAGTAAAATTTTGTTGCGACCCCAGTATAGACAGTAGACATTTTGTTTAATTGAAAACGAATTTACAATGAAATTTTTTCTGGGAGTTGCTCTTATAGGGTGTTTTTAAAAGAGGGTCGTGACGTCATCGATTGAAATAACGTGTTTTAAAATAGCGCACCCAACTTATAAACCACCATAAAAATGTTATAAAACTTGTAACATCATAAAAATCAGTTAATGAATCAACCCATAATTTTATGAAACAATGCTTTATTTATGCATATGGATATCAATATTTTTTAATGAAAAATACTTTAAAAAAACTTTACATCATAAAAACTCAATGTGAAATATGTGCTTGCAAAGAGCTCATGATTGCTTCGATGTTCGGATCTGTATTGGAAATCGCAAGTCGTAAGTCATCTTGTGGATCCAATAGAGATCGATGTTTTGTTTTAATGGAAAATAATTTTGAAGATCATGCATGATCACTATGCATGATCAATTTGCAGATCACTATGCATGATAACGTGGTTTTGAAGCCCCGTGATAGCGATCGCGAATATCGCGCTCGTAAAATAATAATTGTCAGATTCTTCTCTTGTATTATTTCAGTTCTTTGAAATGAATAATTGTATATTTTTCATACATTTGGATCTCTTTGAATTTGGCGACCCCCAAAAATTTTCTCCCCCTCCGGGGGTCGCGACCCCCGGTTTGCTCACCACTGGTCTAGACTGCTGCTACAGTACATCGTATTTGTATTTTTTCTATAAGTTAAGTGTTTAGTGTTTAATACATTTTGATTTGTGAAATATCAATTTTCGGTTTTAGAACACAGGATGCATTTTCAGGAACATACTTAAAGAAAAGAAACAATAAGATTATCGATAAAAATTAAGGTATCTGCTTACGTCTAAAAAGCCATTTTTGCGATAAAAAGGGATTCTTAAAAGTTGTTTTATTTGAAAGAACATATTCGTAAGATTCCAAAATTGTTTTACTTTTGTTTCTACTATAACTAGAAAGGAAGATACAGCTGTTTGAATGTCACATCCGGCTGAACATTGAGGTTAAAATAAAATCTTTAAATGCGTTTTCTGTAAAACTGTGTGGTTACCTTGCATAACGGTAACTGTAACTACTCAAAAAATTTTAAAGCTATCTTATTGAAATTTTACATATATATTCTATTGATATTAAGGGGTCTTCTACCTTTTAAAGGTGATAAAAATCAAAAAAAGTGTTTTCATGTTTATGACTCCATATTTACGTAAACAATTTATCTACATGTAAGAAAATTTGCATATTAATACAACAGCCTTTTTTGTTTACATTAAGGTCTTCAAAAGTTTTCGAAGTTAATTAGGAAACTTATATTAATGAACAGATTAAAGCAACCGATTTGTATGTATGGTTCACTGCGCGCAGCCTAATATACGTAAAAATTATTTTGCAAACTCGATAATTTTTCTCTATACACTCTGATAATGCATAATCAAAATGACCTATACTTAAATCCGTCATTATATAATTTTTCAATTTACAAATGATTTAATATTTTAATTAGTGAAAAAAATAACGCGCGTTCCACGCTGCGAACGACAACAGCTAGTAGTAAACATGAGTGCAAAAACAATAACGCATGTGCAAAAATCCAAATGAACGGTTCATTGACGTCTAATGGAGCAAGCCTATGTATCGCAGTCGCTAGATTACAAAATAACAATAATGGATACACAAAAATGCAAGATCTTTGGAACTTTTTCACAGCTTTAAAATACCGAATGGACGATGCTTGGCGCATTCATCGCCCATGTAAAAAATGTCACCCCGCATTGGGCTAAAGCACATTTTAGCCTTACACATTTTCCACATTAGCCGCCTCGAGTTTCCAAAATCTCGCCAATTTTGATGTCTATACATGAATATCGATTGATCGCCACATATCAATATGTCAGGGAATTTCGCTGCTGAAAAACAGTCAGTTGTGTGGGATAATATTTTGTAATCTATTAGTTTAACATGATTTATCTTTCTTTTCTTGCGTAGGCATATAATTATGCGTTTTTAGTTTCATTTTGCTTTTCAGATGCTGTCCTGAAAGTCTTAAGCCTTTGCAAGAAGTATGAAAGCAGAGGAATGTTCGTCGTATGGCCCCTCGTCTCGCGGCCGTGGATTTTTGTCTACGGCGAGGAACCGGTTAAGGTCATTGCAGTTATAATAACTTCTTCTTGGGATGAATGGATTATATAAATACCCTCTACACAGCAATCATGTTGGTAGGGACGTTGTGGCGACGTTACATTTCGTCACTTTCGTCTCATCGCTAATGTGTTGTAAATGCGAGTGTTCTGCGACACCCTTCGTGTCAAACGTGTGACGTCGCAGTGTAATTATGTGACATCACTAGTTGACGTCACTGTGTGATAAACATGTGACACAGGCCCGTAGTCAGTCCATTTATCTAGGGAGCGGTTCCCCTGGGCTGGCTGTGCATTTCTCCCTTCCCTTATATAGTTCCTTTACGTACAGGTTCTTTTACTGTAGTAAAGCGTCACTTCTGAATCTGCGTCTAAAAATCTGCTTGTTCTTTCAGCCTCTTATCCCAAGTAAATGCTAATTGATTAAAGTAAAACCAACGATGTGCGATAGATGGCGATACTTATACAGAATGCCGCTCTGTGCTTTAGCGATAGTAAAGCAGAATTTGAGGAGTTTGAACTGTTTAACATTTTTAATTCAATTTTTAATTTTTGCAAACCATTATTGTATTAATTTTGTGAATTTTGGGCATCAAACTTTTTCCAAGTGACCACTATTCCCAAATGTACCCCACCGCCCTGAGTACGGGCCTGCGTTGCTGAGTGACGTCACACGGTATTTTAGACTTCCATGTAGCTCATACTGTGACGTTCATGATGTTCATGAACGTCACACATGATGGAAGTGTGACCGTACACAAACCTGATACGATGCAGCAGTGCAATATGTTACTGATACATGTTACTGTTAATACACATGTTTTTCTGAACACTTTCAAACTAAGTGCGTATGATGTCTGTCAGCCAGTCTATCTCAGCAGAGCTCTGACTGTTATCTGTAGGCATCGATTGAAACGAAAATTTTGTATGTAGTTGAGACGGGCAACACCGTCTGCCCCATTAAAAAAAATGAGCAACGCTACGAGTTTTGCGTTTTGCCTTCCTTGTTCGTATTAAAGTCTTGCAAAATTTTGCTTGTGCACAAAGTCTTACAATATAGTAAGGTCTATGGGCATTAACCCTTTGCGGCACAACTCTTTCCCAATGCTGAAAAAAGGGCAGCCGTTGCCATCGCTCGACTTAACTACCAGCAAGATGGCGGACGATCGAAACGTTCATCGCGTGCCACAGATCTAGAGACCCCTTTTTTGCCAGCTGTCGTCAAAAAAGGGTCTCTAGATCTGTGGCACGCGATGAACGTTTCGATCGTCCGCCATCTTGCTGGTAGTGAAGTCGAGCGATGGCAACGGCTGCCCTCTTTTCAGCATTGGGCAATCTATCCAGCTGTTCTCGCGTTCTTCCAACTTTCGGCAGGTGTCAGTGCTGTTAAAATTAATCGTGACAATTTTTTGACGGGAAATGACGTGCTCAAAAGTAAAGGATTCTCGTGGAGCGATGTCACCCGCAACTATTTTATAGAAATCAAATCTATTCTTTGTGGCTGGCAAGAGTCAAAACGTCAGAGTTTGGCGTTCCCGGAGCGGACACACTGCTCGTTAAACGGTTAAGCACTGTTTGATTAAATCGATTAAAGTGCATGTCATGGAAGTTCACCGATGTCGTTCAAAATAAAGTTTAAAAAAAAAGAAAATCTGAAACACTCTCGTATTTTAAAGACGCGATAATATTTTAAATGCGCGCATATCTGCAAGGCACGCTAAAGTGCCATGCATGCATGTATCATAATCCATGTGTCGGCACCTAATTATTCTCCTTGTTCCATTGTATTAGAAAGTGTATCATTATCCATGAGTGTATCGCATTTATATTCCTTGTTCCATAAAACACATTTTCAGAATTCAAATCTATGTTAAAATCGCCTACTAAAACTGTTTAACAATCTTCGCCAGGCATATTATTCTTACTGCACATCACCTCTACGTACACTAATGTTGATACCTTTATAGAGTGATTAAAACTCCCATTAAATAAACTGCAGTGTTTAGCAAATTCTGGCCAAATATAGAAGATATAGCCAAGCTGGGTTACGTTTTGTGGACTTATTAAGCGCACAACTTGATGATATATTGCCAAATATGGCCAACCTTAACGACTTTTGACATTTTACTACCCCGCCACTATTTGGGAACCCTTAAAAAGTGATTCCCCGTCTAGCAGATTAGACGGAAATTCTTGTCTGAAACTACCCTAATAACACAACAGTCCCCTGTGACTGAAATGCGACCACACAATACTGTCACAATAGAGTTACAAACAGTCGCCGCGACTCCGCAGCAAAGTCACGCCCGAGTCGCTATGTCCTCTCGGTGTGTAGTCACATTGCGACTCTTCAGAGAGGTCACTTTGGGACAGTTTTGCGACAGCGAGAAAATTCGGGGGAAAAAGAGTTACCGAGAATATACACTAGATGGAAGCACCAAACTCTCAGGCAAGAAAAGGTTCAAGTCCAGAATCGAACCCTCGAGTTCATGGTTAAAAGGCCAGCATCTTACCTCATGGCTGTGATTACCTTGCTCGGGATGCTTTAAAAGTAAACTGATTGCTGCAAAAGCTAGTTCTGGCATGGCATCTTTTGGAAATTTAAAATTTTTCTGTGAGTACTTTATAAATGGAGAGGAAATACCATAATTAATAAATATAAATTAAAAATCTTGGAAATCTTTCTTTTTCCACAGAAAGTATTTTCTGGAGATAATGTGCTGTATTATTTAAGTATTCATCCGAAAAAACTAACCATTTATTGAAATTTTTTATTCGGTTATGAGAGAGAGAAATAAATTTGTAATGTGCGACATGTGGGGTTTGATATATATTTAGGTATGAGGGATACTATAGTTTTGCTATATTTTGCCTAAAAGGGATTTCATATAAAAATAAAAAAAATTAATTGGAAAAACATGCATTAGATAAAATAAATAAAGTATTTTTGACTTAGACCCCTCAAGTTTTTCCTAGTGGAACTTTCAAACATACCAGGGACGTATGTAAAGGGGGGGGGCTGAAAACTTAAAGCAATTATTAAAAAACAACAATTTTGAGACATTTGTATTTACTCTAGTAACAATAAGGTTAAAAGTACCGTATAGTCTCCCCCCCCCCCCATCCGAAATTTAAACCTACAAACGCTATCGAAATATATATGCCATGGGGATATGAAAGAAATTGTTAATTTTACTCACAGATACTTAGTTTTCACCATTGTGATTAGAACTCTCAACTCTAATTTTTTTAAGAATAATAGTTTTTTATAAATAATATTGTCTTGTTTAAACGAAATAATTTAAAAATTAATAAATTAAACTAAATTCCATTACATAACCGCGATATTTTATTGAATTACTATTTTCGGATTTATTTATTAAATGTTTCACGAAAGAATTTGCCGCAAAATATTAGAAAAATGAGTCTGTTTCCAAAGTCGCAAAAGCGGCCAGTGTGACGTCATTTTGAAGTCCAAAAAAATCAGTAGTCACAAAATAGTCACACAGTGACTTCACAGTGGAGTCACTGAGCGACCGATCACATACTAGTCACATGGTGACTTCACCGTGGAGTCACTTAGCGACCGATCACATACTAGTCACATGGTGACTTCACGGCGACGTCACCTGGTGACTGGTCACAAATAAACTTCGCAGTGACCAACACAGTAGAGTCACATCACTCACAAGTCACAGTGTGATTAGTATGTGACAGTCCTGTGACAATTGTGACCCTCTGTGACGTCACAGGGACTCTTTTGTGACCATCTGTGCTATTAGGGTAGTAGCATTTAAATACTAATCATGCTAATGAATTTAATAAAAACATGTGTCTATCTCGAAAAGAGTGTACTTAACGGGCTCTGCTGCAGGACGAACAAAAAGAACTGTCATTGACATTGGTTCTAAAGGCAGTGAACAACCCCTGACCGAGACACAAAAGGGAAATCGTTTTCGTCACGTCTTTGGAACGATAGGGGTGAAAAAATTTCGTTAGCGCGTTTAATGTCCTCGCTGTGAAGACACAAAACTGTCGCAAATCTGGAGGACGTGATTCTACTCCATCGATATAGAAAAGCACCTGCATAAATTGCTTAAATGAACCCAACTTTCAATAAGGGCAGTTGTTGCCATTGCTCAATCTTACTACCAGCAAAGTGGCGGTCGATCGAATCATCAGTCTGATGGCGACAGAGAGCTACGTCCAAAATGGTTAAATAATAGTGTAAGCGGTAATACGATCGTACATCGAAAAGTGTTTACAATCAGTTCCTTTGCCATAATTTCTTTTTCTTGTTTCCTTGATATTAGAGTTTAGTACAGTTTTTATGATTATTGTTATTTTATGCTCTAGTTTTTCATATGCTCAATTTTAGTATCAATTTCAGTTCTTTTCAACTGAAGAAACGCTGATAAGCAAGCCATATTTTTACGAATTCTTTCTAGACCCAAATGCAAAATACAGCAGCCTTCTCATAAGGTAATTATTTCATACTTTACAATTATCTGAATTTATATTTCATCTCGTTTTACGATACGTATTTTTTTTTTAATGTAAAGGCAACGTAATCATACAGCGTGAAAGCTGATCCAGAAATTGTTCATCGTACGCCTCCTTGGTTTCTTTATTTATATTTTTGGAATTAAAAAATTAGTCTATATGCGACGAAATATATCATCTCGTCTCGCTGGCAAATATCTAAGCTGTACTATAGCTGCTATAAGGGCATAGTTAACGCCGCTAAACATTTCTACTGGTAACAAATACCCAAGCTGAATCTAACCGGTTTTACTATAATCTGCATTTTAATTAATTTCCATTTTCAAGATACTGTTTGCTAACATTTTGGAACACGTGGCTTAGATTCACCATGCTTGGAGATAGCCGTTTGCCAGATCGTCCTGGTGCCATAATGGTGCATTATAAATAAGTTAGAATTAGTTGTTCTGTTTTGGAAAAACGAATAATCGCTCATTCTAAACTCTTGTTGTCTAAGCGAACTTACTCTTTGAAAATTGTCAACTTTGTGTAACACACTTTCACTTATTTAAGGGCGATTCATAATGAATGGGACAAAAAGAAAACGCGATTGTGAACGCTGTAATTAATATATTTAGGAAATTCAAGTTTACCTCAAAACTACGTTTATTCAAGTTTTACAGGTGTTCAATATGTGCCCCTCCGGTGACACGACAAATGTCTACACGGTAATCCCGCCACACTCCAGATAACATATCTCCTGTGATGGAGTTCAACACTGCAGTTATCCTCTGCTTCAGTTCCTCTAAGTCCTGAGGAAGTGGAGGCACAAACATGTTGTCTTTAACGAAACCCCAGAGAAAAAAATCTGATGTGTCCAACACATGACTTCCTTGCACGTCTATTAGATCAAAAATATTTTCAACGCACTTCCTCTAAACGTATTTGTTTGAAAGAGATAAAATATCAATAATAGTAAGGTTTAGCGATTTCTAGCCAAATATTTCGATATCGCCAAGCTGAGCTCAATTTGAAAGATTTCTTCTGACACTTTATTTGGCGATATTTCACCAAAAGCCGACAAGCTTGAGATAGTTTGCGAGATTTTGGGGATAGCTAAAGTAGTCATTGACCACAGACTTTCAATGAATTGAATGCATCCATACACCTCAATGTATTTAAAGTCATTTGGCTCACCCTGTAAATAAATTCTCAGTCGATTGCTGTCAAAAAAGATACTGAAAACAGTTAGATATTACAATAGTTCTAAATACAAAAGTCCAAAATTCTACTGGTTAAAGTTTTAGAGTTATACAAAATATGAATAATTTTTGGCGCCAAATTTGGCGATATTTCGGCGAAACTCGTCAATGTCGAGATTTTAAGCATGGACCAAACAATGACAGATTATCGCCAAATTTGGCGATATTTCGCCAAAACTCGCCAAGAACGATGACAAATGGCGATACTTTGGGCATGGACCAAATGACTGACTATCGCCAAATTTGGCGATATTTTGCCAAAACTCGCGAAGGTCGAGGACAGACCGCGAGATTTTGGGCATGTACCAAACAATGACTGTCTACAGTTGTATTATATTGAAGATGTCCATAGACATTAAAGTACTGAAATTCTTTTCGGTGGTCCTGTAAATAAACTCTCCAGTAGATTGGAACCAAAAAGAGATGCACAACTAGATGTTACAACAATCTTATATATGAAATTTCATAATAGTTTTTGAGATTTGATAGTTAAATATGCACACACGTACACCAAAAGTCGCCAAGCTTGGCGACTTTTGGCATAGTTCTTGAGGGAGGCACGTGACCGTGGTCGGACCATTACCTAACTTATGTGGTAGGACGGTATTGTGCTTGAAATGGATGAATGCCCCTAAAATTGCCATTGACCGTAATGTATTGGAAATCTTTTGAGTGTTCCTGTAGCAGAACTATAAATGATAAAGACACTTCTTTTAATGGAGAAATTCATTTTGTAACTCTTAACAGCATATATCACTTCTGAGTCGTTTAAAATAGCCCAATACCTCTAAAAAACGCTTTGATGAATTTCGGCCCATAGAGCGTAATGTATTTCGAATCTTTTGGGCGGTTCTGTAGATAAACTATCCAGTCGAATGGAACCGAAAGGGGAGGCGCACAACTAGATGTTACAGCAATCCTAAATATAAAGTTTCAACATTCTACGCCTAATAGTTTTTGAGATATGCGAGTTTAATGAATTTCGGCCCATAGAGCGTAATGTATTTCGAATCTTTTGGGCGGTCCTGTACATAAACTATCTATTCGATTGCCACCAAAAGGGGAGGTGCACAACTAGATCATAGAACAGTCCTAAATATCAAATCTCAACATTCTACGACCAATAGTTTTTGAGATATGCGAGTTACATACATACGTACGTACGTACGTACAGACGGCATGGAAAAACTGGCCACAATAGACTCGCCACTGGTCAAAATGAGTTGCAGACACATTAATATGATCGTGCATGCTAGCCTACGATGAGATGCATCGAAAAAATTCTTAAAATTAAATTTAGAGGTAGTCAAAATCGTTTTTACTTCCTTGTACGTAGTATAAGGAAGTAATGTGATCCCGAAAAATTTTGGGGGCCAAATTTCGACAAAAAAACCGATTTTGACTACCTCTAAATTTAATTTTAAAATTTTTTTCGATGCATCTCATCGTAGGATAGCATGCACGATCTTATTAACGCGTCTGCAACTCATTTTGACCAGCGGGGAGTCTACTGTGGCCACTTTTTCCATGCCGTCTGTATGTACGTATGTATGTAACTCGCATATCTCAAAAACTATTGGTCGTAAAATGTTGAGATTTGATATTTAGGATTGTTCTATGATCTAGTTCTGCACCTCCCCTTTTGGTGGCAATCGAATGGATAGTTTATGTACAGGACCGCCCAAAAGATTCGAAATACATTACGCTGTATGGGCTGAAATTCATTAAACTCGCCTAACTCAAAAGCTATTAGGCGTAGAATGTCGAAACTTCATATTTTGGATAGTTGTAACATCTAGTAGTGCACCTCCCCTTTTGGTTCCATTCGACTGGATAGTTTATCTACAGGACTGCCCAAAACATTCGAAATATATTACGCTCAATGGGCCGAAATTCATTAAACTTGCATATCTCAAAAACTGTTAGGTGTGCAATGTTGAAACTTTATATTTAGGATTGTTGTAACATCTAGTTGTGCACCTCCCCTTTCGTTTCCATTCGACTGAATAGTTTATCTACAGGACCGCCCAAAAGATTCGAAATACATTACGCTCTAAGGGCCGAAATTCATCAAAGCGTTTTTTAGAGGTATTGGGCTATTTCAAACGACTCAGAAGTGATATATGCTGTAAAGAGTTAGAAAATGAATTTCTCCATTCAAAAAAGTGTCTTTATCATTTATAGTTCTGCTACAGGAACACTCAAAAGATTTCCAATACATTACGGTCAATGGCAATTTTAGGGGCATTCATCCATTTCAAGCACAATACCGTCCTACCACATAAGTTAGGAAATGGTCCGACCACGGTCACGTGCCTCCCTCAAGAACTATGCCAAAAGTCGCCAAGCTTGGCGACTTTTGGTGTACGTGTGTGCATATTTAACTCTCAAATCTCAAAAACTATTATGAAATTTCATATATAAGAATGTTGTAACATCTAGTTGTGCATCTCGATTTTTGGTTCCAATCTACCCAATTTACAGGACCACCGGAAAGAATTTCAGTACTTTAATGTCTATGGACATCTTCAATATAATACTACTGTAGATAGTCATTGTTTGGTATATGCCCAAAATCTCGCCGTCTGTCCTCGACCTTGGCGAGTTTTGGCGAAATATCGCCAAATTTGGCGATAGTCAGTCATTTGGTCCATGCCCAAAGTATTGCCATATGTCATCGTTCTTGGCGAGTTTTGGCAAAATACCGCCAAACTTGGCGATAATCTGTCATTGTTTGGTTCATGCTTAAAATCTCGCCAAATGTCGTCGATATTGACGAGTTTCGCCGAAATATCGCCAAATTTGGCGCTAAAAATTATTTCGTATTTTGTATAACTCTAAAACTAACCCGTAGATTTTTTAACTTTTGTATTTAGAACTATTGTAATATCTAACTGTTTTCAATATCTTTTTTGACAGCAATCGACTGAGAATTTATTTACAGGGTGAGCCAAATGACTTTGAATACATTGAGGTGTATGGATGCATTCAATTCATTGAAAGTCTGTGGTCAATGACTACTTTGGCTATCCCCAAAATCTCGCAGACTATCTCAAGTTTGTCGGCTTTTGGTGAAATATCGCCAAATAAAGTGTCAGAAGGAAATCTTTCAAATTGAACTCAGCTTGGCGATATCGAACTATTTGGCTGGAAATCGCTAAACCTTACTATTATTTATATTTTATCTCTTTCAAACAAATAAATTTAGAAGAAGTGCGTCGAAAATATTTTTGATCTAATGGACGTGCAAAGAAGTCATGTGTTGGACACATCAGATTTTTTTTTTTTTGTCGAAATTTGGCCCCCAAAATTTTTCGCGATCACATTACTTCCTTATACTACGTACAAGGAAGTAAAAATCACTGGGCTTTAGATCTGGTGATCTCGGCGGCCAATGAAGACATGTCAAATCCTGTGGCCCAGCACGACCAATCCAGCGATGCAGTAGACGTTCGTTCAGGAACTCGCGTACGTCGTTATTCCAATGTGGGGGAGCACCATCCTGCTGCAAAATGAAATCAGGAACAGCTTCCTCCTGTTGGGGGAGCAACCACTCAGAGAGCATGTCTCTGTAAATGTTCCCATTAATCAATTTTTCAGCAAAGAAAAATGGACCAAAAACACAACTCTTTGATAAAGCGCTGAAAACGTTCACCTTGGGAGAATCACGCTGATGTTCAAATGTTACATGGGCATTTTCCGTGCCCCAAAATCGCAAATTATGGCTATTAACTTTGTCACATAAGTGGAACGTGGCTTCATCGGTAAACACCAGTGTGTTCTCGAAACCATTCACTTCGAGCTTTTCTTGAAATTTCACACAGAAATTCTTAGGCAACGGTTTGTCAGTAGGTTTTAAAGTCTGGACCATCTGATATCTGTACGGCTTGAATTGGTGACGCTTCCGTAAAACACGCCACACCGTTGTCTGAGGGACAGCGAGTTCAGCACCTACACGTCGCGTTGATTTTGTGGGACTCCGTAAAAACGAATCACGAATTCTTTCAACCACTTCGGGTTTTGTTTCTTTTCGCCCTGGGTTTTTGTTCTTGCATAAGCAGCCGGTATCCTGGAACTGCTTCACCCACCTGCTTATGTTATGGCGATGCGGTGGTTCTGTACGAAATTTCGTGCGAAAATATCTTTGCACAACAGTTACCGAGGAGGTTTTGGCATATTCGAAAACGCAGTACGCTTTTTCTTGCACGGACGACATTTTGTTTAACAGCGCCTCTAGCAGCGCGAGTTCGTCATTCGATGATTTTTCCCTGTTGCCAAATAAAACTTGTATAATTGTAGTTGCAGAATAAATTTGCTTCGGCTGAATAAATCCATTACGGCAGTCACACTGCGGTATTCTTTTTCTCCCATTCATTATGAATCACCCTTCTACATACTTGGAATTCCTTTGTTGCAAAGGCATGATTAATTTTATGCTGTTGAGAATTGCCATACCTGGCAACCATTATGTTTATTTTTTTAGTTTTTTATTAATATCTTCTAATATAATTGGAATTTCGAAATTTAAGTCAGCTTATCGGCTTCCCCGTAATTTTCCGAATCCGCGTCACCTTCCTCGAAAGTGCAAACCCTACGGTTTGGGAGGAGATAGCAGAACAAGATTCTGACAGCGGCTTTTTAGAATAGAGAGATGCAGTACAAGATCTATCGCAACATTGATATAAAATGGCATTTTAAGTTATAAACTAGATGAGTGACCATGCGGTTCTTCACGCGAGAAGATTAGCTTGCTTAAAATAAGTTTACCAGACATTATTTTGAAAAATCGCCATGTTTCTACATGTTTAAGTTGGATTTTTTGTAATTTTTGGAAAATCTTAGGTTTTCAATTCCTTGGTTGAAGCGAGCAAAACGTACACTTCTTCAGGATGAAAACTCGATAGAATACGTTACTGACAAAGAACTACAAGGTAGCTCAAAATATGCTCATCCTTTGTGAAAATTAGATTTCTGAAATTATACTTTTCACAACACCGGGCCTACTCATTATTTCGGATTTGAACTTTGTAAGACCCAGCAGTCTGAAGTTATGCTTGATTCCCTTAAAATCATTTTTTTAAATGATGAATTGTAACTTTGAAACGAATTAAACCGGATGCAGTCATTCCTTTGTCGGATTCTTTTGATTGCGTAGTGTGTGTGAGTTAAAACGTAAATTAAAATCTACTATAGCACGGAGTAAATAATTTTAGGGATAGTTTTAGATGAATAATTCATTTTCTAATAGCGGGAACTAGCCATTTATAGTCATTGCCCACTAATTAGCCAGGAAGTACTGGCCACTTTATTATGGAGGCACTTAATGTAGATGAAAATTATAGTTTCAGGAAATTTCTAAAGGACATGCCTTAAGGTAAATCGTTTTTATTTGCCAACGCAATGTATGGTAAATTCTTTTAAATATTCTCCAATGTAATGTAAGAAATCTCCACACAGCTTCGACAACTTTCCTCTCACTTTTTTTTTTTTTAGCTCGGGACAAAATTGGAAGAAACAACGAAGGCTAGTCGCCCCCGCATTCAGGACCAGCGTGGTCAAGGAGATGGTGTCCATCATGAACCATCATTCCGCAGCCCTGGTGAGCTGCTTGAGCCGTTTCAAGGGCGAGACCATCGACAACATTGCAGATCTGATAAAAGCCAACGCCATAAGACAGTTTCACGGTAAGAATAAGTCAATCCTCCGTATTTTTACTTCCTTGTGTACGGAGTATAAGGAAGTAATGTGATCCCGAAAAATTTCGGGGGCCAAACGACGAATAAACCGATTAAATATACTTTTAATACTTTTTTTTATGCATCGCATCGAATGCCAGCATGCACATTCATATAAATGCGTCTACAACTCATTTTGACCGACGGCGAGTCTATTTTGACCAGTTTTTCCATGCCATCTGTTCGAATGTATGTATTTAACTCGCATATCTGAAAAAATGGAGTCTTATAATCTTAAAACTTTATATTTAGGATTGTTGTAAAATGTAGCTGTGCACCTCTTCTTTTGGTCACAATCAACTGGATAGTTTATTTACAGGACCACCCAAAATAATCGAAATGCATTATGCTGTATGGGCCGAAATTCATTAAACTCGCATATCTCAAAAACGATTAGACATGGAGTGTTGAAACTTTATATCTAGGATTGTTGTAACATCTAGTTGCACACCTCTCCTTTCGGTCTCATTCGCCTGAATAGTTTATCTACAGGGCCGCCGAAAATTTTCTAAATATATTACTCTCTAAGGGTCGAAATTCTTTAAAGCGTATTTTAGAGGTGTTAGGCTATTTCAAACGACTCAAAAGTGATATATGCTGTTAAGGGTTACAAAATGAATTTATCCATCGAAAAAACTGTCTTTATCATTTATAGTTCTGCTACAGGGACACTCAAAAGATTTCCAATATATTACGGTCAATGGCAATTTAAGGGACATTCTTCCAGTTCAAGCACAATACCGTCCTTCCATATAGTTAGGTAATGGTACGACCACGGTCACGTGCCTCCCAGAAGAATTACTAAAAAATTCGCCAAGCTTGGCGACTTTTGGTGTACGCGTGTATGTATTTTACTCTCAAATCTCAAAAACTATTAGTCGTAGAATATTGAAACATCATATATGATTGTTGTAACATCTAGTTGTGCATCTCGATTTTTGGTTCTAATCTACTGGAGAGTTTATTTACAGAACCACTCAAAAGAATTTCAATACAATAATGTCTATGGACATGTTCAATATATTACATCTGTAGACAGTCATTGTTCCATTCCCAAAATCTCGCCATTTGTCGTCGACCATGGAGAGATTTGCAAAAATATCGCCAAATTTTGAGAGGGTCAGTCATTTGGTCCATGCCCAATATACCGCCATATGTAATCGTTCTTGCCGAGTTTTGTTGAAATATCGCCAAATTTAATAGCGATAGTCAGTCAGCGATAGTCAGCCAGCGATAGCGAAATGGCGATAGTCAGTCATTGTTTGGTCATTGCGCAAAATCTCGCCATTTGAAGTCGACCTTGGCGCATTTTGCCAAAATATCGCCAAATTTGGCGCCAAAAATTATTTCGTTTTTCGCATAACTCTAAAGCTTTTAAACGTAGAACGTTGAAACTTTGTATTTAGAACTATTGTAACATCTAACTGTGCATCTCTTTTTTCATTGCAATCGACTGGGTAATTTCTTTACAAAGTCAGCAAAACGACTTTAAATACATTAAAGTGTATGGATACACTCAGTTCATTGAAAGTCTGAGGTCAATGACTACTTTGGCTATCCCCAAAATCTCGTAAACTATCTCAAGCTTCTCGGCTTTCTGTGAAATATCGCCGAACTAAGTGTCAGAATCAAATCTTTCAAATTGAACCCAGCGTCGCGATATCGAAATATTTGGCTAGAAATCGCTAAGCCTTACTATTACTGCAGTATTTTACGTCTTCAAACAAAATAAGTTTAGATGAAGTGCGCCGAAAATATTTTTGACTTAATAGACGTGCAAGGAAGTCGTGATGAAATATTTTCTGCATTGGGAAATAGCTGCGCTTCAAAGAGTTTAGAGCGCGCATGATTACAGTTTCACTTTTCTATTTTTCTCACTGTAAGCACGCATTGTTAAGAAATTTGCATGATTTCCCCTTGCCTTGATGTGCATTCCATACGCGTTGGATACAAGTATCTTACATTATGCTGTACTTGTATCAATTTTTTTCAGAATCTGCAATGGGCCTTAAACTAGATACCGAAGTAAGCAACGAAAAAGTAAGAAAATGGATCGAAATAACTGAAAGGTGAGCATGCATTAATAATAATAATTTTTTATTTGAAATGAGTTTATTAACCGACGAAAAACGGAGGAGGTTCTCAAGTCGACGCGTATATTTTTTTTATGTATGACCAGGCATAATTTTTTACAGAGTAATCCGATTTTGATAATTCTTTTTTTATTGGAAAGGTATACCCCGAAGTTGGTCCCATATAGATTTGGAAAAAAAATTCCAACCCTAAGGGTAGGAAAACAGGGGATGATTGATTTTTCACTCACTGATTGTAATGTATAAAAACGCATAAAATATGACTTTTAAATGCCAGCTCGTTTAGCGATCTTTTTCCTTTTCCTCGTGAAAATTCAATATTCCTTAAATTTTATAGTTTTCATAAAATAAAATAGGATCTCTAACGAGGCATATAAGCTCTTGAATCGGTATTTGTTAGATGCTATTACCAGAAGAGTTGATTTTTTTTAAATGGACGGTGTCCGTGTGGTGTCATTTTTCAGCCAACACGTAACCTCCAACCAATCAACTTAAAATGTAGTTTCAGTTGACACTCAGTGTTTCAAACTGATTAGTTCAAATTCGTATTTTCCACCGACACGTGATTGAAATAGCATCGTATCGATATCGTCCATTGCAAGGGATATTGGCGAAGTTTTTACGTCACCGTTTAAAATTGCACATCAAACCACCTATACATCTTCGTTCACAGTACACAGCACATATGTGTACATTTTGTTTTCGCTTGTTAAAACGATTCTTTTAAGATTTTTTGTAGTTCTGAATTTACGTACATATGCGCCGATGCTTTAATTTTGAATAAATCATGTTAACGCATGCGAATGTGTAAATCCCACGCACACATTTTGTTTTAGTTTGCCGTTTCGCAAAAGAGTATTTGAATGTTATTAAAATTTCCGAAGTTCAATTTGTTAATTTTTTTTCGAAATTCATACAGCTAAAAAGAACTGGTCTATGTTCCGTATCCGGTGCTGTTTACATTTCGATGTTCATTTACTGTTGGTTCTGGCGCCATCGTGGGCGATGTTCAGCGGGAGTGAAGTACCCTGCCGGTGGTAGTTTTGACTGGAAACCATAAAGAAAGAAATGTGTACCGCTTGGCGACGTTTTTTTTTGGAGGTATGATAATGCGCCAAATATTGCAAATTGGAAATTTCAGAACATTTGAAAGATCCGAAATTTCTTGAATTTTCGAGCATGCGTAATAGTGATTTTTTAATTCTAGCTACTGTGTGACGTACACAGATGAATGTATAGAATTCGCTTGCTCAATTTGACGTTACTAAGCTGTTAATTTGCGTTTATAGCCACAAAAAATTATAAAATAAAAACTTTTTAACAAAAAAATTAAACCGCCGAAAAACTCAAAAGCAAAAAATAATAAACCTTTTCTTAATTAACCTTAATAACTAAGTTCTTAAACTAATGTAAGTATACCTAAGTAATTTTGAGTCGGTGCCAAACAACCAATGAACAAAGATCACTAAATTACCTTAAATTTAAAGAAATAACCAAATCAAATTGACATTGCAACGTGAAATCTCCGGCGACAAACATTAACATTCCAAAAAATGCGCTCTCCTCACGTCTCTCACGATCAACGAGCTTTTGCAGAAATGCAGAGAGGTCTACTTTGTTATACACAACTCAAAATCTGTGTGTGAACAATAAGTTACTCCTAATAGAGATTTAGGCAATTTAGTGATCTTTGTTCATTGGCTGTTTGGCACCGACTCAAAATTACTTAGGTATACTTACATTAGTTTAAGAACTTAGTTATTAAGGTTAATTAAGAAAAAGTTTATTATTTTTTGCTTTTGAGTTTTTCAGCGGTTTAATTTTTTTGTTAAAAAGTTTTTTTGTTAATTCTATTTCATAAGCATTTCCCCTAATCTACATAAATTAGGGGGAATAATTGCAGAAACAAGAACATATGTATATAATCAATTTCAGTGAAATAACTTTGTTCCAGAAACACACGTCAGTGCAATACACTTTGTCTATATTCACTGATTTATCTTTTTAACACTACACATTTATCGTCTTCTCAAACATAAGGCGTCTCTGAGTTCAGTATAATAGGGAGGTGGCTACAGAACGGGGAAGAACTGCTAAGTCTCCACAGGAGCAAACGCCCAGCGAGGAGGGACAACTAACATCATTTTCCTCAGTCATGTTCACAGTGTTGCAGAGTGAGCAATGAAGAGAATCAGCAAGTTCAGTTTCAAATAGATGGGCGTGCAAGTAACCATGTCCTATGAGGATTCTTAACCTATTCTTACCCGACATAAAGCTCACATCTCAAATGAAAGAACAATCTCATAATTGTTTAAAAGAAAGCTATGACATTTAAGAACTACAAGTGGAAAGCGTATTTTCAAATTTTTTTTCGAATAAAAGCTTAATCCCCAATCTCCGCTCCACTAGTAAGTGGTTATCATCCATAAACGAAGATTGCGAGGAAACTTAAATACAAAGGATTGCCTACAAGTTTTTTTCAGTAACATGAATTTTGAAATACATACATATATATATATATATATATATATATATATATATATATGTATAATATGTATATATATATATATATATATATATATATATATATGTATATATATATATATATATATATATATATATATATAATCAAACATCCTCTCAAAATTCAAAATCCATTTGCTTGCTTCAGAATTCTTTAGGGCATTCTAACTTTCGTATTAAACAAAGGTTTTGTATCACGATCTAAATCTAATTAAAACGCAATTAATATATCTCCCCTCTTTCCCACTGTCTGCTGTCGCCACACCTCGCAAGTATTTCCTAAGGCCAGCAGACCCGGGCAGTTTAACAACCAATAAATGCATCTCTTTTGAAACATCTGATACTGTATAGAACACGTGATCTGAGGTTATATAGTTTGAAACGCAACTCGGAGCTGAGCTCTTTCGTGACTTCAGTTGAGATTTAAAACTGTGTGAAACTAAAATTAAAAAATGTCACCGTAATCCCGGAGTGTTTTTCCGTACAACAGACCCAGCTGGAGTAAACCGTCCTACATCGGCCCCCTGCGGACTCCAGCGGCGTTCCTCCGACTGCGAGATCCCGGTGCTGAGCTCAACCACGGCTACCTCAACTAAAAGGCTATGGCACTTCTCCCGCTCTTAGCTAATGACGTCACAGCACCAGTGCGGGTTTATCTGGACTTCCACGAAAGAACATTACATGTATACAAAATGCAATATTGCGTCTATTAAGTTTTAATTAAATATACATATTTTGCGTCTATATTTTACTAAGGATCAAATATAAGTGTAAAACAGTAACAATACGTGGGGTTATTACGAAATATACCGCTTTAAAAATACTTAGAAAAACTTTCACAAAACTTTATAAGATGAATTTGGAATTTTTTAAATTACTCTGAGTAGAACCAAATAATTTAAATTTCAGCATTTTAATCACAGATAAATAAGTGTTTGACTGTAGGGAAAATATTGAAGAACATACAAAATATTAAAAAATATTCGTATACTACAAAGGAATGCGAGAAATATTTTTGAAGATATATAATGTTTTAATAGCTATATTGAAAAACTCTTAAAATTCAAATATTGAAATACTAAGACACTTAAATTGAAATGCAAATATGTTATTACTAATAGTTACTTTTATGTTTATGTATTATGCTTCAAGGCATAAAAGATGAAATAAATAAGGAAAAAACACAAAATTTTTTGCTGTGATGTCTTTCAATAAATCAACACATCAAGGGTACTTTTATTTCAGTAAACTCATGCTTTCTGACGAAAGACGTAAATCTTATTTTTATTCTTTTTTCAAATGTAATATGGAATTAATATAGTATGAAATTAATAATAACAAAATTAATAACAATACCGCGCCAGAGCCCTATTGTCCGAGATAACCGTGGCTCAACCCGACGTGATAGTATAGGAGCCGCTCCTGCCCAGCACCTCGGCCGGCGAAGTCTCGTTCCACCTAGAGCCCCTGGTTCCCTAGTTCCACCCTGACCAAGCCACGACAACAACCTCTCCCGTCCCCTGATGATGTTTTATATATATATTCACAAATTCAATTTAGGAAATTTCAATGACATTCAAGCATTCTTTTGTGTAACGGCAAAACAAAAATAAAAGGACAGCTGTTGCGCCAATGTTTAGTTTAGTTTTAATAACGCGGTTATAGACATGAGAATCTCATACCTGCTTCTTCTAAACGAAATATCAATGTAGGATCCTCGAAGTTACGGCGTACAGAGTTGCAAGGCCCTGGTTGCACTTCGATTTCATGTGGAAAATGTCTTCAATCTCCAAGGAGCAAGCGAAGCTGTGGGAAGACGTGAAATGCCTGATGATGGATGTGAGTATGGAAAACAGTTTCGGTTCGTATGAACGCATTGTCAAGAACCACAGAAAATATTCGCGTAAACTTAATTACAGAAATTCATTCCGACGGATTGCTTAAAAAAAAGAAGAAAGAAAAATCGACATTTCTAAATTTATTGTCATTTTTCTCTCAAAGATCTGGTTTAATCTGTCGTACTTTACACTACTCAAAACTTGAAATGAATTCATATTAACCCCTTAAGTATCGCTCCCGTCAAAACCGCGGGCTAATCTTCTCCTTTAATTTTTCGTGCCCGTGATATTTCCGGACACTAGTGTTCAAGTGTTATGCGCCCGAAAGATAAGAGCGTTTCAATTCTTATGAACGGATTTTTACAATTTCATTTTACAAACAGCACCACACTATTTTAAACTTTATATTTTAAGATAGTTTATTTTCAAATAGAGGATAGCAGTACTCCAATACGTGCATTTGTGAGAGGCGTTGTGCAATCTTGGCTCACTTTTTACTTCTTTGCACGGAGTATAAGGAAGTAATGTGATCCCGAATAATTTCGAGGGCCAAATTTCGAGGAAAAAAACAATTTTGACTACCTCTAAATTTACTTTTAAGAATTTTTTCGATGCATCTCATCGTAAGCTAGCATGCACGATCATATAAACGCGTCTGCAACTCATTTTGACCAGCGGCGAGTCTCTTTTGCCAGTTTTTCCATGCCGTCTGTACGTACGTATGTACGTATGTATGTAACTCGTATATCTCAAAAACTATGGGTCGTAGAATGTTGAAATTTTATATTTTAGGATTGTTCTATAATCCAGTTGTGCACTTCTTCTTTTGGTCTGAATCGAATGGATAGTTTATGTACAGGACCGCTCAAAAGATTCGAAATACATTACGCTCTATGGGCCGGTATTCATTAAACTCGCATATCTCAAAAACCATTGGTCGTAGAATGTTGTAACTTTATATGTAGGATTTCTGTAACATCTAGTTGTGCACCTCCCTTTTCGGTTCCATTCGACTCGATACTTTATCTACAGGACCGCCAAAAATTCGAAATACATTACGCTCTATGGGCCGAAATTCATTAAATCGTATTTTAGAGGTATTGGGCTATTTCAAACGACTCAGATGTGATATATGCTGTTAAGAGTTACAAAATGAATTTCTCCATTAAAAAAAGTGTCTTTATCATTTATAGTTCTGCTACAGGAACACTCAAAAGATTTCCAATACATTATGGTCAATGGCAATTTTAGGGGCATTCATCCATTTCAAGCACAATATCGTCCTACCATATAAGTTAGGTAATGGTCCGACCAAGGTCACGTGCCTCCCTCATGAACTACGCCAAAAGTCGCCAAGCTTGGCGACTTTTGGTGTACGTGTGTACGTATTTAACTCTCAAATCTTAAAAACTATTAGTCGTAGAATGTTGAAATTTCATATATAAGATTGTTGTAACATCTAGTTGTGCATCTCGATTTTTGGTTCCAATCTACTGGAGAGTTTATTTACAGGACCACCGAAAAGAATTTCAGTACTTTAATGTCTATGGACATCTTCAATATAATACAACTGTAGACAGTCATTGTTTGGTACATGCCCAAAATCTCGCCGTCTGTCGTCGACCTTGGCGAGTTTTGCCGAAATATCGCCAAATTTGGCGATAGTCAGTCATTTGGTCCATGCCCAAAATATCGCCATTTGTCATCGTTCTTGGCGAGTTTTGGCGAAATATCGCCAAATTTGGGCGATTAAGTCTGTCATTCTTTGGTCCATGCTTAAAATCTCGCGCATATGTACGTCGACCTTGGCGAATTTCGCCGAAATATCGCAAAATTTGGCGCCAAAAATTGTTTCGTATTTTGTATAACTCAAAAACTTTAACCCGTAGAATTTTGAACTTTTGTATTTAGAATTATTGTAATATGTAACTGTTTTCAATACCTTTTTTGACTGCAATCTAGTGGGAATTTATTTACAGGGTGAGCCAAATGACTTTAAATACATTAAGGTGCATGGATGCATTCAATTCATTGAAAGTCTGTGGCCAATGACTACTTTGGCTATCTCCAAAATCTCGCAAACTATCTCAAGCTTATGGGCTTTTGGTGAACTAACGCCAAATAAAGTTACCGAAGGAAATTTTTCAAACTGCACTCAGCTTGCCGATATCGAAATATTTGGCTAGAAATCGCTAAATCTTGCTATTACTGATATTTTATCTTTTTCATACAAATAAGTTTAGATGAAGTGCGTCGAAAATATTTTTTGATCTAATAGGCGTGCAAGGAAGTCATGTGTTGTCCACATTGGATTTTTTGACTTATGTTCAAAGAAAATATTACAAATATTTATTGGTATTTTACGAAGTAAGTTTAATAAAATTCTCCTTTAGTGTTTCATTCATGTATATTCAACGATTTCCTGCTTACTACAAAATACATATTCAGCCTCAATAGCCCTGAATGTTGGAGTTTCCTAGAAATTTAATTCTGTTTTTCCTTCGCACTAAAAAAAACATGACCAAAACCTTAAAATGCATACATATATTGCACATGTACTTATTTTTACGCAATTTTATGGAATAAAAAACAAGTAATATATATATATATAAATTAAGTCAATTCCTACTTAAGTCAACAAAGAAAAATTTTATTTAGTTACTTTTTAGTAAATTAATAATATTTAATTAATGAATTAATATTTGAGAAAACTGTATTAACATCAAGTGTCAACCACTACAAGTTTAAAAAAAATGTATTTACACGTGAGTGGATGAATTAAAAATATTTTATTAACGATTGAAAATTTGAACAAGATACATATCTATAGGGAGAGCGTGCACTAATAGTAGGGATTATTTAAGCAATTTTATGACCGTTTTCTATCCAACCCCCACGATGGCAATGGCACCCATCTTTCCATGGATAGTGTCGTCTATCCATGGGCACGACAACAACAACATGACTGTCTTCTTGAAAATAATATGATCGTTAAGGGGTTAAAGAAACGAAATTTCTGCACAACTTGGAGCTTATGCTAACAAATACGAAAATTTCAGGAGAGGGATGTGTCTCAATAACCCCATCCTGGCTACGCCCCTGACTCACGGACTTCTGTACTTCTCAAACATGAAGGCAAGAATAGTCCATTTCAAATGATGCACGAAGACTTTTATCGTCTTGGCGGTTTCTAGAAATTCTGAGATCCACTATTAACATAACACTTGAATCCGTCGCCGGTTTTAGCTTAAAAACTCTGCGTGCCGAAGAGATTTCGGAATATATTTTTATACTAGGGGCCAAGGCCCTTAGACTCGCTACGCTTGCTTTTCGAATGATGCATTTAGCCTCTAATAAGGCGTATTCGTAAAAAAGGCATAATTTCAACAGACTAAAACCCAAAGATTGGATCAGATAGAATGTTACCGAGCTACACATTGCTTGGTTCTAGCATGTTCCTTGGAACATAAAAATTTAAACTTCACACTATTTTGAATTATGTAAAACCTATGGAACACCTTGTGTATTTGCCACCCATAGCGATTTTTCATAATTTGGTGACTTACGTATGTGTATAGGTAATAATTAGTTCTAAGAAATAGTATTTCACGTGTTTTCTTTGATAAAACCTACGGAACAGGTAGATTTCATTGTTTGGCGATTTATACATACTAGGGATCGACCGATACCACATTTTCGCCGATGACCGATACCGATACTTTACCTATAAATCCATTTTCAGAAATTGTCGAAACCGATACTTTTAAGTTATGGTATCGGCCCGATACAACCGATACTTTACATAATTTAATGTCATTTAAACCTACATCTGTATTCTGGGCAGTTTTTGTAACGAGAGTGTAGTTCTCGTTAAAAATGAATAACAGCATGATGAAATTTGATCCCAGTAGAAAGCATTAAAAAGAAAAAGCAGTGGATACATTGAAGTGTGAATTTACAGTACTTCTAGTCTTTCTTTTCTATTCAATCATGCCGACAAATGGCCTAATTTATAAAAAGCTGAGCACTGGGAAGCGTCTTAGTGTGCAGGTTCGGAATTCTTTCTCCTCGCGTGGCTGTCGATCTATTGGTCTAGAGTTTGGGACGATTTTCTCCAGATGTTACGTGAATATACTTTAGACTCCCTTAAAAAGTCCTCCGCCTAAGCCCCCCGCTCCTATAGGCAGATGCCCATCATTTAGACTTGACAGAACACAAACACGGGGGGGGGGAGTTAAAGGGATATATTAATAAGAGAATCCATTTCCAGTGCCGACTGGTGCAAATATTTAAATCAATTTTTCTCAACCTCTATTTTGTCGCCTGATTGTTTGCTATGAGCCAGACAAAAGGTTGCGATATCAGGCCCAAAACAGCTTCCTGCTTGCTCTTACTATATGTGTCTTTGTTTTTGGTTCATGCCTCGATTTTGTGCTTACAAAAGTAAACACATGAAATTTATTCAACTTCAAAGCTTGCAAGTTTTATTTAGATTTTTTTAATTATAATTCTTTCACATATGAAAATATTTTTAGATTACTTAAACTGCATTAAATTGTGATAATGTATAAACTGTACAGGATTATGTAAGTACATATGTATTTACATATTGTTCATTAAATACGTATGTAAATTCTTCCCTTAAAATGCATAATAAGTTCATATTAATTAATGGTTTTATTTATCTGCTCCAATTATTTAACCACACTAAGTGAATTATTAAATGTTTTAGCAAGATTTCTTTTTAATATAAACTCATATGATCATTTTTAAGTTCTTTTTGAAAATCCGAATATTTTGATTCTCCGGACAGGGTTAAGTCACAATTAATCCGGATGATCTATGTATTTGATCTTTTACGTACGAAGAACAGGTACACACCGATTATTCCTGTGTTTTACTCATATATAAACCAAATACTATTCACAAGAAATATGTTTTTTGCCCCAAAATTTAAAATAAACTAAATAATAATTAGTATTACTAATTATACTAATACAGCTTCAAATTTTTAAATTAACATATAAATAATTATTAGATATTGATAATTATTACACTTCTCAAAACAGAATGATACATAAATTCTACGTTCTCTCATTAATCTGACAGATAATAATTTTAGAATTCGTACTTTTGATAGTGTGTAATGTTTTAAAAATGAATCATTTAACTTCATTCAATGAATCATTTAACCAACATAATTAAAATTCAAGGGAGTCGCCAGTTTTCAAGTCACTGCCAAAAAGTTAACTTCTTTGCGACACAAAAGAGGAATAAATTGTTTTTACATATAGGTTTCGTTTATAATTTTAGTATCATTAATTTTGTCATTGAAACAGCTACAATATGAAGAAAAATATTTTTGCTCGTTTTCAAGCTACGCCTTGGAGGGTCTAAATAAAATATGTTTAAAAATGACGAGATTAAATGAAGGTTAAAGGACAATCCAAAAATGATAAACGAAATTCAATTTTCAAGTCTTAAAAAAAAGTTGCTACTTAAAGTATCCATATTTAATGAAATTTCTCTTCAGTGTTTTTGTTTTTATGATCATTGCTAACATGTTTTTCTGTGATTGATATGAACAAATTTTATCTGTTTAAATTCTAAGCTCTGAGCAGGGACGGCGTGGCACGGTAAGCAAGGTCTGGGTGCCATTGTCGAAAGGGGGGCCATTTCGAACTAAAACTGAGAAAATCTTGATCTAGAGCAGTGGTTCCCAAACCTTTTGTCCTTCTCTTCAAAAAATCTTCAACTAGATTTTTTTTTTTTTCGCGACCCACTACTACATGACGATAACCAATATAGGCTATATAAAATAGTATAGTTTACTATATATATAAAATACTAAAGTTTAATTTTTCCCACCCTTTTCGACCCACCGAAATTTCTCCCGTGATCCAACAATGGGTGGCGGCCAATAGTTTGGGAACCACTGATCTAGAGCACAAAAAAGGCGCCTTTTTTTTACGTTTGCAGAGGGGCACCATGGGGGTGGGGGGGTTATGTCCGACAAACGCTATTCGGTTCAAACCCTATCCCCGTTTGCATACGCAGAAATACGAATCACTTCCGATAGCAGAATGCTACTTTCGGTTTCAAATATTTCCGGCTGACTAATATTAAAATGTCTGTATCTGAAGTTCTATAAGCTAAATAGAAACAAATTCCTCAAACGTATTTCGAAGGCTGACACTTAAACACACATATGGGCAACCGCCGGCCTGCGGCCGGATATGGCCCGCCGCGGCTTTTGATCTGGCCTGCAGAACATCTGAAAACTCCGTATAAACCATTCAATATCCCATATAAATCCCAATTATACGGTCCGCCACTTCGCTAAAATCCGGAAGTTTGTCCCGCGACTTCGCTAACATCCTAAAGTTCGGCCCACAACTTTTCAAAGGTTGCCCCATATCTGCTTTAACATTTTAAAGGTCGTTATCCCCTGAAATATCAAATGATGTCAAGGGCCGTCTACCCCATCAATTTTGATATCTATATCATACCCAAGCCGAATCAGATGTCCTTGCGCCATTTTTTTTTAAATAAAAATTTAAAGCATGTCTCTTAAGCGTAAAATCTATATCAAGAGCTAGACTTTCTCCAACGATATCAAAAGCCTATATATACAGTAGAATCTCCCTATAACGAAGTCTCCTTACAACGAATTTCTCCCTATAACGAAATTTTTCATGGAAAAGTAACATTAAGGCTTAAATAACAGTACAATAAACATTCTCCATATAACGAAGAGCTTATTTTCCGATAGCGAATATTTCAGATTTACCTTTGATTCCTTTTGTTAGTTTTGAAGAAAATTTTAATTTTTGAACAGACCACTTAGTGGAAGAGTAACAGATGATAAAAATGTAGGCCAAGAAAGTGAAACTTAACTCCGATAATGAAGACACTTCACCAGCGCCCGATTATGTCCAACATGGGCACCGGGCATTGATAGATTTGGGGGCCCCTAATCTATGAAAATTGTTATAGTTTTCATAAAATTTTGATATAAAAAAGAATATTACAGAAAAAACATTTAAAATTGGGGGCCCTGGTCAAAGTCTCGATTTGCCCCTATAATAATAAGGCCCTGCGCTTCACGACCAAAACCACACCAAACTTTAATGCTTCAAACTTTCAAAACAATTAAAAAGAAGTTTCCAAATGGAAGAAAATGTGCCTAACTCTGTTTTCAGCGGACTTTTAAAATGTGAATATTTTTATGAAAATTTAAAATCACTGAATGAAAAACAATGTAAAATAACCGAATTTTGAAGTAAAATAAACGTAAGTGCATTACATATTTTATTCTCTAAATTCGTGGACTGTCTTTACTTTTGAATATTTAATTTATACAATGAGAGTAAGAAACCGTAAGTTTAACAAATATATAATAAATACCAATTTATTTTTAATTGAAAGTCATAATTTAATACTTTTAAACATCAAATTAACTAAAAAGTTTGTCATATTTGCTGAAATGACTGCAAAAATCTCTGTACAACGAAATTTTCTCTATAGCGAATTTTTTAACTGGAACTGGGCGAGTTCGTTATAGGGAGATTCAATTGTGTGTATATATATATACATACATACATACATATATATATATATATATATATATATATATATATATATATGTAATAATAAAATAAACTTTGCTAATTTAACCTAATGTTATTTGAAAAATCCTTCTTTAATCTTTTACTCTTACTGTAAAGTTTGTTTCTTGGCCATACAAATATTACGCTCGGAGACGTTTTTTGAAGTTCCATAAGGAGAAAATTGTTTATTCAGCAGTATTCTCGGTTTTCTGTGGTTTTCATTACTACGTGCTTTTAGAACTCCTGGGTAAGCAGGTGTTTCTCATTTCTTGATTGACAATCTAGTTAACTAATTACATTTGAGAGTAACGCCTTCGCGATCGTGCTGCACCCTGACAACAGATGTGGTAATTAAGGAGTATTTTAGCAAGAGCGCGGAAATTTCGAGAGCTTCGTCTTAACTTCGCGCTTAGCTTTTTAGGAGTTTGGAACGTAAAGCTTAGCTTCGAGCCTTTAGACTGCGATGTAAGAAGATAGCCACGGAACGAATAAGGTCGCCGGCCCGACTCCTGCCCTCTGTCTGAACTTTGAAATAAACTATTTAACCTAGAACCCCAATGAATTTGCGTCAATTATTCCAACAAAGAATGGCGTAAGGCCCATTCTTTACAGATATATATATATATATATATATATATATGAGAAAATAAACGTTTATAAAACTGAAGTAAAATTATAGCCTACCTCTCGACATTTGTTTTTTGCAATCCTTGCAGATGGTGAATTTAGTGTTCGGCACCAATTCAAAATAATTTAGAAAAATAGACGATTGTCCTGTTAAACTGTCATCTAACGATTTTTCGTCCATGATTTTGATCACACTTGGTGATACGACATCCATTTAGTAATGGTTAGAATTAAAAAAAAAAAAAAAAAAAAAAAAAAAAAACACAGTTCGAAAACACTCGTGCAAACAGATGTGCCAATGAAACGACGCCTCTCATCTTATTACCAAAATAAGAATTCTAGAATGGTGTTGCGCCTGCGTGGTTTTCTTCTGAAAAGCAAAGTATCGGTGAAAATGGATGAAAGCAACTGAAACCGATACTTTCCCGATACTTTTAGATTCGAAAGAACCGATACCGATACCTAAAAAAACAGGAGGTATCGGCGCCGATACAATCGGTCGATCCCTAATACATACTCATAACCAATAATTACTGCTCATGTAAGGTTACCGGGTAAATCGTTATTCCTATAGTCATATACATAATCCTTTGCAGATTGGCGTATTTAGCACCACGAAATATATCATCTCGCCGCGCTCGGAAATATCCAAGTTGTACTATAACTTGTATAATGGCATAGTTAACGCTGATAAATATTTCTACTGGTAGGAAACACCCAAGCTAAACCTAATCGGCTTTACTATAATCTGCATTTTAATTATTTTTCATTTTTAAGATACTGGGTGCTAACATTTGGAACACGCGGTTTAGATTCACCCTGCTTGGAGAGATATCCTTTTGCCAGATGGTACCTGATACCAAATTGGCGCTGTTTAAATCCGTTGCAATTAGTTATTCTGTTTTGGAAAAACGAATAATCGGTAATTCTGAACTCCAGTTATCTAATGGAACTTACTATTTGAAAATCGCCAACTTTGTGTAACACACTTTGACTCATTTATTTCACATACTTTTTAATTTGGCGTAAAATTAATGTTATTTTAGTTACTGTTTGTCTATTTTACGTATTCTACATACTTGGAATGGCTTTCTTGAAAAGTCATGAATGATTTTGTGCTGGCTAAAATTGCCAGCACGAAATCCACCATGCTGCATGGCAACCATTATGCTTATATTTTCAGTTTTTCATTAATATCTTCTAAAATAATTTGAATTTCGAAATTTCAGTCCGCTTATTGGCTTCCCCAGAATTTTCTGAATTCGCGGACACCTTTGTCGAAACTCAAATCCCCACGGTATTGGAGGAGATAGCAGAACAAGCTTCTGACAGCGGCGGCGGCAGCGGCCCTTACTTTTTTTTTTAGAATAGAGAGATACTTTGCTAGACACAGAGTAATATTTCCACAAATATTAATGATAGGAAATGAGAAACCATATAAAAATTAAATTTCGTATTTTAATATATTTTGAAGTCGGTAATAAACGAGGCAATTTTATCCTTAAAAATTCCGTTAAATTTATTTTCTCTCTATTCTAAAAAGAAGAAACGGCCGCTGCTGCCGCTGTCAAAAGCTTCTTCTGCTAACTCCTCCGAAACCGTGGGGATATGAGTTTCGACGAAGGTGTCCACAGATTCAGCAAATTCCGGGGAAGCCGGTACGCTGACATACATTTCGAAATTCCTATTATTTTAGAAGATATTAATAAAAAACTGAAAAAAAGGAAGAAAATCTGAAACACTTTCAGATTTTAAATACGCACTATAGAGCTACTTATTAAAAGCATATCACAATTTATGCGGCGTCCCTATTTTTCTTCCTTATTCCATTAAGTTGAAAAGTGTATAATTATTCGTGAATGTGCCGTATTTTGCTTCCTTGTTTCATAAAACCCATCTTTGGAATCGAAATCTATCTTAAAATCGCCTACTTAAACTATTTTATAATTGTTGCCAAGTATATTACAACTATACTCCACCATTTTAAATATTAGCTCGAATGTGCCTCATAATCCATGAGTGGTCCGTGTTTGTCTTTCTTGGGTTGATTCCTACTTTAACTCCCCGACTCTCGCCAAGTTGGCGATCAGTAAACATATGCAGTAACCATGATGATTTTGTGTATTTATGTGGCAATCGTCATTTAGAATTAAAATAGCGGTTTGGAACAACCTACACGCTGAAATCTATTGAGTAAAATAATAATCAAACAGAGTATATTTTTACTCAATTATTGACTTCAAACAGCCATTCTCCCGATTGAGTAAAATTTGCTCCATTAATCGACAAATATCAATGGAGCGAAAAATTCTCAGTTTTTGAGCATTCTACAACAGATCCATTTAGGCTAAATAATAATCAAAAATGAGGAGTGTCTGTCCGTTTTTGATTAATATAACTGTACTCAATTATGATTATTATTTAAGCTATAGAATGAGCATTTTTACAAAATCAGTCTTTTTTTAATTAATATATCTGTACTCAATTAATATTATTATTTTAAGCTAGAAAAAGGGTGTCTTATGAAAATTTGCTGTTTTTGATTGATATATTGAATTATTCGTTTTCTTCATTTTTTATTATCAGAGCTGTAATCTATGATTATAAGCCCGAGAAAATAAATTTTAAATCAAGGCAAATACATTACATATATTTTAATACACTATAAAAAGTATTTTTTAATAAATAGAATATAATTTCACTATAGTCTCTCGTTATAAAACGAATTCACAGTACAGTCAGAATACACAAATGCAATGATGGTTAAACCAGCTGTAAGATTTAATTAAAGCAGCAACCCAATTTATTTACATGAAAAAGGTAAAATAGTACTTACACACTTGACTGAAGATATCATAACTTCATTTGTTTTACAAGTGCGACGAGATTTTTATAATCCAATCGTAAGAAACTATGTCCATTAAAACAAAATTTTTACGGAAAGCATCCTCTCCACATTTAGGTTGAATTTATTTCACAACTCTGAATATGAAAAAGATGTATTTGGTATTCGGATATAAAATAAAATTATCCCCATTCTAAAGTATCATCGGGTATCCTCTTCAGAAACTCTTTTAATTCATAATTTGATAAAGACATGTTTGCTCTTCGATGCTCGCCGCAACAAAGAATATGTAAATAACCACTGCGTAAGCCATACGATTCCCGCGTTGTGTTGTCTGTGGTGACTATGTTTATGTACCGTTTTCCGTTAAGGTCACGTGATAGAAATAGGATATCTTACTACGCATTTTTCGTGGGGGAGAGACAGAATTCTCAAATAGACAAGATTTTAGTGAAAGATGGAGTATAATAGGATCTAGCGAATCCTGAGCATTGAGGGGAATTGAGGAGATAACACATTATTGTCTTTAATGAGTATATTTTAGCGTAAAAGGATTTATATCAGCCGATAAGAAATTTAATCAATAAAGGAGTGTTAGTTTTAATCAGTAGATTTAAGCGTGTATAAGTACAACTTTCCGTTAAATTTTTATTTATTTTGGGTTGCCAATTAATGTAGTTTTAATAATTAAGTGTCTTCAAATTCCTTAACTGGTGCGTTTATCGCTAATTTGTTCACTTTAGTTTTCATCTAGTTCTTTTGGGAGCTTTGAAACTTGTGCATAACTCCTAGAGAACCATGACTGCAAAGCTCGCCAAAGTGCGGGGAATTTTTAGGTTGGTGAGAGTAGGGGCGTTAAAATAAGAATCAACTCTTTCTTGGACCATAAAACACATCTTTGGAATCGAAATCTATCTTAAAATCGCCTACTAAAACTGTTTTACAATCTTTGCCAGGCACCACCTATATCGCGCAGACATATTTTAAATACTGTTTGGAATGGGAATCATAATCCATGAGTGTACCGTGTTTTCCTTCCTTGTTCCATGAAACACTTCTTCGTAATGGAAATCTATATTAAAATCTCTTACCAAAACTCTAGAAATTTTCGCCAGACTTAGTCAAACTATACTTAACATTTTTAAGTACCATTTGGAAAAGTTATCATAATCTATGAGTGTAGCGTGTTTGTCTTCTCTGTTCTATAGAACACTTCTTAGGAATTAAAATTTATGTTTAAATCGCCTACTAAAACTATTTTATATTATTCACTAGGCATTTTCTAACTATACTCAAAATGTATTTAGAAAAAATACCTTTGAAAAGTGACACGACGCGCTAATTGTAGGAAAATCGTGTCTACGCAAAAACCGTGATCGAGCGAAATAGCACCCAAGTGCTAAAAATAAAAGTGATGGTTGCGAGACTTAGCAATTTTCGTCAACATAAAATTATTCATGTCTGTACAACAAAGCAATTCCTGCGTGAAATTAACAAACATGAAGTATAATTACACCGTTTTTACGCCAAATTAAACAGTAAGTGAAATAAATAAGTCAAAGTGTGTTGCACAAAGTTCACAGTTTTCAAATACTAAGTTCTCTTAGATAACAGGAGTTTAAATTTGACGCCAATTAGTTTAACTAATACCTTTTCTAATAATAATACTTGTTACTGATTTAAAAAACACCATTTTTTCATCGAGTACGATCTGGTAAAATCCAAGCAGAGTGAATATAATACTGCGTGTATTCCAAAATGTTAGCACTCAGTATTTTGATAATGAAAAATTATTCAAATGCATATTATAGTAATGCCGGTTAACTTCAGCTTGGGTATTTGCCAACCGTAAAAATATTTGGCGGCGTTAATTGTGCCATTGTAGCAGTTATGGAAAGAGCTTGGATATTTGCCCGCGGGGCGAGATGATATATTTCGTGGTGCTAAATACGCCAATCTGATAGGATTATGTATATGAGTCTATGGATAACGGTTTTCACGGCAACCTTACATGAATAATGATTATCGGTTTGTGAGCATGTGTAAATCGCCAAATAATGATAGTCGATAATATTAGCAACATATGATAGCTGTTCCGTAGTTTTTTATAGAAGGAAAGATATGAAGCACTGTTTTCTTAGAAATAATTGTTAACTATACTATCCTGAGGAAATCTCCTCAGTATATTTTTTAAAATAATTTATCCGGAATTTTTCTTAAAACCGTGTGATAAAAACAAAATATTTTGCACGTGTGGTTTCGTCGCCAAAAGGGCGATGTCTACATCGTTTCTAGTTGCCTTTCGTCGTTTTTTTATGTTGTGTCGGAGCGGGATTTTGAAGATGAGAGATTGATTATAAATTGTGATATATATATAGAAATACTAGAAGTCAACTGAGAATAAGTATTCTCGAGGGTCTCTACCTAAAAATTTATTGTGCCTGATATGGAAAATAAAGGGTAAAATGTCTCACATTGGATTTATATTATTGCCGTGATGTACTTCATCCTCTCCCCCCCAGGAGCAGGTGGTGTGGCGGTAAGACAATTATCGTTTTCAATTTTACTATATATTAATTATACCAATATGCATCTTGATTAAAGTTCGGACCTGGCATTCCCATTTGGGATATTGCGAACACTGTTTCTTTTTGCTGTGTACTAGCCACTATTTAAATACCGTGAGTATATGTATTCTGTTTATATTTTTGAGAACAACAATTTTCAAAAAGAATTCTTTAGGACATATACGTATCCATAAGTCGCCAAATTATGAAAAATAGCCGTGGCTGGCAAATACGCTGGCTGTTCCATAGGGTTTACACTATTAAAGATAGTGTGAAGTTGTTCCAAGGAGCATTTAAGAACCAAGGAATGTGTAGCCCGGTAACATTCTATCATATCCAATCTTTGGGTTTTGTCAATTATGCCTTTTTTTACGAATAAACCTTATTAGAGGCCGAATGCCTCATACGAAAAGCGAGCGTAGCGAGTCTAGGAGCTTTGGCGCCTAGTCCCTTAAGAAGGACGAAATGGGTGGAAAGTTCAATAGGGTAAAATGTTGTGCAACAGGATAAATTTTTGTGTAAAAAAAAATCCAAGCTGGCGTTGATCTGTTGTTCTAAGGGGCTTGACAAACCCTGTCACAAAAAATACGTCATAATTAAAATAAATTCATAATTTTTTACTTTCCGAACATGTACCATGTAAGGAAAGTATTGTAATCATGAAAAAATTCGACTTTAAGATTTTGGTGTATTGACACGTTTTGAGGTCTTCTGAATTCATTTATGCTCTTTTTACCGAGATGTTATGTATGTGTGTTTATGTGTATGTGAGTGAACACGATAGCTCCTGAACGGGGCATTCGATTGAGCTCAAATTGGATATATATGTTATAAACCACCGTCGCAAGACCGGTATTGATTTCGATGTGCATAGGACTTATAGTTTTTCTATAGGGCTACGACAAAGATTTCTTTTACATTATGGCCTATGGGGAGAAATTCTTGAAAGTGCGCTAGCGTTTAAACGATACATTCGATTGAGCTCAAATTGGGTATACATGTTATAAACCACCATTATAAGACCAGTATTGATTTTGATGTGCATAGGACTTATAGGTTTTCTACAGGGCTACGACAAATGATTTCTTTTATACAATGGCTTATGGGGAGGAATTCTTAAAAGTGCGCTAGCGTTTAAACGGTACATTTTATGGAGCTTCAATTTGGTATATATGTTTGAATTATTCATCGATTAAAATTTATTTAAATGCTTGGTAATGATCTTAATCGTAAGTGTTCGGAAAGTCGAGTGGAGTCAATCCAGATTTTTTTACATTCTAAACCCACATGAAAGTCGAAGATTTCTTCTAATTACATGCTCTCATTTGCAGACTGTATCTCAGCTCAAGGAAAGAATAAAACAAAAAAATTGCGGGAAAAGCGCGCAAGAAGAGAATGAGGAAACGTTCAGCCGAAAATGCACCACGTTCAGCGAATCCCTGATGGAAATGCACCTTCAAGATCCTTCATTTACGATGAATGATTTAATGTTACAAATATTCACCATTATTTTTGCTGTAAGTGACGTTTCAAGTTTTGTACTCGTGTGTAAAATACAGCGTGTTATTTAATCAAAGATCAATCTTCAGAAACTGAAAACCACCGAAACCAGTAGTCAGAAATTGAGAATCTTTTTGAATCACTCAATAAAGACATAAAAATTTATCTATGTAAAATTAAAAGTTACTTCCAAATATCACCACCAGATGGCATATTAATTTAAAATACTGTGGCAATGACGAAACTTCTTTTTCACGTTATGCAAAAGCTCTTACAAATCATAAAAAATTCCCCAAAAAATCTTTCTCCCCTTGCGCTATCAAATGGACGGATAAACAAGTTTAATAATTATCCTTCTAGATTGCTTATTACTAAACAGATGTCATTGTTTAGTAATAGCTCTCAAGAGGCAACATTCAGAACTTATTTTTCCTGTGATGCAAATCTTTACTCAGCAACTTTACAGATTTCACTATTTTGTAATGCAAGATTTGGAGTGTCGACAGTTTGGAGTAGATGGTTTCAATTACCAGCACACTGCATTCTTTTAGATGTAATTGTTACAAATACCTCTTCACTGGGATGATAGCTGTTTAAGTGAGTAAGAATTGCTAAAAATTATCCGATCTATTGATTCTTTAAAGTAATGTCACTTTATGATGTTCCCTTTCTTACACCATTTATCTACACTTCAATATAGAACTTTCTTGTAATGTTATTTCAAAAAATATCAGCGATTTTCCTGTCGTTTTAAATCCTTGCTCAACTTTCTGACTCATGAGAAAGCCTAGTTACCAGGCGACATATATAATTAAAAGAAAGCGTGTATACTGTCAGTAAGATGAGGCATTAACGTGACCGGCACGCTTAAATTCACTGAGAAAAATAATAATCAAATGGAGTATATTTTTACTCAATTTTTGACTTCAAACAGCCATTCTCCCGATTGAGTAAAATTTGCTCCATTAATCGACAAAAATCAATGGAGCGAAAAATTCTCAATTTTTGAGCATTATACAACAGCTCCATTTAGGCTAAATAATAATAAAAAAAAATGGAGTGTCTGTCCGTTTTTGATTAATATAACTGTACTCAATTATGATTATTATTTAAGCTATAGAATGAGCGTTTTTACAAAATCAGTTTCTTTTTTTATTAATATATCTGTACTCAAATAAGATTATTATTTTAAGCTATAAAAAGGGTGTTTTATGAAAATTTGCTGTTTTTGATTTATTTACTATCTTAGAGTATGGAAGTTGAAAAATCTAAACATCCGCTACAGCGTATGTAATTTGAAGTGTCTGGCAAACACACATTACTGTTGTATATGTACTTTATTCATTGACAACTAAATTTACAAATTTTCACAACAATGAACTCGATACTCAGCATAATAAAAAAAAATTTCATAACCAGGTATTATTTACTAGATAAATCATGGAGTCAGAATGCTATCAAATGTCCTCAAATGACAGACCAGTTTTTATGAATATAAAGCGGTGAAAAGTAAAAAAAAAAAAAAAAATAATAAAACAATGGTTTTTTAGTATAAGTAACGAGAGAAAATGTCTTAATTTCTAAATTAATTTAAAATTCTACCTAAATCTCTATAAATAAATGTTTTCAGAAAAATTCAAATTGTTAGTGGAATAATTTTTTTTTATGAATAATGTGGAAGCCCTTCAAATCTGGGGGCCTCGGAAGAATGCCCGCATTACCCATGCGATAATTAGGCCCTGGGGGAGGGGGAGGAAATTACCCGTGTGTGGAGTTTTCTACATCGTCAACGTCCCTGTTCGAAGAGAGAGTGGAGGATGAGCCGGGCAACTGGAACAAGTTGCTTTTCCCCCTCCCGCAAGTGGAACTGAAAATATAAGTCCGTTGCCTGGCTAGTGCCCCCCCCCCCTCAACGGCCTCCCACTTTTCATATAGGGTCGGGCCAGCGGTGAATAGACACCGCATTGTTTCGGTTTTAGGTAAAATCAATAAACATCAAAATTTCGAAAATGCAATTTTTGGTTCCATTCGGTGAATTAATTAAAAATAATAAAGTGCTATTATAAAAAACCAATGGATCATAAAAAATTTTTGCATTTATTAGCCAAGCGATAGAATATTTTGAATATTTATATAGTTTTGCTCTTCCTTGAGAAATACTAAATCTATATTAAAATCTCGGGCTTTAAATAATAAAATAATAATAATAATAATTAAAATATGCTAACTTGTGATAGTTTCTTAAAATCCCAAATGCATATCAGCTTTTGCCTCTGACATCATATACTGTTTTTAAGCTAGTTTAACATAACTAAAACAAAAGTTAGCCTACAATTTTTATTCACAATGAAAACTAATAAAGAATTATTTTGAGTCTATCTGATATCTGAGATCTGATTTTTCCGTAAAATTTTGTAGAAAACCCCTAAAAACAATAAAAAAGTAAGATTTAAAAATAAATCTAATAAAAATAATGCTAAATTATATTCAAGCTTTTATAATGGAAAGTTCTACCAAATTTCAATAACATTCAACAAAATTTAATGTGCATGAAATTTTTTCATATAATATGATTAATTATCTTATTTTAATTATTTTCCTAACTATCATAAACTATGAGACCAACTTCGATTTAGTATTTTTTATAATAAAGCAAAGCTAAATCAGTATTCGAAGTTCTATGTTGATTAGCCAATATATCCAATATATGGACCAGAAAAAGTTTCTCATGGTCCATATTTGCTTTAAAATTGAATATAAAACCACCTTGTGTCTAGCCCTACGGTTTTACATTTTGTAGCCTCTAATCACTGACTAGGTATATTTAGTCTACTAATGTCTGACTGCGTTTAGCCTAACAAATTGGCAAGCTGCCAACAAAAGTGAATCTAAATTAATCGGTAGAGGGGGGGAGAAAGCGAGCGGAGTGAATGCACATCTTACGTCTAGTTCATTGAATTCTTAGTTTAAATGATTCGATAATATCCTTTTGAATTTTGTGTTTGTATTTGTAAACATAAAGTTCCTAAAGAATAAAATAGCTGGAATATCCACAAATAAATCGTTTTGAAGTAATTTGGCAAGCGCACATCTGACTGGAACCCCCAAAAGCTAACGGGCGTGCCCGTTTCCTCCTCTAAACTGGATGTTTACTTTTTTTTATCTAATCGGTAGTCAATCAGTACCTAAACACCTACTAGTGAGTGTACTGTGTTGAAAGTTCCCTTTTGTGAGTATTTGAAAACATTTTTAGGGTTTCGACACCTCGTCCAGCGCACTGTTACTGACCTTGTGGTTACTTGGACTCCATCCCGATGTACAAGAAAATGCCTACGAAGAAATCACGTCGACAGCAAACCAATCAGTGACGTTCGAGGATGCACGGAAACTGTCTTTCCTGGAATGCATCATCAAGGTAACATCAGCATTTAAAAATTGTCATGAAAAATTGAAAATTAGTTCTTGCGTAATTTGCAATAACTTAATAAACTTTCATTGAGATAAAGGTAGACTCTAGTTAATGAAAACTATTTTTTAATCACTTAAATGCTATTAATTTCACACACGGATTTTTGTCTATTCAAAAAATGACGAATCACATTTCAAGGGTTGCCAGATAGCGGCGAGGTGATAAAATGTCAAAAGTCGCCAAGATGTACCATTTTTTAAAGATTCATCACCAAATTTGGCGCCAAGAAGCAAGTCCTCAAAACTGAATCCAGCTCTGCTGTGTGTTCTATATTTTCCGAGAAATTGCCAAATTATACTGTATAATGTATTACTATTACTATTAATGGGAATATTAATTAGTGTCTATAAAGATGCCAGTATTGAATATAAATAATGGTGAAGTATAGTTAGAATATGCCTGAAAAAGAATGTGAAATTGCTTTAGTAGGCGATTTTAATGTACATTTCAGTTCTGAAGAAGTGTTTTATGGAACAAGGGAGACAAATACGGCACAACTATGGATCATGGTACCCTTTCCAACCAGTGGCGGATTAATGCAAGTTTGTCGGTGGGGCGGTTAGTTAGAATTGACATGTACATCCATTTTATGGAAGTAAAATAGGATCTTTTACATTAATTTCTTTTCTCTCGGGTGGGGGCGGTCGCCCTCTCCACCCCCCCCTTTAATCAGCCCTTGTTTCCAACATAATGGAACAAGGAGTAATATGGCCAACTCTATATAATGATGCAGTTTCCTAAGCAATAAAGCAATGCAGACAAATAGGATGGACGCATGGATTCTGATACGCTTTTAATATGTAGCACTTCAGTTCATACATAAAATATGAATACGTTTTCGATATTTTATATATTTATTTATTTATTTATGTCGGTCGCTTTTAAGGGGACGGTTTACCTCAAAATTTGGCCAAAAAATCAATTTTCTTTTTTAAAAATTAAATGAAAGTCTTATAAATTCTGAATGTTTTCACATTTTATTTTCAATCATACTTCAATAATAACAAGAGAAATAGTAAAATTTGTTCATAAACTCAACGTAATTTCGTTGGCAAACTCTTTAAATGGCTCTTTTTCCATGTTCATATTTTCTTAACTTTCATGTTTTAAAAATGCTAAGGCTTTTTTTATATTTGAGATAAAGATTTAAATTTTTTTGTACATATTCTTTATTGTATATCTGATAAATCTGCGAATGGAATTAGATTTCAGTTTTTTTTTTCAGAAATTATATGAAGATATGCTATTTTTTATTATTTGATGTATCTCAGAAGAAAAATTAGATTAAATGTTATGTTAGATGTATCTAAAAATCCATGCATGTAGTATATATTTGAAAATCTTTCTTTTTAATCAGAAAAAAATCTTTATTTTTAAAAATGTAGAGATTTAAAAAAAAAAAAAAATATTATTTTTTGAAATTTTACTTAAATGTGCAGTTTAAAATGATTTATTATTTCGAAATGTATTTTAGTTGAATGTTGAAATGACTTCAGTTCATCATTTGTACCCTACTATTTAAAACGAAAAAAAAAAAAACTTGGTAATCAGTTCCCTTAAATTGCAGTGGAACATTGATATGGAACTTGAACACATGCATTAATGTAAACATAGAGGGACATTTATCTGAACAATAAACTACACATATGAAAATTATTTCGCTTACGATTTATTGTCAGCAAGAACAAATATGAGATTTTATTTCTGTGGATAAAGGAGAGAAAATAAATAAAATAATTTAAAATGATGTCATTTGTTTTATTTAATACCAGGAAAGTTTGAGGCTTTACCCCATCGGCCCGGTATATGCAAGAAGATCTGACCGCGAAATACAATTTGGTAAGATTTTGGTGTTTTTTATATTATACTTCACGAATTATTTTTGAACGTCTAATATCAAGCTGCGATTCTAACTACTGCTAAGTCCAGTTTTAATGCAAAAATTACGAGTATTTCCGTTTCGCTGTACGAATAAAGCATTTAAAAATTCTTGTCCACTGATACACAAAGTGAAAACAATCGACTTGGACGAAAATGCGAAAAATTGTAATCCGTAGCATAAAATTCCGTACATTTTTTGCGTAATTTTGTAATTTATCGTATATGTCTTGCCTATGTTCAATATGTATGGAATAAAAGCCTAGGTAAGATCAGCATTTATACATGTACATACGTATATATACTAACAGAGGTAATGAAAGAAATACAAATGTACCGCTAGAAAACTCAGAAAGATTGAAAAACGAACTTTAAACACACGCAAACACTAACATATAAAATTCATATTAGTGTTTTTGCTTTTTTAATGTTTAGAAGTAGAGGAGACTGATGGTCAGTTGAAACATTTTGCACGCTTTTAGCAATATTTACATAATTTAATCCAATGCAAATTTGAGCTAGCCATAACATAACCTTTGCGAGCATTTTCAAAAGTGCCATTTTGGAATAATAGTTTGTACGTCACAGTATAATTTTAATACATTAGCGTCAGTGCATCATACATCTTTTGGTTATATTTTTTTTCCAGGAAAGTGCAGGATTCCGGAAAACACGACATTGGTGCTTATGCCTTACATCCTTCACAGGAATCCCGAAATCTATCCCGATCCTGAGGCTTTCAATCCGGACCGATTTAGAAGTGAGCAGTCCAGCAAAAGTCCCTGGACTTTGCTTCCTTTCGCCGAAGGGACGCGTTCGTGCATAGGTAATGTTTTCCGATTTCCTTAATGCTTTTCATTAAACTTACTAAAAAATAAATTATAGTTTAAAAAAAGTGTGATTAAAAAAAAAGAAAATCGACATTAAATTCACCATAACGAAAAATTATTTCCATTCTAAATTAGTAAGGATTGGCAAGTTCTGGCCAAATGAAGCAGCTATCGTCAAGTTGAATTCTGTCTTGGGGACTTATTTTTTGACGTAAAGGGCGATCAATCGCACAAAGTGGTCAACGGTTGCGACTTTGACATTAAGATCATCGCCGGTAATGGCAACCCTTTAGGCAATGGTTTAAAACCGCTGCTTATCCGACATTCGGCTTGATAATATGTATTATCATAAAATGACGAAATTAATATGTTACCACCCCTGAGTTATCCCATTTCCAATAAAAAAGTATTTTTGAAATCGGTCTACGCAGTAAAAAATTATCCCTGTGCATCCATAAAAAATATATGTATACGCATTGAACATAGTACCTCCTCTTTCTTTGAAATCGGTAAAAATCTAAAGCAGGCTTCTATAACAATCTGAACTGAAAAACAAGTAATATATAAAAAAAAATTAAGTCAATTCCTACTTAGGTGAACAAAGAAAATTTTATTTCAGTTACTATGTATTAAATTAATTAATTAAATTTAATTAATGAATTAATATTTGAAAAAACTGTATTGACTTCAAGTGTCATCCACTACAGGTTTTTAAAGTGTATTTGAACTTGAGTGAATGAATAAAAAGTATTTTATTAACGATTAAAAATTTGAACAACATATATATATATATATATATATATAGGGAGAGTAAACTAATAGTAGCAATTGAAAAAAAAAAAAAAAGAGATGCACAGTTAGATGTTACAATAATTCTAAACACAAAATTTCAACATTCTACGGTTGAAAGTTTTAGATACGAAATGCGAAATAATTTTTGGCACCAAATTTGGCGATATTTCGGCAAAATTCACCAAGGTCAACGAAAAATGGCGAGATTTTGGACATTTACCAAACAATGACTGACTATCGCCAAATTTGGCGATATTTCGCCAAAACTCGCCAAGGACGAAGACAAATAGCGGTATTTTATGTATGGACAAAATGACTGACTATCGCCAAATTTAGCGATATTTTGGCAAAGAACGATGACGAATGGCGAGATTATGGGCATGGAGCAAGCAATGACTGACTACAGATGTAATATATTGAAGATGCCCTTAGACATTAATGTATTGAAATTCTTTTGGCTGGTCCTGTAAATAAACACTCCAGTAGATTGGAATCAAAAATCGAGATGCACAAGTAGATGGTTATACAATCTTATGTATGAAATTTTAACAGCTGACTAATAGAATATGAGATTTGAGAGTTGCATACACAGGTACCCCAAAAGTCGCCAATTCTTGAGGGAGGCACGTGACTGTGGCCGGACCATTACTTAACTATCTGATAGGACGGTATTGTGCTTGAAATGGATGAATGTCCCTAAAACTGCCATTGTCCGTAATGTGTTGGAAATCTTTGGGGTGTTCCTGTAGAAGAGCTATAAATGATAAAGACATTTTTTTCGATGGAAAAATTCATTTTGTAACTCTTAACAGCATATATCACATCTGAGTCGTTTGAACTAGACTAATACCTCTAAAATACGCTTTAATGAATTTCTGCCCATAGAGCGTAATGTATTTAAAATCTTTTGGGCGGCCCTGTAGATAAACTATCCAGTCGAATGGGACCGAAAGGGGGGCGTACACAACTAGATGTTACAAGAATTCTGAATATAAAGTTTCAACATTCTACGTCTACGTTTTGAGATATGCAAGTTTAAATGAATTACGCCCCGTAGAGCGTATTGTATTTAGAATCTTTTGGGCGGTCCTGTAGATATATTATACTATACAGTCGATTGGGGCCAAAACTGTATTAACATCAATTGTTGTCCACTACAAGTTTAAAAAAATGTATTTGAACTTGAGTGGATGAATAAACAAGAAAGATAAATCATGCCAAACGCATCGATTATAAAACACTTTCCAACACATCAATATTATTAAACCATGTTTGGCGATGTATTTTCTTTAAATCTGGCGAGATTTTGGAGAAAAGTAATGTTGTATTATCACTATAAATGCAGTTTTATAAGACCCTGTAATATACTTTTTTTCATCGTTTAACTGAAAAATATAAAAGTTTTATACTCATTGTCTTGTGCTATAAATGAATTAGTGTCCCTCAAATGCCACAGATTGTGAGGTATTTGAATTCTTTTCAGTGTTCCTGTAGAAGAACTATTAATATTACAGACAATATTTTCAATTGACAGCATTATTCTGAGAGCCTTAATAATATGCATATCAACTTTGTTTTCTTAAAAAAAAAAAAACGAAAATATCTCTTAAAATACCTTTTCAAGAATGACTGCCCATAGAGTGCGGTATATTAGATTTTTTTTTTCTCCTGCAAATGAACTAAATGCTACTTGCACTATTTTCAATAGGGTACATGCAGTGGCGTATCCAGAAATTTTTCATGAAGGGGGGGGGGGTGTTACGACTAGTGTAACTCACATATATGTATATGCGTGTGTGAGAAATGAGTAAAGAATATACATTTTGTATGACAAAAAATTCCACATGGGGGAGGATTGTGACCCCCCTAACCCCTCTTGGCTACGCCACTGGGTGCATGGTACTGTACATAGAAAAACATAAATTTCGCACATAGCGATGAATATTTACGGCAGTTAGAACACTGCGGGGGTGGACAACAGAACGGACAAACAAACCGAAATCATAAACACCACTAAAACTTGTTGGTAAGTTAAAAATATAAATATTCACTTCATATAACACAACGATAACGGACGAACACGCAGATTGAGAAATTTATTCTTTGAAGGGTGTCTAAAATTAATTTTCCACGCGCTAAAATCTAATCAATTTTGTTTAATTTCAAATAGCAGAATATCTATAGAACTAGAAGACCGTTGAGAAGCAATTGCAACGGGTGCTGGAAAAAATAACATTTAACGAAAGCATGTCTACACTCAATTGAGTAGTATTACGTAGGCAACGACTCTATATTTCATCTTCGTCCACCTAAAATAAATTACTTCGTATTCAATTTTTATTACATATACCCAAATCGAATTTCACGCACTTCAGGTAACGTGCGGAAAATTTTTGCATTTGAAAGTTTTATTTTTGAAGTGAACATCCGGAGGAAATCATTTTATTAAAAAAGGAAATAAATAAATTAACTTATAAATCTGGAAAAAGCTGTTAAGTATGACGTCAAAATGAAGTCATTGTCATTTGCAATAGCTAATTTTGTTACGCAAATGATTAAATTTTTTGACTCTCGTAAATGAAATGTTGCTGAAAATAGTGAAAAATCCCTTAAAAATGAGGGAACGGGTGGATTTTCAGATTTTTAAAGTGGCGCAGATTGTTTTCTATATTTTTATACATAATTATGAAAATTTCCAAACGGATCGTACAAACGGTATAGAAATTATTAGGCTTTTTGTCCTTGACATTGCAATGTTTTGCAGTCATGGCGGAAAAAGTTTTTATCTTGAAGTCAGGGATTAGCGCATCTATACTATAGTAAGGATGATACGCTTTAAAGAAAAACTTCCCATAGAGCACAATGTATTGGGAATATTTTGAGTGCTCCTGTAGAAAAACTATAAATGCTACATAAACCATTTTCAATAGGGTACATGGTACTGTACCTAAGAATAACATTTAAATTTCGTCGAAATCGATCCATATTTACGGGAGTTAGAGAACGGACGGACGGACAGACAGACAAAATGAAATCATAAACACTTTTCAACCTTGTTGGAAAGTGTTAAAAAGCATTTTCTTAACGATTGAAAATTTGAACAAGATATATATAGGAAGAGTGTGAACTAATATAAACTGAATAACTTCCTTTAAATTCTCGCATAAAGACTTTTGTTCATCAACAATATGAGTCTCATGAAATGGCGTAACTGAACTTTTTTCGTTTCTCTGTGTTCATGTAAAACTACGAAATAAACACTTAGCTTTTTTTTCCTCTTTTCTCAGGTAAGAACTACGCAATGTTGGTGTTGAAAATCCTGCTGTCTCACGTGCTGAGAAACTTCAAAATAGTTTCCTTAGATCGCAGGGAAGATGTGCCAATGGCGTGGGAGATGTTTCTGAAACCCACGGTGCCTCTTCGCATGAAGTTCGTTCCCAGATAGAATCCCAAAATGTGTTCCCTTTTGAATTGAACAAAATTTGCGGTCAGATGGCTGGATCTTCTGACTTTTTACATTGTATTCGATTGTGGTGAATAAAATACGGGAATTGTGATGCGAAAGTGTGAATAAATTCGAAATCTCGACTAGAAATCCCGAATACTATTCGAATAGTAAAATTCTCGAATATTCACTGGTTGATTAATCGATATGGTCCATGCAGGCGAACAGTTAATGCAGTTAATGCAGTCGAGCCAACTTAGTAGAATAGCCAATTTGCCACGAAAAAATTATTCTAATAAACGGGGTATTCCATTATCCAGACCAAACTGAAATTTTACTACTATTGGGAATATGGAAGAGTTAATACGCTAGGCCAATTTCTTTTAAAAGATATCATAATCGATTTTTAAAAATTGGTTCGAAAGCTCAGCACAAGGCATTCGAAATCTCGAATAGAAATCGCGAATACTATTCGAATAGTGCAACCGCGAATAATATTCGAGTAAAAATCTCAACTCTATATATAATATTAAAATGCTGAGGCAGCTCGCGACAGATTCTTGAAGTCGTTTCTGATACCGTTTGATCACAATACTCTCTTCAACTAATCAGCAATCAGAAAAAAAAAACTGTCTCCACACATAAGTACGGCATTTCATAAGGTATTACGTCATTTTTACGTCATATTAAAAAGCATGAAAAATAATTAAGTCGAAATGTTTTTTTATAAAGTTCATAAATTTTAAAACTGCTGATACGATCGCGTGGATAACAGGAGTTTAAGATTTCAGGTGATGCGTTTTTCCGAAATGATATAATAAATAGCTGTATTCATTTGGCAGTTTTCTTCTGAAAGCATCAGTTTGATGATATCGGATTCTGAATCAATTGAGCACAATCATAATCACTTTCGTCAACCTAAAAAATCGCCGTACTTTGGCGAGTTTCACGGTCATGGGTTTGAGGAGTTATGCACAAGTTTCAACGCTCCCAAAAGAACTAGATGTAAACGAAAGGGAACAAATTAGCGATAAACGCACTAGTTAAAGAATTTGAAGACACTTAATAATTAAAACTACATTCATTGGCAACCCCCCCCCCCAACAAAAAAAGAATAATGTAATAATAAAAATACATCTAAAGTAATGTACTTACATGTTGCTCCAAACAGCCATGTTAATCTAAGTTACGGTTGCCACATAAATACAAAAAATCGTGATGGTAACTGCTTGTGTAATGTTATCACCACCTTGGCGAGAATGGGTTCATTTAAGTAGGAATCAACCGGATTCCACTTGGAACAATTTTAAAAATAACAGTTTTCGCGCCTTTCCCCATCGTTCGAGCTGCATCGTTCTCAAAGACACTACGGAAGTTCTGAACGGTTTTTAAAAAATCTAATCGCTAAAACTTTTTTATCCGAAATCTATACTATTAAAATCTGTGCGCGTCTGTCTGTCTGTGTGTAGCATCATCTCCTCCGAAACGGCGGGGAGTTGATTTTCGATCGAGGTGTCCACGGATTTGGAAAATTCCGAGGAAGGTCTTCCGCAAATTTAAATTTCGAAATCCGAATTAGTTTAGGAGATATTGATAAGAAAACCCTCAAAAACGCTCATTTGTGCTTTCCGCAATTCCGCGATTGTAACCCCTGTTATGAAAAAGTGAGAAATAAGCATCGTGGTTGCCATGTTTGGCGATTTTATAAAATTATTTAGACTCCTGCAATAAAAATAAGAGAATAATGTTTCTTTTCAGTTTATATTATCTACAAAATTATTTTTTAATTAAAGTACCGAGTGCATGTGAAATCAGAGCAGGAATTCAATGTTTTTTATGCGTAAAAGAATAAGGATTTGGAGATTTCCGAGACTAATATGCATATTTTTTTGTTTGGCGAAAAATAAAATAGCTGATATGCCGATTTTGAGAAAGTACAGTAATCCCCCCTATAACACGGTAGATTCGTTCCGCGTTACAGGAAAACGCGTTGTAGGAAGTAGAAGTAGGAGTATTCTCGCATAACGCGCTCTATGACCCCGTATAACGCGTTATGTACAAATGATGAGTAAATCGAATATTAAGGAAAAACTAAATATGTGCGAAATATGTGCATCTGATTAAAATCAAATTAAAAACATTTTAAATAAACCACTTATGCAACTAAAAAGCAGTTAGTTTAAAAAAATGCATAATTCCAAAAATAGTTATGTAACATGTTTATTCGCTGCCGGAGCTATCTGAAATAACGTTCCGCCGACATCTTTTTTTAATAAACTATCTCCATAACCGTTCTCCGCACGGTAGGAAAAGAACATTTTCCTTGCACATATAATTCGAATTAAGCCCAGTGATGCGGAATCTGAAAAAGTGAAAAATTATTTAAATCGTGATGAAACGTTGACGTCATGGGTGAAAATCTGAGATGACTGCAACATGATGGCACAAAAACTATGTCAGTGTCACTGGCGATCAAAAAAGAAGCAACTTCTCTTGGATGACTTCGCCCAGGCTTTTTCTCGATGGATCCGGTATCGTGGAGCTGCTTCAATAAGTTGCACACCACGCTAGGCGTTAAATTGAACTCTCTGCAAATTTGGTGACTATCCTGCTTCTAGTCTCTACACATGGGATCTATGTCAAGGGGTGAGGGTGTCCTCCGTGAGGGTCTTTTTGAGGAGTCCTAATCCGTATTTACTTTACGTTTCGGTGGAAAACAGCCATATATGTTTCCTAACATATGCATGTTGCGAGTACAGTTTTATTTTTCGAATGGAATACAGGCAAATTCCGAACGGTTAGGTCGGCGAACGTTACCTGTTTTGAACCAGAAACCTTCCGCCTCCCAGTTCAAAGCGCTATGTGCTCGGCCACTGGTCGGACTAAGTCATTGCTAGGGGAATATTATAAGCACATGGGACCTTGATTAATCATGTTGAGAGGTTGATTAATCGTGTTTTTAAATTAATGACTGATCGATCAATCGTCAATCATTTTTTGCCCAACACTGCTTGAAATCTTCATTTGAACATCATGCCACATAATTCAAGCTAAAAAGCCGTTATTAAAATTTCCTTCAGAAACTCTGCCAAATACCAATTTATTGGGATTCAATCAAATTGATTCTCAGCTCTGTTTATCTATTATGTATGTCTATTATCCATATGTATACATCTCGATTTCTGCTGATGTAAAGCATGGTCGTACCGACTAGGGGGTTCGGTCCCCCGCCCCGAAATTTAAAATTTTCTTAACAAAATAATATTGTTTAAGTCTTTTTGTGAAAAATTTGGCCTTTTACGCTGTTTGGTTCCCCCCCCCCCTCCGAAATTTTTTTCTGGGTAAGGCCCTGATGTAAAGTATTTCGGACTTTAAACTACTTCTTTAAAAAACAGGTTTAATCTAGACCTATTTTTACTGTAAAAAAATAATAGGGAACAAAATTTAAAAAGCATGTTTTGGTTTAATATGCATTTTATCGATAAATAAAGGAATCATACACCACGTGCGTGTTAGAAATCAAGAAGGTTTTCGAAAATTCGCATTTGTTTATTTCCGAGAAAGCATTGGCTGTTCACACAACAGCATTAGTAGTTTAAGTTCTGGGATGTCCACACTCTCACATGTACACCGTATGGTAGAAATGTATCGTTATCCAATCAGAGTTTTTCAAACCAAAAAATTGCTCGTGTTCTCAAAACACGCATTTTGAAAGAAAACTTAAAAAATAAAAATTGGCCTTTCAGGTGTATTCTTCCAACAGAGCAGCTTTGCTCAAAATTAATTTTTTTTTTTTAACATAGTATTCGGATTTCTCCACACCTTGATATTGCCACTCTCTTAAAAATCGAAATATCCTAATTTCTGGAGAACAGAAACCTTCATTTACACGTTGGTCGTACGATAACAGTGAAACGAAAAAGAATAGTTTTAAAAACTTGTTCAAATCAAACAAATTGGCTTTCACCCGCTGTTTGTCTAGATGCACATATATGTCGATCGTCGATGATAAACATGCATCATTTCACACTTAAAATACTACAAGCAAACAAATATAATAATCAAAACTGTTTAAAGGCAAGCATAAGCCAACCTGGAGCTATCAACGGACTGAACAGCGAATGACCGATAGACTGAATTTACTCGAAGAACTGTGTGAATTCCTAGAACTGTTTTATCTACCAGAACTTTGCTAAATGATTTAGAAAGAACTAAATATAAAAAAAAACTGAGCACAGACAGTGCACAAGAAGCAGAGAGGAAGCAACGATGGGCAGCTGGTAATTATTAATTAAATCTTATGTTTGCAGTAAACATATCAAGTTCGATAACTCCTCTTTCCTTCGTATTTAAATACATATTGACATGTAAAAATTTGAAAAAGTAATTCAATTTAATATAAATATACTGAGGAACTTCTTCTACATTTTGTATTTTCATATTTGTGATTGATGTTGTGCACATTGTATGATTCATTTTTAGTCCATTAATTACTAAGCATTTAATATTTTATTTTAATTGGATTTTGCTAGGTTTACATTGGGACAATTTAAAATGACTTTCAATTGACACAATATTCTGATATGTACTTTAGTATTATTGTTGTTTAATGCAAATCTGTTTAATTTAAATTTGAAGTATTGATTTTAAAATTCCAACTTTAAATCCTTAATTTTATTATGAGGTCATTTGGGCCTAATTACAGCTCAAAAAAATAAAATTTGGGTAGTGTTGTTGTTCGCTTATGAACATACATATATATATATATATATATATATATATATAATCTAGATCACACACATTTCATGTTGTATTTGTTATGCAAGAATTTTCAATAAAAGCAAAGTTTAAAATTTAATTTTTTTCCTGAACTATTCTCCCTTAGGCCGAGTCATTCTTTTAGCTTAGAGACTAAATTGTCAATTCTCTTCAGGATGTTTGCAGGTGAGTGCTTAAGAAAATTTAAACTCCTTCTTTTACAGAGTCATAATGCCTAGTTCGAACCACGCAATGTACAAAATTTTATTTTAACCCTTTTTCAGTGTTTTTGCCTTTTATGGTTGTCACACCTTATCACTGTAATTTTGGTTATTTTTAACTAAATTCATTTTCAAGGTCTTTAAGAAATCCTGCATACTATGTCAAAGCCTTATATCTTACTTCCGATTAGTTTGCAAGAATATGAAATGAAAATAAAAAATAAATCACCTGAGGATTTATCGCGTACGAGAATGACATTGCAATCATGTGTACAACAAAGGTCCCATCTGCTTCTAATATTCTTCTAGCAATGAGTTAGTCCGACCAGTGGCCGAGAACATAGCGCTCTGAACTGGGAGGCGGAAGGTTTCTGGTTCAAAACGGCTCACGTCCGCCGACCTAACGTTTGGAGTTTTCCTGTATTCCTTTCGGAAAATAAAAGTGTACTCGCAACATGCATATGTTAGGAAACATACAGTGGAACCTGCTAAAGTGACCACCTTGGTAAAGAGGCCACCTGTCTAAAGTGAATACTTTTATGAAATTTCATTGTAACTCATAAAAAATGTATGGGGAAAATATCCTGTAAAGTGGCCACCTGCGAAAACTGTATAGTGACAAGATAATCTGCCAAATTTAAGTTTTTTAACCTGTCAAATGTGACCACTTTCCACTTTAAAGTGCTTCTTAAATATAAAACACATTCGGATAATATAGAATGCTATATCTCTTTTCAGTTGTTTAACACAAGATTTGATCTCAGCTCTTATTCTCTCTTCTGTAACACTTTTTCTCAATAGATGAATAAATAAAAGAAAAAAAATTTGATAAATAAATAAAAAAGGAAAACTTGTTTGAGTCTAGATTCTTTTATATTTCTGTTGACGCTAAAATTGATTCAGCATGGTTTCTGGTAAGAGGCGTGTGGGATACAGTTAATCACATATTTACAATTACTTTTGATGAAATTAATCACACATTTATGAGTACTTCTGATTTCCCTTTACCTATTCTAAATGTAATACTCTTGCCATTTTAAATCTCTCATCTGTCAATAATGCAATTTAACTGTTTCTTAATTTACTTTGGTTTTAGCCTTTGTATTGCATTTTGTTGGCGTCTGTAGTCTGTGAATATATTTCATTTTCTCCCTTTCCCACAGGATTGCAATAATTTTGTCTAGGCTACAAAAACTATATTCTGATCACCCCTGCGCCGAGTCACATTTAAATTTTGCCAAACATGTATAAAGCCAAACATTTCTTTTCATTTTTTCAACTTGGCGATTTATTTGGCGACCGGCCTTTTAGAACTTTGCTGTTACAGCACAGTCTGTTATCTAAACAATGTGCTCTTGATGTACACTAGTGAAAATTGTATCATGAACTATATTTGTGCAAACATGAAAACAACCCAAACATTCAAACTGAACGTTCGTAATATGTCAAGCTGCAAAATGGAAATTTATATTTTTCTATTCATATTTATTATTTTTTATTATTCATTGTGACCAAGAAGTATTAAAATGCATATTGTAACGTAAGTATAAGGAAGTCGCACTCAATTTGTATGCAATGTGCATTTTAATGTTTCACTATTTTACTCCCTACATTCCTCTTTTTTGTTCATGGATATTTATTGATTTTGAGATCTTGTTATAGATAAACTGTAGAGTGTTTGTGCAAGGGTTATTTGAATTTTAGGCATAAATAAGTTTATTAAAGTGCTACCTTTGTAATAGGGAATGCAATCCCGATCCCGCGGGAACGCGATCCTGCGGGATCCCGCACAAATATTTGCGGGACTTGTCCCGCGGGATTACGATCCTAATCCTGCAGGATTGATACTGAGAAATAAATTATTTTTTATTACAATTTCACGTCACTTTCCAAATAAATAAATCGAAATTTTTTGAATATCCATGTCTCTTATCTAACAATAAACGAATCAATAATTGCAAATTTTAATTTAAAGATTTTTTTTTTTTAATATATCTTCCAATGGGAGTCTGGATCAAACATCTAAATCTAAATTTTTTCCAAACTTCCAATCCCGAATGAACTGAAATATTTCATACTAATTTATCTCTTAGCGAACAGTCACAAATTAATTATAAAAGGTTTTAATTTCAGTTTTAATTTTTTTTAAATTCACACATTTAATTATTTTACTAAAATTAAATGTAGACTAGGAAATTATTCATTGGATTTGTTCGATTTTGTACATTCTTTTTTCAGCAACTAAGAAAATAACGTAAGTGTGTGAATGTATTTATAAATTGTATTTTTCTGTAAATTCCTGAGTTTTAGCAATTAACATAACTAATACTAATATATTGAGACATAACTTAGTATATCATCCTGAAAATCATAATTATAATTTTCATATTTCTGTAAGTTATTCTATAAATTATCTCATAAGATTAATTATTGTTATTAAACTTCATAGTGCTTAAAATCTTACTTTTTTTATTTTTCTCAGTTGAAATGAAGTCCTAGCTAAATGAAATGTCAATCCCGCTGGATTGCGGGATCAGTAAATCTCAATCCCGAAATCCCGCAAGACGAAAAATAGTGCGGAATTGCATTCCCTACTTTGTAAGGTGACCACCTGTATAAGGTGACCAGTTTTGTCGTTCCCGAGGGTGGTCACATTAGGCAAGTTCCACTGAATATGGCTGGTTTCCCTCAAAACGTAGCATAAATACGTGTTGGGACCCCTTAGAAAGACCCCCACGGTGGACACACCCACCCCTTGACCTAGATTCTATGTGTGGAGACTAGATAGAGAGTTCAATTTAACGCCTAGCGTCGTGTGCAACTTATAGAAGCAGTTCCACGATACCGAATCCACCGAGAAAAATCCTGGGCGAGGTCATCCAAGAGAAGTTGCTTCTTTTTTGATCGCCAGTGACACTGACATAGTTTTTGTGCCATCATGTTGCAGTCATCTCAGATTTTCACCCATGACGTCAACGTTTCATGATGATTTAAATAATTTTTCACTTTTTCAGATTCCGCATCACTGGGTTTAATTCGAACGATATGTGCAAGGAAAACGTTCTTTTCCTACTGGGCGGAGAACGCGTAAGTAGCTAGTTAACGTTATAAAGTTTGTAAAAACTTTGATCAGCGTATTACACATTTTTAAATATATACGTTGTCGATAAATTTCGATAGCAATTTAAAAATTGCGTGTCAAAAGAAAGCATATTTCTTGCAAATTTAAATTTTATTTTTTCCAAGATTGTGACAATTGACTTATACAGGCAGCATAAGAGCACTTAGATGTGATGTATCCAGGAGCTTACATTTAAGTATTATACAGGTGCTTGATGTCATACTGATAGGTTTCACACTGGCGTTCGCATAAATTTACTTTTGTCTGCCACTAGAATCAGCTAATTTTTTTAAAACCTGTTATACCGACCTTTTGTTTGGCGTTGATCATTTACTATGTAATGTACAGAAGCATCACTATATGATAGATAAAATTATTCGCTGGTGATTTTCATTACGTCATTTTTCTGAATTGTTTTATAAAATGAGCTTAATACTTATTTGTGAACGTGACAGTTGATTTTAGAATTTTTTTAAAAATCTGTTTTCCGGAATTGTTGTTTAGCGTTGATCGAGTACTACGTAATGCACAGAAGCATCACTATATGATAAATAATAAACTTAAAAATTTGCTGTTGCTTATCATTGCGTCATTTCTTAATTGTTTTATAAACAGATAAAATATCGGTTCTTTCGATTGTAAAAGTATCGGGAAAGTATCGGTTTCGGTTGCTTTCATCCACTTTCACCGATACTTCGCTTTTCAGAAGGAAAACCACGCAGGCGCAACACCATTCTAGAATCTTTATTTTGGTAATGAGATGAGAGGCGTCGTTTCATTGGAACATTTGTTTGCGCGAGTGTTTTCGAACTGTGTATTTTTTTTAATTCTAACCATCGCTGAATGGATGTCGTATCACCAAGTGTGGTCGAAATTATGGACGAAAAATCGTTAGATGACAGTTTAACAGGACAATCGTCTATTCTTTAAAAGTTATTTTGATTTAGTGCCCAACACTACTAAATATATAAATAATACGCTGTCTGCCAGGATTGCAAAAACAAATGTCGAGAGGTTGGCTATAATTTTACTTCAGTTTTATAAACGTTTATTTTCTCACTGTGTGGACTTGAAAAAGAGTTCTTTCATATATATATATATATATATATATATATATAACTAACAAGTAAAACACAAAACATACTACAAATAAGACATATCTCGCATAAAAGTAACAGCTATATATATATATATATATATATATATATATATATATATACATATACATATACATATATATATATATATATATATTCCGTTCCATTACATTATCACAATAATTCTTGCACTTTATTTGGCTTCAAAATCTGGTTTCTAATTCTTGCTAATAGCTGTTATATTTTTATGCGAGATATGTCTTATTTTTAGTATGTTTTGTGTTTTACTTGTTAGTTATATACATATATATATACACAAATGAATCTCCCTTTAACGAACGCGCACGGTTCCAGTTAAAAAATTCGCTATAGGAAAAATTTCGTTGTACAGTGATTTTTGCAGTTATTTCAGCAAACATTACAAACTTTTTAGTTAATTCGATGTTTAAAGGTATTAAATTATGACTTTCAATTAAAAATAAATTGGTATTTACTATAAATTTGTTAAACTTACGTTTTCTTACTTTTCATTGTATAAATGAAATGTTCAAAAGTAAAGACTCATATGAAATGCAGCGGTTGCCAACCTTTTAAGGTCGCCCCCCAAACAAAGGCTAATTTACGGTGGCGCTCCGCCCACCTCACATTTTCCAGCATACATTCAGGGTTTTAATCTTTAACAATGAACATTTAGTCGAATTTTCTACAAAATAATGTTATCGAAAATGGATATATTTTTTGTAAAAATGAGAATAAATAAGATGATTTTTCGAAAGCATGCACCACAACTTGCTCTTTGGTTTTTCTCACGCCCCCCCTGGAAACGCTCTGCGTCCCCCTTGGGGGTCGCGCCCCACAGGTTGAGAAGTTCTGATGTAATGCACTTACCTTTATTTTACTTCAAAATTCCGTTATTTTACATTGTTTTGAATTCTGTATTTTAAATTTTCATAAAAATATCCACATTTTAAAAGTGCGCTGAAAATAGAGTGAGGCACATTTTCTTCCATTTGGAAACCTCTTTTTAATGGTTTTGGAAGCTTTAAGCATTTCAGTATGATGTGGTTTGGGTCGTGAAGCGCCGTGCCTTATTATCATATGGGCAAATCGGGACTTTGCCGAGGGCCCTCAATTTTCAATGTTTTTGTTTCTGAAATATTCTTTTTTATGTCAAAATTTTATGAAAAATATAACAAATTTCATAGATGGGGGCCCCAAATCTATCAATGTCCGGTGTCCCTGTTGGTCATAATCCGGTGCTAGTGAAGTGTCTTCATTATCGGAGTCAGTTTCATTTTCCTGGCCTCCATTTTTATCATCTGTTACTCTTCCACTAAGTGATCTGTCCAAAAATTAAAATTTTCTTCAAAACTAACAAAAAAAAATCAAAGGTAAATCTGAAATATTTGCTATGGGAAGATAAACTCTTCGTTATGTGGAGAATGTTTATAGTGTTATTTAAGTCTAAAGTTACGTTTCCATGAAAAATTTCGTTATAGGGAGAAATTCGTTGTAAGGAGACTTCGTTATAATCTACTGCATATATAGGCTTTTGATATCGTTGGAGAAAGTCTAGATCTTGATATAGATTTCCCACTTAAGAGACATGCTTTAAATTTTTATTTTAAAAAAATGATGCAAGGACATCTGATTCGGCTTGGGTATGATATAGATATCAAAATTGATGGGGGAGACGGTCCTTGACATCGAATGACATTTCAGGGGATGACGACCTTTAAAGCGTTAAAGCAGGTTTGGGCAACCTTTGAAAAGTTGTGGGCCAAACTTTAGGATGTTACCGAAGTCGCAGGACAAACATCCGGATTTTAGCGAAGTGGCGGGCCGTATAATTGGGATTTATATGGGGTAGTGAATGGTTTATACGGAGTTTTCAAATGTTCCGCATGACGGATAAAAACTGTGGCGGGCCACAGCGGGCCGGCGGTTGTCCATATGTGTGTTAAAGTGTAATATTTCAGCCTTCGAATTACGTTTGAGGAATTTGTTTCTATTTAGCTTATAGAACTTCAGATACAGACATTTTAATATTAGTCAGCCGGAAATATTTGAAACCGAAAGTAGCATTTTGCTATCGGAAGTGAATCGTATTTCTGAGCATGCAAACGGGCATAGGGCTTGAACCGAATGACGTTTGCCGGACATACCCCCCTCCCCATGGTGCCCCTCTGCAAACGTAAAAAGGTGCCCTTTTTTTGCTCTAGATCAGTGGTTCTCAAATTATGGGCCGCGACTCATTGTAGTGTCACGGGAGCAATTTCGGTGGGTCGAAAAGGGTGGGAAAAATTAAACTTCAGTATTTTATATATATAGTAAACTATACTGTTTTATATAGCCTATATTGGTTATCGTTATGTAGTAGTGGGTCTCGAAAAAAAAAATCTAGTTGAAGAGAGTTGAAGAGAAGGACAAAAAAGTTTGGGAACCACTGCTCTAGATCAAGATTTTCTCAGTTTTAGTTCGAAATGGACCCCTTTCGACAATGGCACCCAGACCTTGCTTACCATGCCACGCCGTCCCTGCTCAGAGCTTAGAATTGAAACAGATAAAATTTGTTCATATCAATCACAAAAAAACATGTTAGCAATGATCATAAAAACAAAAACACTGAAGAGAAATTTCATTAAATATGGATACTTTAAGTAGCAACTTTTTTTTTAAGATTGGAAAATTGAATTTCGTTTATCATTTTTGGATTTTTCTTTAGCCTTCATTTAATCTCGTCACTTTTAAGCATCTTTTATTTAGACCCTCCAAAGCGTAGCTTGAAAACGAGCAAAAATATTTTTCTTCATATTGTAGCTGTTTCAATGCAAAATTAATGATACTAAAATTATAAACGAAAACTGTATGTTAAAACAATTTATTCCTTTTTTGTGTCGCAAAGAAGTTAACTTTTTGGAAGTGACTTGAAAACTGGCGACTCCCGTGAACTTTAATTAAGTTGGTACAAAAGTTAAATGATTCATTTTTGAAACATTACTATCAAAAGTACGAATTATCAAACATGTAATGATTTTATTATCTATCAGATTAATGAGAGAACGTAAATTTTGTGTATCATTCTGTTTTGCAAAGTGTAATAATTATTTATATTGTTAATTTAAAAAATTGAAGCTGCATTATTATAAATAGTAATACTAATTATTATTTAGTTTATTTCAAATTTTGGGGTAAAAAACATATTTCTTGTGAATAGTATTTGGTTTATATATAAGGAAAACACAGGAAAATACCGTTTTAATCTAAAAAATATTTTCATATGTGAAAGATTTATAATTAAAGAAAATCTAAATAAAGCTTGCAAGTTTTGACGTTGAATAAATTTCTCGTGTTTACTTTTGTAAGCACAAAATCGAGGCAGGAACCAAAAACAAAGACACATATAGTAAGAGCAAGCAGGAAGCTGTTTTGGGCCTGATTTGGAAACCTTTTATCTGGCTCATAGCAACAAATAGGCGACAAAGTAGAGGTTGAAAAAAATTGATTTAAATATTTGCACCAGTCGACACTGGAAATGGATTCTCTTATTATTATATCCATTTAACTCCCCCCCTCCCGTGTTTGTGTTCTGTCAAGCCTAAATGAGGGACATCTACCTATAAGGGGAGCGACTTGGGCGGAGGACTTTTTAAGGGAGTCTAACGCATATTCACGTAACATCTGGAGAAAATCGCCCAAAACTCGACAGCCACGCGAGTAGAAAGAATTCCGAACCTGCACACTAAGACGCTTTCCAGTGCTCAGCTTTTTATAAATTCGGCCATCCGTCGGCATGATTGAATTGAAAAGACTAGAACTACTGTAAATTCACACTTCAATGTATCCACTGCTTTTTCTTTTTAATGCTTTCTACTGGGCTCAAATTTCATCATGCTCTTATTCATTTTAACGAGAACTACGCTCTCGTTAGAAAAACTGCCCAGAATACAGATGCAGGTTTAAATGGCATTAAATTAGGTAAAGTATCGGTATCGGACGATACCATAACTTAAAAGTATCGGTATCGGCTTTTTCTGAAAATGAAGTTATAGGTAAAGTATCGGTATCGGTCATCGGCGAAAATGTGGTATCGGTCGATCCCTAATAAATATTGTTTTCTGTACTTAAATAGTATGTAATCTAAAGTAATTAAAAAACTTTGTAAAAAAAACACATAAGATGTTATAGGTAAGAGGAGGAATGACATTACTGCGTTTGCATCGAACAAGAAAACCTAAATGATTCAAGAAACGAGAACGTTTCAATCGTAAACGGGAAAAACGGTTAAACAAAGATGAATCCATACAGAAAAAACAAAAACAGAAAAGAAATAAGCAATTAAAAGCACACGAAGAAGGAAGGAAGAAAAGTGAGAACAAAAGTGAGTGTTAATAGTCCAAATAAACAAAACAACGGAAAGAACACTCAAAAAACTGGTGTTAAACAATAAAGTAATTAAAAAACTTTGTAAAAAACACACATAAGATGTTATAGGTAAGAGCCTATAACATCTTATGTGTGTTTTTTTACAAAGTTTTTTAATTACTTTATTGTTTAACACCAGTTTTTTTAGTGTTTTTTCAGTATGTAATCTTTTAATATCGCTCAAGTGTTTTTGAGTTATTCATAATAATGAGCCAAATGTAAATTTTTAACCAGAATAATACTTCGAGTAAAACCAGCAGAGCAAAAGAAAGGTTTAAGAACACTGCCATAGAAAAACGCAATAATAGACCCTAAGTGCATTTGATACCAACCGACAGAAGGAAACACCAGTTTAGGAACTCAGTTAAAGAAAAATGCCACAACATAGACATTTTCTCGATTCAAATCCTACGGGAAGACGTTTTAAGAAAACAGTGAAAGAATAATAGTTCAACACGGACACTTCCTGTATGCTAACCCGATATCCAGACGGAACAACGGTTTAAGAACACGGGTATGTAACACCACAAAGAAACAAACACTGGCTGCAAAGGGTTTAAGAACAAAATAAAAGAATAACAAATGGACACTCCGTGGATTCTAACCCAACCTCAAGACGGAGCAACGCTTTAACACGGGGATGAAACACCACAAAGAAACGGACCCTGGCTGCAATCAATCCCAAACAATAGACAGAATCTGCAGTTTAAAAACACGGATACAGAATAATAATTCGAAACCTAGCAGCAGACGAAATCAACGCTTAAGAACACTGTGATAGAAAAACACAAAAAAAAAAAAAAAAAAAAAAAAAAATATATAAATTTACACTACCTGCATTCGAACCCAACAAACAGAGGAAAACATCAGTTAAAGAACACAGTTAAAGTATAATACTACACTATGGACATTCCCCCATTCAAACCCAAACTCCAGACGGAACAATGGTATAAGAAAACAGTTAAAGAATAATACTACAACATGGACACTTCCTGGATTCTAAATAATTATCATGAATTACCGATGATTCTTACTGGAGATTAAAATGTTAATTTCCGCTATCAAGAATCTCGGCCGTCAGTTGATTTTTTAAAAGAAAAATTGGATCTAACTATGAATACTTCTCGACTTCAATCAACAACGCGTTTCGGTACAACGATAGATACTGTAGTTTGAAGAAAATTAGCAAATTTAGAGAGTGAAATTTATGCTTCACCTTATAGTTACCACAAACCTGTAATTTTATACATAAAAAATTACGATGACATTCAAGTACATATTTCCAATGAATAATATGAATATAACATTTATTTAATCTTTGTAAAGTACATGAATAATAAATATAATTAAATTATAATATGATATTTATTTTAAGTTTAATCATTTCAGTGATATGTGTCGTAAACGTCAAAGAAGTTTTACTTCAATCGCGCGGAAAGATTACACGCACACACTTTTTTTTCAGTGTGCGGAGAGTGTTAGCTCCTATAGTCTGACTTCATGTTCTTGAATTACGTCTTTTAGACAACGTCACGTGATGTGTACAATTTTTTTTTATCTGGCTTGTAATTTGTAATTCGGGATCATTTATCCAACAACGGTATTTAAATCAAGAAATCCATGTGTTTAAATAAAAAAAAATTAAATTTTGGTACTTGAAACGTCATGACCTAAGTTGTTTTTGAAATAACCAGATATTCTTACACACGTGCATCACTGTAATAGTAGATTCATACACTTTTTTATCTATATTATTTGCACAATGCAAAATAACTTCCCTGAAGACATTACTTTTCCTTATTTTTTAAATCATTAATTGTCTTGCAGAAAACAAACCTACTTATCACAGTACACTCAGATCGATCAGTTAATGGTAACCGAAATTGTGAAATCAAGCCATGCCTCTGTATCGTTGCCATTTAAAGATAAAATTCGAAGACAATATGCAAAGATAGAATGGTATTAAAAAAAAATTACCCAAACCACTTTCATCTTAAGCCCGTTGAGATTTTCCTCGCGATAAAAGTATTTCTAGTTAAATAAATGTCTGCAGCAATGTTATTATCAATATATAATAGTATAATAAACAACGAAATAAAGCAACTTCGTATGGTAAATTATGAAATAATTACTAAACTATTCCTTCTGTTGACCAGATTTTGCGGGTATAAAACTATCACAAGCATAACTAATTTATTGCAGACAGTTGCTCAACAGAAAACGGAGGTAAAACAATTGACTAGTCGAAGGAAGAGTAACTTAACATAGGCAATTTACGAAGTACAGCTCTTGTTACATATTGATCAAGCAAAAAAGTAAGTTTTTTTTTCTCATTTAATGTCGGTAGCGATATGTTTACTCGATATTGAAAGAATATTTTTAAAGAATTCCTGTCTATTTTTGCATCTGATTTGCAAGAAGAGATATAGGTCATGCTCGAAAAATACTACAAAATCATACTTTTGTATTCTGTGCAATTCAGAAGTTTTATTATTTTTTTGAAATCACTATAGCGTTATGTATTTCAAATTTCGAAAATGTGTAACTTTTTTAGAGTTATTTTTCAAATTTGCGAATGTATTTTTTAAATGTTTTACTTTTTAAGATTCTGTAATTTCATTTTTTTTTAATCTAAACAGAATATATTGTTTTTGTGCTGGTATATTCTCCTTATTTTATAAAATCTGAAAAAAATATGATTCGGCGGTCTCAGTGTTTTGGCCGATTTGTGGACTGTATTTAAATTACAACAAATATTAAAGTACTAGCTGCGTGCCCGTTCTCCGCACGGTAGGGAACGAAACTTTTTCTTACATGTATAGTTCGAATTGATTCCAGAGATTTGGAATCTAAAAATAAGCAAAATGATTTGACTCTTCGCGTAAAGTTACTCATTACTTATTGGTAAAGTTAGTACAAGTACTGACCTGTGACCCTTGTTAATATTATGACGCAAAAAACTATGTCGGTGTCATTCGCAATTAGAAAAGAAAAGCGTGTCGGTTCGCAGTGAAAATTCCTAATATTCAAAATGTCTCATTTCTGCATCATACTCTTTTTTAGATTTAAGTTATGCCATTAATACCTTAGATACTACATGATGTGGAGAACCGTTTTATTTTATAATTAAATAGTTGTGTACCCGCTCTTCGCAAGACAAGAAGAGAACATTTTCCTAAAAAATGTGATCATAACTCTTGTGACAAAACAGAATCTCCAAGAAAAAAGAAAGTTCTGTTACAGTCTTTTCTGTTGAAACTACCGCGGGATATATTAACGCGGCGTAGACTTAGTTTTTTGCGTCTACGCCGCGTTACGCCGCGTTAGTACTTACATTACTATCTTGTTAGCTGTGATGTAAGACGGTTGTTGAAGAATGAATAGAAGGCTTAGTTTCACGAAATATTTATTAATGTGGTATATTGTGCTTTGATCAATATTGCCTTATCATATCTACTTACTATTAATTATACTATCTTTTACTAATACCAATACAATATATTTCGTTTTGCAACCGTTAATGCTTCATTTAAAGAAACGGTTTAGATATTTGCCACGAATGGAGGGTTTTACACTTTGGTGATTCTTTGCAATTTATGCATTAGCATAAACGATAATCATTTCACTTTATGGTTGCCATTAAATCAGCTCGCCATAATTTTTTACGCATAATTCTTGTCAGATTGGTGTATTTAGCACCAGGGCCCTATTATCGCACGGGCAAATCGGGATTTTGCCATGGGGCCTCCGGCTCGAAATGGCCCCCAATTTCAAATGTTGTCCTTTTTCTACAAAAAAAAATATGAAAAATAAAACAAATTTCATACATGGGGGCCGCCAAAATTCATCAATGCCCGGGGCCCCCTGTTGGTCATAATCAGGCCCTGTTTAATACCGCAATATATTTCCTGCTATTCGAAAACGTGACCCGTTTAAAATCTCAATCGAAAATTATGCTGGATAATTCACTGGTGAAAAAAAAGCATTCAATTATTTATCTGGCAACGTAAAGTAAAATATAGAATTATTTCATGCGTGGCGTATGTTTTGCTTGTGAGGCCGGTAATCTTAATGGGGTTTTAAACGTATGACATCAAATTCACGCACTTTCCACATGTGAAAACTCAGTTATTTTAAAGAATTTTATTTATTTTTTTTCAACTGGCAATTTTAATCATTGTTACTGCCTCCAAGACAACCAAAACGCAAGATATCATACCGAAAATTTTAAGCTGCTGTTATTGAAATGAAAATAATTCTTTACTTAAAAATTCGTAAAAAATCTCCTAATCTATATTTTCCACTGGTTTTACTTTTAAAAGAGGGCAAAATGTATGCATTTGACAAAATATAAAAAAGTTATGACGGATAGAATTCAAGATGCAGCAATTTAAAAAATATTTTACGAAAGTCAGCGTCAAATTTAATTTTATTTGAAAAATTCCCAAAAAATCTGAAAATTATGTTACACAGTCCGAACAAATAGTTTTTAAAAGAAAATTTTTTCCTCTATCCGATGATGTAAATTTCGTTTTCTTGCGAGTGTAATGACCGGCGTTATTACGTATTATGCGAGAAAAATCGCTAAAAATCGGGCAAAACATAAAATAAAACATTTTCTAATTGGAATTTTGAAAAAATCACTCCGAGGCATGTTAGGATCTGTCCTAGTGAAGCCGTATGCAAAATTCGGTAGGTTTGGGACCCACCCTCTCGGCGCAATGCGAGCGAGAGACGCGCGCAAGAAGAACGGTGGTCACAAACCTACCTACATAGTTACATACAATGTTTACTCTCGGATTTTATTATATATAAGACTAGCTGCGTACCCGTTCTCCGCATGGTAGGGAACGAAAGTTTTTCTTACATGTATAGTTGGAATTGATTCCTGTTATTTGGGATCTAAAAATAAGCAAAATGATTTGACTCTTGGCGTAAAGTTTCTCATTAGTTATTTGTAAAGTTAGTATAAGTACTGACCTGAGACCATTGTTAATATTATGACGCAAAAAACTATGTCGGTGTCATTCGCAATTAGAAAAGAAAAGCGTGACGGTTCGCAGTGAAACTTCCTAATATTCAAAATGTCTCATTTCTGCATCCTACTCTTTTTTAGATTTAAGTTATGCTATTAATACTTTAGATACTACATGATGTGGAGAACCGTTTTGTTTTATAATTAAATAGTTGTGTATCCGCTCTTCGCAAGGCAAGAAGAGAACATTTTCCTAAAATGCGATCATAACTACTTGTGACAAAACAGAATCTCCACAAAAAAAAAAGTTGTGTTACAGTCTTTTTTGTTGAAACTACCGCGGGATATATTAACGCGACGTAGACTAACTTACTATTTTGTTAGCTGCGATGTAAGACGGTTGTTGAAGAATGAATAGAAGGCTTACTTTCACGAAATATTTATTAATGCGGTATATTCTGCTTTGATCAATATTGCCATATCATATCTACTTACTATTACTTCTACTATCTTTTACTGATACCCATAAAATATATTTTCGTTTTGCAACCGTTAATGCTTAATTTAAAGAAACGGTCTAGATATTTGCCACGAATGTAGTCTATTACACTTTGGTGATTCTTTGCAATTTATGCATTAGCATAAACGATAATCATTTCCCTTTATGGTTGCCACTAAATCAGCTCCAAATAAATTTTTACGCATAATTCTTGTCAGATTGGCGTATTTAGTACCAGGGCTCTATTATCGCACGGGCAAATCGGGACTTTGCCCAGGGGCCTCCGGCTTGAATTGGCCCCCAAATTCAAATGTTGTTCTTTTTCTATAAAAAAATTATGAAAAATAAAACAAAATTTATAGACGAGGGGCCCCCAAATTCAACAATGCCCGGGGCCCCCTGTTGGTCATAATCAGGCCCTGTTTAACACCGCAATATATTTCTTGCGATTCGAAAACGTGACCCGTTTAAAAACTCAATTGAAAATAATGCTGGATAATTCACTTGTGAAAAAACAGCATACAATTATTTTCTGACAACGTAAAATAAAATACGGAATTATTTCATGCCTTGCGTATGTTTTGCTTGTGAGTCCGTTATTCTGATTGAGTATCGAAATGGGTTTTAAACTCGTGACGTCAAAGTGGCGCACATTTCACATGTGAAAACTCGGTTATTTTTAAATAATTTTTTTTTCAACTGGCAATTTTAATCATTGTTACTGTCTCCAAGACAACCAAACCGCAAGATATCATACCGAAATTTTAAGCTGCTGCGATTGAAATGAAAATCCTTCTTTACTTAAAAATTCGTAAATAATCTCCTAATTTATATTTTTCTCTGGTTTTTCTTTTAAAAGAGGGCGAAATGTATGCTCCGTCATTTGACAAAATATATAAAAGCTATGACGGATAGAATTCAAGATGCAGCAGTTTTAAAAATATTTTACGAAAGTCAGCGTCCAATTTAATTTTATTTGAAAAATTCCCAAATATCTGCAAATTATGTTACACAATCCGAACAAACAATTTTTAAAAGAAAATTTTCTCCTCTATCCGATGATGTAAATTTGGTTTTACTGCGAGTGCAATTACCGGCGTTATTACGCATTAAGCGAGAAAAATCGCTAAAATTCGGACAAAACATAAAATAAAACATTTTCTAATTCGAATTTTGAAAAAATCGCTCCGAGGCGCGTTAGAATCTGTCCGAGTGAAGCCGTATGCAAAATTCGGTGGGTCTGCGACCAACTGTCTCGGCGCAATGCGATCGAGAGACGCGCGCAAGAAGATCCGTGGTCACAAACTTGCCTACCTACATACATATAGCTACATACAATGTTTACGCTCGGATTTTATTATATAAGATAAACGAAATTTATTAACGACATTTTTAACAATAATACGCTCCGAAATGAGACGTTGGTTAATTACACCGAATTGTGCCGAAATTCAAATTTTTATTCTTAAAACCAGTGTTGCCACAACGGCATTATGAATTAACAATTATAACGTCATAATTGATCGTTGCTAGGTGTCAAGATTCCGCCCGCCTTTGAAATCCCAAATGATTTCAAAAGTTTTTATAAACATAACAAATTTCTAATAGGTTATACATAAATATTACACAATGTACATCGAAATAATTAAATATAGTTGCAATAAACAATGGACAATGGACAGAATTTATACACACATTTATACATACTGACTATATTTGTAAGATGGTGGAGCAAACTCCGCGTCTTGCAAAAAACCTTTTTAATGTCGATATTAAAGCATCGGAAGTTAAATCAGTTAAAATTTCGAAATGAACTGCGCGAGTTGAAAGGCAAACAAATATTGCAACATAAATTTTATTTAAAATTCCCTTATGTTGATTTTTATATTTAATATAGAATGGGCCGCATAAGTCTATACCTGTATTAGCAAAGGGAGGGGCAACCGTTACTCTTTCTTTAGGTAGCGAAGCCATTATTTGCACTTCCACCTTTGGTTTATTTTTAAAGCAAGTGATACAGTTATGAACGGTTTTCCTACCGTTGTTTCTTCCATTTAACGGCCAAAATTCTTGCCTTACTAAGTGTAGCAATGTCTGGGAACCAACATGCAAATTCTTTAAGTGAAAATATTCCATAATTATATTAGTTAATTTATGATCTCTTGGCAGTAAAATGGGGTGTTTTTGATCAATTGATAAGTCTGAATTGTTAAGACGTCCTCCTACGCGAATAAAACCCTTACTATCAAGAAATATATTTAAGTTACTTACACGACTGTCCTTTAAGTTCTTATTTTTGATTAAAGCATTTAGTTCTTTTGGAAATGAAGTTACCTGTACAGTTTTTATAAAATAATTTTTGGCATTTTCAAATTCATTCTTAGTTATAGGACCAGTTGTTTTCTCCTTAGTTTTACAGTTGGACACAAACGTGAAAATAAAACTAAGAATTCGAATTAGTTTGATATAATTGTTACTTACGCTAAGTATTTGGTCAATAAAATCTGTATTTGATGTAAGAACAAGGTTAGTGTTGGAGTCTTTTTTTAGTTCAGTCAAATAAAGTTCTTTATCGGCTTTGTCAAGGTTCTTATCTGTCCACGCAGAACTGTTTAGTTCATCATTCAATGCGAGTTGTGGTCCAGTCCACCACAAATCAAAGGCTTTCAGTTCATGAGGATCTGCACCACAGGACAAAATGTCAGCTGGGTTGTTTCCAGATGAAACGTGTTTCCATTTATAGTTTTCTGTCAGAGTTTGGATTTTTGAAACTCTATTTCCTATAAAGGTTTTAAGATGATGAGGCTGTGAATTAATCCAAGCTAATGCAATAGAAGAATCAGAGAATAGCTCTACACTTTTAATGTTCAACTTCAAAGATGCAATAACTTTGGTTACTAGCTGTGACAGTAACAAGAAGGAACACAGTTCTAGACGAGGAATCGATATTGATTTTAAAGGGGCTACTCTAGATTTGCTAGCAAGCAGCTTGGAGTGACAGGATCCTGATTGAGTATAGAACTGCAGGTAAACCACAGCACCGAATGCAACACTAGAGGAATCACAAAATCCACGTAGTGTAATTATTGTTTCTTCTGATCCCAAGACATATCTATTGATTTTTATAGTTTCAATTTCTTTCAGCGTGGTTACGAAATGATGCCATTTATCAGCGAGGGGTTTTCGAAGTCATTCATCCCAATCAACTTTCTCTAACCAAAGATGTTGAAGAAATATTTTTGCTCGACAAATGATAGGTCCAAGTAAACCGAATGGATCGTATATTTTTGCAATCGTAGACAAAACTTCTCGTTTAGTGTAAGCGGTTTGATATTTCACTGAGAGCTTAAAATTAAATTGATCTTCCTTTGAGTTCCAAATCATACCCAATGTTTTTAGTAGCAGGTTCTCGATTTTCATGGAAAGAATGTTCGTTGGATACTTGCTCAAATTGTTGGATACTTGCTCAAAATACTTGCTCAAAAGTATTTGATTGCAATTTGATTTCCAATTGTGGAGGGTCATACCACACGATTGAAACATTTTAATTAGTTGGTCTTTAAGAATTTTTGCAGTTGTGATATCATAGCAGCCGGTTACTATGTCATCCATGTATACATCTGATTGAACAACTTCTGAGGCCAGTGGGAAAGAGAATAATTCATCCATGGCCAACTGTTTTATGACTCGAGTAGCAAGAAATGGGGCACTTTTTGTTCCATAGGTAACAGTGTTTAGTCGATACACAACAACATTTTGATTTTCTTCATTTTTCCACAAGATTCTCAATAAGTCCCTTTGACTAGGTTCTAATAGAATCTGCCTGAACTTTTTTTCAATATCAGCAGTTAAAACTACTCTATGTTTCCTAAATCGCATCATAATGTCGAATATATCTTCTTGGACTTCACCAGAAAGTAAAACATCATTCAAACTTTTTCCAGACGTTGTAGGTGCGGAACCATTAAAAACTATTCTAAGTTTAGTAGAGGATCTTTCTGAGCTGTAAACTCCATGATGCGGTAAGTAGTACTCAGCAGAAATCGAGGTTGGATTGTGTAATTTTTCCATGTTTGTTTCCATGTTTCCATGTTGTTTTTGTTAAGAGCTTCGTATTCATTAAGAAATTCGCTATAAAGCCGATGCATATCGGGGTTTTTACTCAATCTTCTAAGTGTTTGATGTAGTCGTTTTTCTGCTAAGATTCGAGAATTACCCAACGTATTTAATTCTTCTTCTTTGATTGGAATCTGGACGATGTATCTTCCTGTTTCGTCTCGTCTATGTGTGGTCTTAAAATGAGCTTCAGAAAATTCTTCTTCTTTGCTTAGCGGTCGATCCGATGAAACTTCTTCCCAAAATTTACGGATACAATCTTCGATATTTTCAATTGCGAAATTAGTCCACAATATTGTTTAGCGGACTTGGTTAAAATTGATCCAATAGCAATAAAGCCAAACACAGAATTTCTAAGCACTAAATTATTAGAAATATGTTGTTGTTCATCCTTTATTATTTGGAAGAATAATTCAGCACCAATGATCATATAAATCTTGTTTGGTTTGAAAAAATGAGGATCCGCTAATGTGTAGCTTAACGGAATATTTATCTTTTTCATTTCAAGCATAGATGACGGTACAAAATCTGTAATTTTGCTTACAATAAGCAACTCTATTTCTGAAGTAAAAGAAGAATCTTTATTACTAATGAGTGCACTCGTCTTCCATTTGATATTTGTAGCGTTTTCACCTAAACCACTAACAGCCACATTTACTTTTTGCTTAATCAATCCCAGTTCCATAGCCATTTCTGTAGTTATAAAATGCGACATTGATCCATTATCGAGGATAGCTCTACAACACATATATCTATTTTGAAAAGGAGACCAAACCCAAACAAGTGCTGTTGAAAGCAAAACAGATTTACTGGATGCTTCTAAAATTGAAGAAAACGAACGCACAATTTCCTTTTGGCAGCTATTTTTTATTTCATCCGAAGGTGACGGAATTTGTGTACGAGAAACATCGTCAGTTGGTTGCAAATTTAAATCATTCCGAGATGAACTTTCAGCTGGTTCCATGCTTGGCGCGTTATCTTTTTTAGGGAAATTATGTTGAGTTGGCGAAGGATTATTTTCAGAACGACATAAAAGGTAATTGTGCCTTCCTTGAGAGGAACGACAACAGTATTTGGACGGACATGAAGAAAGTTTGTGTGAATGATTTAAGAAATTAATGCAAAGATTATTCTTTTTAGCGACATTAAATCGATGTAAAGGAGCCATTTTGAGAAAAGTAGGGCACTGGTATAACTTGTGAGAATTTTTACATAAAACACACAAATTATTTTCGGGCTTCAACATAAAAGCATTCGCCTTATTTTGATTAGAAAATTTAACTTTCATGGAATGATATTGTACGCCCTGCAAATTTTCTAATATCTGTGAACTATTTTCAAGGAATACTAAAAATTTATTCCATTCAGGCAATTCAGTTGAAGTTAAACTCATTTCATATTGTTTACGGGATTCCTTGTCTAACTTTTGGATTATAACAGTTATTAATAACTGGTAGACCAGATCATTTGCTTCTAACTTCATTAACTTTAATCCTCTTACACTTTTATTTATAACTTCAACCAAATTTCTAAGACCCTTAGCAGATTGAAGGTTCAATTTTTCTATCTACAAAATGTTTAGAATATGAGTGTTAACAATTAATCTTTTGTTTTCAAATCTGTTTATCAAAACTTGCATCAATGAAGAAAATGTATCCTCAGGGGTTTCTATGCTTCTAACATCACCTTTTAAACAGGAACGTAAATAAAATAACTTCTGAGTATCTGTTAGCGATGGGTGGTTTGTGATTAAACTATCAAATTGAGCTTTAAAACTATTCCATTGCTCAATATTACCATAGAATTCTGGTAAGCTTACATCGGGTAATTTAACGTTGGAATTAGAACAGTTTTCTAATTTACTAGAAGCGACATTTACATTTGAAATAGAGTGTAATAACTTTTGCTTACCTTTTAACTACTTTTGCTTACCTTTTTACCCTACTTAACTAAGCTTACCTTTACTTCCTCGAGAATATCTTCTAATTTTTCAAATTCTGATTCCATCTCTGGTAAATCGTTCGTATCAATAATTTCATAATAATCCAGTTTCCGTTCTTCTAATTTACAACTTAGGTCTGAAACACAGTCAATTTTGCTTTGCAGAATAAATTTATCTGCACCAGACGACTGGTTTAACGTTTTTAATTTTTCGGATAAACTTTTTCCTTCCGAATTCGCCATTTTCAAAACACAACAGTGAAAAGCGACAGTCAACTAATAGAATTCTACATGCAAGCCGATTTCTTTCGGTTCTGGTAGGACCAATGTTTTGGCCGATTTGTGGACTCTATGTAAATTACAACAACTATTAAAGTATAAACGAAATTTATTAACGACATTTTTAACAATAATACGCTCCGAAATGAGACGTTGGTTAATTACACCGAATTGTGCCGAAATTCAAACTTTTATTCTTAAAACCAGTGTTGCCACAACGGCATTATGAATTAACAATTATAACGTCATAATTGATCGTTGCTAGGCGTCAAAACTCAGTTTGTTTCTTTTTTAAAAATATAAGGGTAGGATAGGTGCACTGATAATTAACACTCTAAGAGGCATATAAAAATTAACTAGCAGTTGCTAAGTACTAAAACTTGCCTGAAACAAACTTTTTGTTTTCAAAACTTAAGTGCACTTTGAAAATTTGTGTAGGATATAATTTACTACAGAATATTGGATATTGTTTGTTTGTGGGATTACTGCCGATTAAATACTCGTGGGCGCCAGCCCGAGGGTTGGGTTGCCCTCCGTGGGGGTCTTCCTAAGGGGTCCTTACCCGTTTTTTCGCTAAGTTTCGGAGGAAACCGCGGAGAACTCCGAACGGTTAGGTCGGCGGACGCGACCCGGTTTCGAACCAGGCACGTTCCGTCTACCAATTCATGGCGTTATGCACTATCCCACTGGTGGGGCTTAATGGAAATTGCTATTTTTTCTATATTTTATATGTTGTCATGATGGAGACACCAGTAATTGACAGAAGAAAAAAATTTCGCTCCTGTGATTGATACTTCATGCTCAAGTATTTGACACCTAGGAACTTAGTAGAAAAACAGGCTCATTTATTTTTTAACGAAAAAGAGATTATTTTTTGAGATTATTTTTTAACGAGAGAAACAGCAAAACTGTAAGAAAAATACTAGACAATATTTCTAATTAATAATTAGAAAAATAATAATGCCACTTTCAATAAAAAATTAAAAAGCTTGTGTAGGATATTACCATCCTAGAAAACACACACCTGTTGGCGGAGTACCTTGCCAGTGCCTTTCTGCCTTGACGTCCAGCACCGGCTCGGCACTGCAAAAAGTAACTGAATCGTACCAAAAGTGGTCGCCCGAGAAGTACCTTGCCAGAAGCCCGGGAAGGCAACGGCAGTCTGCTGGCATACTGCATGTGCCGGCCGTTACTCACAATAAAGTCAGTGGCCCATGAAGTTTATAATGCCCAAAATGAAACGGCCGGGTGCCGGCTATTATTAAAAATAAAGGCACTGGCCTGGTATCTTAAAAGTGACTACAATATAATGGCACGGTACCGGATTAGTGCCTATTTACAGTAATGCTGCCATAATTAAAATACGAGCCAGTGGCGGATTCGGGATAGGGGGCTTATTCATCAACCCCCACCCCCACCCCGAAAAAAAAAATTCCTTAAGGGTAACATTTTGAAAGATAAAAAACAACATAAATGAAAGATAAAAAAAACAACATAAATGAAAGATAAAAAAACAACATAAATGAAAGATAAAAAATAGCAAAGTCCGTTGGTCAATCGTTTGCAAATCATGTGCGCCTATCATTAGTGAATTGTGTGCAGTTTTCATAAACTGCAATTTTCTTACAAATGTGTAATCGCAAAAGATTTTTTTTATGAGAGAGGCGGTAACACATTTCAGAACGAACATAAAATTTATCTATAAACAGTGTTTAATTTCAATATTTCAGAGTTAGAGATTTTAAAAATGAGTTATAAAACTTTTTGTGGTTGATATATATATATATGTGTATGTACTAAACAAAATCTTACAGGAAGTAAAAATAAATAAAATTGTACTATGGTAACACACATAACTTTAGGGTAACCTTTTGCTTTATTGTACATTTTGTTTAGATCAAATTATTTTTTAAATGTTAGCTATTCTGAAAAGAAATTTTCTGTATCTATACCTGTTGTATACTGCATGATTCAAATTTTATGGAGGAAAGTACTTTTATACACTAAAATAAGTATCATTAGTAACCTCCCCGACTTAAAAAAAGTGTATGTGTGTAATCTTTACGCGCGATTGAAGTAAAACTTCTTTGACCTTTACGACATATATCACTGAAATGATTAAACTTAAAATAAATATCATATTATAATTTAATTATATTTATTATTCATGTACTTTACAAAGATTATATAAATGTTATATTAATATTATTCATTGGAAATAGGTACTTGAATGTCATCGTAATTTTTATGTATGAATTTATAGGTTTGTGGTAATTATAATGTGAAACACAAATTTAACTCTCTAAATTTGCTAATTTTCTTGAAAATACAGCATCTATCGTTGTACCGAAACGCGTTGTTGATTGAAGTCGAGAAGTATTCATAGTAAAATCAAATTTTTCTTTTAAAAATTCAACTAACGACTGAGATTCTTGAGAGCGAAAATTAACATTAAAATCTTCAGTAAGAATCATCGGTCATTCATGATAATTACTTAGAATCTAGGAAGTGTCCATGTTGTAGTATTATTCTTCAACTGTTTTCGTATACCATTGTTTCGTCTGGAGGTTGGGTCTAATGGGGGGGGATAGAATTATACTTTAACTGTGTTCTTTAATTGATGTTTTCCTCTGTTTGTGGGGTTCGAATGCAGGTAGTGTAATGTTGTGTTTTTCTATCACAGTGTTTTTAAGCGTTGATTTCGTCTGCTAGTAGGTTTCGAATTATTATTCTGTATCCATGTTTTTAAACTGCAGGTTCTGTCCATTGTTTGGGATTGATTGCAGCCAGGGTCCATTTCTTACGTACTAACATTTCTTAAAATACATCTTTTGGGCAAAATAGTAACCGACACGGCATACATAATATTTAGGAGTTTAATGGCCTAACAGCCAATGCAACTGGCATTTGACAAATAATAATATCACTTCACTTCGAAACTATTACCCATATTCACTATGAAATAGTATTATAAGACAATTATATAATTAAAACACATCTGAAACCAGTAATTACTATATATCACGCTCATAAGTCTATAATTAATTTTTGAAGTTTTGATAATTCAACGATCTCCATTTACTTCGCCTCGAAGGAAATATAAACAACCTGAGATGCGCAGTTATCCAGTGTGCGTAGCGCCATCTGTTTGCAACAATGGCGTTATCCAACTTTTTAAGCGAAGTGTCCCCTCCTATAAATTTACCTTTGTGGGATCGAAGTATGATCCTCCAACAGTTTTCTAAACCAAAAATTTCCCTCTGCTGTTTAGGTACATTTGCAGCCACTGTCCCTTTAATTGTGGTGTTCCATTTCCTTGTTCTTTAACCGTTGTTCAGTCTTGAAGTTGTCTGGAAAAGTGTTCTTAAACTGACGTTTCCAACTACTTTTCCGGTTCGATTGCAGACAGGTTCCATTTCTTTGTGCTTTTCCAAAACCTTGTATATTATTCATCTAAAAATAAGGATTATCGACAACCTCCTGTGAGGTTGGGATTACATGTAAAATATTATGTTGGATGTACCTTCAAAACGCTTATTGATATATAAATAAAGATTGATGTCACAAAGAAACGGCGAGAAATCGCCATTTCTTTCCCTAACCGGTTCCCCGTATTTTTACACGATGAATGTCGTATCAAGAGTTAGTCAAAATACTAACCCAGCTTTCTAGTAAGCGGATACCAAATATTAATCACTGCACCAAGTCGTTTATTTTAAAACGCGTTTGGCATTTGTGTGTTCATCAAATACCACTATGGCAATAATAATTCTATGTCTGAAAATAAGTACTAGCCACAATGTAACGATACACAATCAAGAAAATAAACGTTAGACCTCTTAAAAACAATTTAATTCAAAAGTTATTTCCCCACGGAAATCTTCACAAACTCCTCAGAGAGTATAAAATTTTACAACTAGTTGCCATCGGTAAAACGAGATATTTAAATACATATTTTGTGGATAACGTTCCCCTCTCAAGAAAAACTAAATAATGATAATAATGATAATGAATTTTCAACAATGAAGTCGGCGAAAGGAGCGAGCTGTCGAAAATGTAGGATTTTCCTTGTTTCTTCTTTTTCAGGCGCGCTTGCCGTGGAGTATATGACATATACGTCACTTCCTTTACTGAGCGTTACTTCCGTCAGAAAAAAAAAAAAAATCTGAGTTACTCCCTAGTCGCGACTAAAGAAGTTTTATTTCAAAAAAGTCACCAGTTAAGTAGCCATTTTCTCAATTTTAGTTCCCAAAGTAGTAACATTTTTTAATGGTTTTGTAGTTAAGAAATAAACATGCTTAATTTAGCTTCATTTAAGAAGGATTGAATAAAATGATAAATTTAAAAACTTCATTTGTTATAAATATATATATATATACAGGGTGTCCAGCCTTAATGTGACCCAATAGCTAATTCCCGAACCGTTCGGTTTAGATATGCACTTCCAATTTGAAAAATGTTTTAAAACAGGTAAAGAATGTTTTTACGTGCTTTTCGAACCAAAAAACCCATTTAGAAAAAAATTACAAAAATTAAATTTTTAAACGGTCCCTGGGTCCTATCACTTATATTTAGTAAAAGATGCAGTACACAAAAACAAAGTAAACATAAAAAGTTTCATTTTATTACGATAAAAACTGACCGAGTTATGGAACTTTCAAAATCATACATTTCATCCATTTTCTCGGCCGTTTTCAAGAAGCTAGTAAGGTACCGTCTTGATAGTCCTGCCTGCCCCCTCTGTCGCAGCGGTGCGACAATGGATGCCGATCATATCCCCGTTTGCTCTGCTCTAAGAACTGTATCTATTCCCGATACTGGGAGGCTAGAGATTCTTGAACAGTTTAGTTGCCTGATTTTGCATTTTTAGTGCTTTTAATGTTTTAAATATTCTTAGTTTGTTTTGTTTCTCTGATCTCTGTACGGAGGGGATAATGTCTGTAATCGCCCGCTGCATTGGAAATAAAAATAATCATTTTTCAAAAATTCATTCGAACGCTCAGCATCTCGAAGGAACCTCGAATACTATTCGAATAGTGAAAATCGTAAATATTTACTATTCAATTAATCGATTATTGATTTTATTAGAATAGTAGTCATCGGTTATAGAAGTCACTAGAAATCACGTAGTTTTCTTTGTACGTCTCTTAAATTACGCTTATTTTTGGTGCATTTCATTCAAACTTATTTCACTTGAAAGGGAAATAGGATATACTTAAATTATATATTTCGCCAAAACTTGCCAAATTTGGTGATATGTGGCGAAATTTCGAGCATGGCTCAAACAGTGACTGACCATGCACCTTTAATATACGGAAGATGTCCGTAGGCCTTAATGTATTGAATGCCTTTTGAATGATCCTGTAAATAAACTGAACAATAGAATTTCCTGTCGACTGCAATCAAAAAATTGTGACGCACAACTAGATGTTACAACAGTCCTGAACACAAACTTTCAACATCCTGCAACTAATCATTTTTGAGATATGCGAGTGACGTACACATGTGCATATATACGGACGCGCGTACAGACGTCAAACCAAAACTTATGAAAATGGTCGGTCAGAGTAGATCCTACATGCATACGTAAACACATCCGTACGTTGAAATGAAGAATGTCAAAGCAAATTTAAGAATGGTTTAAATTGATTTATACGTCAAAATATAAGTATCAAAACTTTTTATATAATCAAAATCTTAATTCCAACCTTTCTTTACTTTGTACATGGAAGTACAAAATCATAAAAATAAAGTTCAGGCAGTCTCTTCTGCTGAAACTGCTGCTATATGTATTGACAAAGGATTACTCACTGTTTAGTTAGTTCAGAGAGGGCCAAATCGTGGCGCAAGCGCCATACTTGGCGCATTGGATGATTTTAAGTGGCGCATTGCATCTTTGAGCTCATTTGTTGTTTTAAAATAGATTACTTTTTAGACTAAGACTTTTAATATAATTTCGATCCCAGAAATATTTTGTTTCTTTATAATTTATGATGCTACATTAAAATGAAGCATTTGTACACTTCAAAACACACTGGTCATCAAAAGTCGAACTATCTTATCCCCTACAAAATGCAGTAGACATCCCCTTATAACACGGGTTCATACAAGACAGACTCGTAGAATGCGGCGTAAAATTTGTGATCGTGTTCGTACAACCATGCCTCTTTAGATCTCAAGTAGAGGCTGCCCGAAAAACAGTTTCTCCTACGGAATTTTGGTTACGAGAAAAGTTTCGCACCTTCGCCGCTGCGGCGCTAGTTACTGACCCATAATCATCAGTATTGCCAACTCTGCCGGAGAAAAAGTGGCTGAAATCGAAGTTAAAAGTAGCCAGAAAAGGCTGAAGATGTTTTCAAGCTGAAAAAAAAAATTCTTTAGCATTTACTTTTAAGTGCTTTGCTGCTGAAATATGCTTGTCTGCAAGCGCTTTGTTGAGTCATTTGGACTTCCATTTCACTTTTTTTACCATTTGTGGCTACTTTTAAGTTTGATTTTAGCCACTTTTTCTCCGGCAACACTGATGATTATGGGTCAGGATCTAGCGCTGCAGAGGCGATGGGGTGAAACTTTGCTCGTACGCAAAAACAGACCTTATCGGGCAGACTGTACTTGAAATGATCTTAGGGAGCCGTGGTACAACACGTTAAAAGGGGCTCCTACAGCTCCGTAAAGTGAGACACATGTTCTGATTTTATTACGCTTTAGCTCCTGCAATTGATATAACTTTTAAATGGCAACGCTGAACATCATTGTGCTTCTAAGGAGTGCAAATAAGTTTTGCAGCGATTGTACCGCGTAATTCGCACTCCACCTGGAGTATATCTCAGGCCACGTACAGCCGTCACCTCCGATAATGAAGGCATCCACACCAATTCAAAATGCCCGACTCCGAAGTCCACTGCTCTGCTTTCACTTGAATGAGTTGTGAGCGAAATAGTGGTCAACTTACCACTTTAATTTGAAAAATATACGTTTCATAAATTTATTACATCAAATTCAACGTCCTTGTATGGGGATTTATTTAACTCAACAGTAACTTTCTTATGTAGTTACGGGAATCAGATTTACATTAAATTGAATTATTATATATTGGAAAAGTCCTCTAAAGCATATTAAGTTTGTGGTTTAATCAATAAAAGTATTACTTATTACAGAATATACTTAGTCCATAAAAATTATTACTTGATTAACAAAATTTTAACTTTTTTTGCAAGAGGGAAAGATGTTTTCATATTAAACACTTTTTTATTGAATAGCAGTTTAAATAACCAAAATGCAAATTTCTACTGTATTTGGGAAGAAAAAATACCTATTTGGGCATAAATACAACTCTCATTTCAAGATTTTTACCAAACTAATAAAAATGTATGTAAAAGTAAGTATCTACGTATTATCCCGCCGGTTCGCCAAGACGAGCGATTTTTAGCTAAGATAAATGCCGGACACATGAAATTATAGATAGGTTGCTATTCTTATGAACCTAGAAATCATTAGAACAATAGAAGTGTTAGAGATTTATTAGCATTTGGCGAGAAAATTCCAGATATCTAAGTGGTGTATATCTCTTGAACCATGTAATATAATCGAATAAATTTATATACACCACAAAAAGCTCTTTTTAGTGCATTGTTAGTAATATTTAAAAATATTTTAATGTGCTAATTAGCCTGTTCCATTTTAGAAATAAAAGAAATCCCCATTGGAAATACCACGTTAAAAATTTATATTTGGCTCATTATTCTAAATAACTCAATAACACATAAGTAATACTAAAAGCAAGATTATTCGTACTATTTAAGTACAGGTAAACAATATTTATGTATCAAATGGCAACCAATCATATCGAATTTTAAATATTGTAATTATGCCATTGAAATTCACGTAACTTGGCGACTATTGTCGTAATACAATCAACAATAACGGAAATGACGATATACAATTTTTATGAGTATTTGAACAGAATTTTGAACATCCGTACGTTATTTAATTTTTGTGACTTTACAATACATTTGGTATCAAAATGTTGGTAATGAAAAGATTTTTAAAATGATATAGAGTCACCTCTACCACTTATCATCTCCCAGCAGAAATTATCTCCTGAACGAAGAGCTCACTCATTCCCTAGCACGTCAAAACTACATGTAAACATGTGAATAAAGCAACGGAGCTTGGAACTACGGAATGCGCCATCTTCCCATTTGCAGTATTCGCTGCGCGGGTCTTGTTTATTGGAGGTAACGGTAAAACACGGATTCCTATAGCATGGAACGTATGTACCGTGTTATAGGGGGGGTCTACTGTATTCGAAAAAATTAATCCTCTTCCTCAGAACAACAGTTCCAATCTCATGCTGTGACTCACCATTACTTTTCCTCCTCTAAACTATGGCTTTCCCGTGTTCACATTTTCCAGTGCTACTCAGGTCGGGAACGTAAGAAAGTGTAAAAAAATATACTTTATTTGGCGCATGTGAACTGGTCTGTAAAAAAAAAAAAAAAAAAAGGGCGCATCATTTGCAAAAGTTTGGTCACCTCTCGGTTTGTTGTACTCGTGAGCCAATCGTTGGTGAAGGATGAATTTAACAATCACTTTTCATGAAATGAAATCAAAAGTGATTGCTGTATTTATTAACTCTGTATTGTGTGCTTAAATTCATAATATCCTAACTCAGTGCCGTAGCCAAGGGTGGGGATAGGGGGGTCACAAGTCCCCGAGAAATTTTTTGCCATACAAAATGTACCTATATTCTTCAATCCCTTATCATACACACGTTTGCATTTACGTGTTTTGCAGTAGTCGTACCCCCCCACACACACACACATGAAAAATTTCTGGCAACGCCACTGTCGTAACGAATCTGCTCATGTTACCAATCACTTACACAAATATCGAGTTGTATGGAAAGTCATTTCGTTTTTTAAGAACACGAGGAACACTTGGCGACTATTCTCGCCAAGTGTTGTCCACACCATATGTCGAGGTTTGAGTCGTTTCAAATGATCGTGAAAGGTCGAATTCGATACATTGAATCTTTCCGCGACCTCGCGAGTTGTTATTCGCCGGTTATCCCTTTAACGCGCAGTGTTCCCGCTCTGGTAACACCAATCTCTGACGTTTTGACTGTTGCCAGTCACGAAGAATACATTTGATTTCTATGAAAATAGTTGCGGGTGACCTAGCTCCACGAGAATCCTTTACGAGAAGCTCGTCACTTCCCGTAAAAAGATTATTTTTAACAGCACTGACATCTGCTGAAGAATGAAGACGCGGAACAGCTGATAGATTGCCCATGCTGAAAAAAGGCAGCTGTTGCCACCATTGCTCGACTTAACTACCAGCAAGATGGCGGACGATCGAAACGTTCACCTCGTGACACAGATCTAGGACCCTCTTTTGACGCAGCTGGCTGTGCGCGCGCACAGCCAGGTGTCGTCAAAAGAGGGTCTCTAGATCTGTGGCCGAGATGAACGTTTCGATCGTCCGCCATCTTGCTGGTAGTTAAGTCGAGCAATGGTGGCAACAGCTGGCCTTTTTTCAGCATTTGGAAAGGGTTGCGCCTCAAAGGGTTAACATCCATGAATACCTTCGTTGCGTCTTCATCCTCTTCCATTGTCCTTCCAGAACGTGGTGCGTTTTCAACATCCAAATGGCCGGATCCACATTTTGAGAAAATCAGTTTTCGTACCTGCGTTCTCTGAATGAATCTTCTCCATTCACAGCGGATCATTTTATTTCTTTCTTGAACAGTTTTATCATTTCGATAGAGAAAAAGCAAAACAGGTCGAAAATGCCGCTTTTCAGTTTCCATATTTGAAAGTGTACTTAACAAAAAACTTCTGCTCAGAATCAATAGAATTTTTTTCAGAATCAATAGAATTTTTTTCGCAAGCAAGCTTGCTGTATCAGCTGTCAAAGTGTAGAATAATTAGGCGGCTCAAGTGTGAAGTTGGCTGTGGAAAAATGCAATTGAGTCCTGTGCTGGGAAAAAAACGAAATTACTTTCCGAACAACCCGACACTGTCTTCCTTCATTTCTCCCCCTTAAATGCTCACTTTAAATATTGAAACCCTCCATGATTCAATATCGCGAAAAATATCAAACTGTGTCATCTCGAGGAGCTATTCAGAGTAGCACAAATTGCGAATAGGACGTATAGGTTTGTATCGGAGTTTATGAATCCCACTCAATTTTTAAATTTATGCATTCACATTTTTCACTGCCATTAAAGAAACCCCAATTAGAGGAGTCAGTTCACCTGGTTCTTTCACACAATCAGTTTTCAAAAGAAGTAATACTGAAAATTAACAACGACGATGAAAGAAAGTTATTTTATGTATATTTCTGTAGAACCTTTATGGAGAAACGCAATCCAACGTTAAAACCGTCCTCCCTGACTTTAGCATCCGTTGTTTTAGGTTTTTAGTGGTGCACCCTTACGTGCGTGATCACCGAAGATCAAGAATACAAGAATTAGGTTTCCTTTACGATTATGTCTCAAAACGCTAAATGGCATTTCCTTTTGTTTATGGGATACTAGCTGCGTACCCGTTCTTCAAAGGAATTTGAAAACAATCTTACTGAAGTTGTCACCGTCGTTAGAGCGTAGTTTGTTCTTATGTAGTTGAAAGTTGGTCTGCCATTTGCAGAATTGATTTGTGCTAAAATTAATAGCGCCAATGAAAAAAAAAAGTAAGTTTGGCGCCAAACTTGGTGATATTTCACCTGTCAAGCTTGGTGGCAGTGGGTGATATTTTGGGCTTCATTCAAACATTGATTGATCGTAGACAATTAATGTATTTATGACGCCAAAGTTAATAATTCCCGTGAGAACAAAAGTAATTTTTGCGCCAAACTTGGTGATATTTCACCTGTCAAGATTGCTGACAGTGCGTGATATTTCAGGCTTGATTCACATAATAATTGACCATAGACAATTAATGCATTAATGAAATGCAGTCAAAGTTTCTTGAATGACCCCGTAAATAAACTTCTAGTAGATGTCAATCAAACAGAGAGGTGCGAAACTGGATGTTAAATAGTGCTAGCGGGACCTAGCCAATAAATGGGTCTTGTTAGATGAGAAGAGTCTTTTTTGGAGACATCATCTGGCGTCAAATTTCGTTATGATTGTTGATAGCTGCCAAACTTGGAAACAGCTTGGCGAGGTTCTGATTATAATCTGCCAATGTGAGTGAAACGCTATAAAAATGTTTAAAAAGCTGTGTATTTTCTTTTCGATGAAGAGAATAAGGTCTCATAAACGTGTATAACAGTAGAAGATAGAATTCCGTTGTGGAGGCAATCACAACGGGCGCTAAAAAAGAAACATTGGACAAAAGTATGTCTGCACTACATATATTTAAACTTTGTCCCCTTAGAAAAAATAAATTCATATTCAATATATAGTATAAACCGAAGTAAGATTTTCATTTTCAGCTAAAAATGTGCAAAAACATTTCGCATTCGAAAGATTTCGTCCCGATGAGAACAGCCCCTCTTACATATATGTTTCATGCAGAGGAAATTATTTATTCGTGAAAAAACTGTTCAAATGTCTAATTTAAAAACAATTTTAATGATTTAGGATCGTGCACGTAATTTCCCCTTCGAAGCCTATGATAACCATGACTTCAGTAGGACATCATTATCACTTGAAACACCTAATTTGGTCACGCAAATGATTCACTTTTTCTACTCTCGAAAATAAAATAGAGCTGAAAAGAGTGAAAAATCGCTTGTAAATTAAGGAACGGAGGGGGAGGGAATTCAGATTTTTAAAGTGGTTCAGATTATTTTCTTTTTTTATACATAATTATGAAACATTTCAAGCGGATCGGACAAACCGTTTAGATTTTATCACATGTTTGTGCTTATAGTCTAAGAGCCAGCGACCGCCAGATCTTCGTCATAGTATAAAAGCTGAAACTTTCTCTGCGCATACCCCCCAACAGAGGTAGGAAAAATCGGCCACTCTAAAGATTGGATGACCGGGGCTTTGGCAGGTAACAGGTGGCAAAGGTGTATAAAATTGCAGAAAATTTTCGTCATTTCATAAAGCTTCATTTTTTTATTCTTCTTCGCAGTACTAGAAATCCCTTTATCCCTTGCCGGACTCTTTAATTTGACGTATTAATACAAGCTTGACAGTTCAATTCATTTTAAGCTTGCAGCAAGCTTGGAGACGTCATTTCAACTGCCAAGCTTGAATACAACTTGATGACTGCTTGATTTGGAAAGCCACATCCACATAACAAATAATTTATCATCAATCATAAATGTACTTGACATAGAATTAAAAAAAAAAAAAGATTCTATATTTCCAAATATGGAAATTCTTCAAAATAAAATACAATTATTCTAGGAAATTTATTTCGAAACTGTCGTTTGTCTCGATTTTGGCCAGTATTGCCAGACATCAATGTCGCGATCTTGAAAGTTTTAAAACGTGTGCTGCTTTTAAGTTTATATTATGCTTATTTCCCTATTAGTAGAGTCTCTAAATCACACATACCATTATTTTAATTCTGATTCATCCGATGGAAAAATAAAAGAAACAGATCAACACATCGGCCACTGATCGATCTCGCCGGAAAACGGCGTGATATCATAACAGTCACTTCAAACTTTAATCATATCAGCGCAACTCGGGTTGGCCGAGTGGTTAGGTCGCTGGTTTCCCAACCCTTAGGTAGCGAGTTCGATCCCAGACGTAGACGCTTGATGGTAACAGATGAAAGTAACTTGAAATTTCAGCGAAGAGGGGAAAATACGTGGAAAAATAAAATATGTGGGGCGAGTTCACCCACGGGTGCCACGTATATTTAGGAAATTTTCTTTTGGAAAAATTTTTAAGCTTGAAATTAAGCTTGCAATGTCAAGCTTAATGCAAGCTGGGCAAGTGTAAACTAGAACACTTGATTGAAGCTTGCATTAAGCTTACACGCTTGAAAATTTCAAGCTTCATTCCAGTTTATTGACTTGATAAATGAAGCTTGCTGCAAGTTTGATGCAAGTTTGCTGTGCTGTCTGGGTTATAACATGGAAATGCGCAAAGAGGCTAAACTTGTGCTTTATTGCCACATTCAGCGAGTGGTAAGTGTTAAACTACAAGCGAAATCGACTGTCAACATGCGCATTACAAATCCTCTTGGCGTAAAAAAATATCGCCAATTCTTAGTGGATGTATATACATTGAACTATATTATAAAGAGTATATTTTGTAAGAATGAAAAAACACTCTTTTGTGAAATTTTATTCCGTAAATTTTCACAAATCATGATTTGCATCCATATTTGTATTACGATCTCAATCCAGAGTAGCTGTGTACTAATTTTTCTTAAGAATAGAACGATGAAAAGGTTAATGGCAGCGCTGACCACAAATCCTCTATAGAAAATTAAAGAGAGTTGGATGCGTAATAGTGATACACGTGAAGTTGAGGTTGACTTAGCGCTCTCCATCCTATTTCTTCTCTATGAGTCAAACAACCATAAATAGAGTTTTATCAGAGTATTTGTCAGTATTTTTATTTTGATATGCAAATGTCCGTTTTAAAAATTAATTAATTAATTTTAAAAAATCCTGTGGATACATATTGAACTCGCACACAACTATACCAATCGATTTAAAAGAGAATTGCTGGGACGCATATAACGGGAAAAGCATCCTTTGAAGATGCTGCCAGAGCTTTACTTGCCTGTAAAACTCCCTTTTCTGCATTAACAGTTACAATGCAGTGAAATGCAAGCAGCGGATTTCTTTTCACAGTAATAGCAACTCATATACTTCAGTCAGCTGCCGCTGACAAGAATTCTCTTCTTTTTATTGCTTCTGAATTTAGGTCATTTCAAGATATTTATAGACATTAATTTTTAGTCTCATTTATTAACAATTCATCAGTCAACGAACTTGCACTGATTACACTTATATCCTTAGATATTTCTGAACTTTATTTACCTGCAAAACTTTTTTTTCTGCATTAACAGTTATATTGCAGTGAAATGCAAACAGTGGCTTTCTCTTCAGAGTGATAGCAACTCTTATAGTTCAGTCAGCTGCCTTTAACAAGAAATGCGTTCTTTTACTGCTCCTCAATTTCCAGAAATTTATTGTCTTTAATTTTTAGCCTCAATTATTAGCAATATTTAATCAGTTAATTAACTTGCACAGATTACGCGTATATCCTTTGGAAATATTTCTCTGCCTTATTTGCCCGTAAAATTCTTTTTCTGTATTGACAGTAATGATGCAGTAAAATGTAAACAGTGGCTTTCTCTTCAGAATGATAGCAATTCATAGAGTACATCTGTCAGCTGTCGCTAATAAGAATTTTGAATTTATGTCTTTCTTAGATATTTATAGACATTAATTTAAAAAAATAGATTAGTTTCTCATAAACTGCGCTACTCACTGTAATAAAAAAAATGAAGTTTTCAGGGAGGGGGGTCATAAACATGGCCCACCACATTTTTTTTCGAAGCATGACACGTTTCACAAAAATTTTCATGTTTAACCCTAGAGTAGATAGTGTTGCCAATTGGCTACACTCATATTTTTCCTTAATAAAAAGAAAATTTTGTAGTTTTTGTCTGAAATATGCATTTAAAATAAATATAAGACCACATGAAAATAAATTTTAGTTTTTAAAAGTGTATAGTAACATTGTTTTTAGAGCAAACAAGCATGAATTTACAGCACATGCAACCAGTTCACTGAACCAATTTTTGTCCGCATTTTTGATTGCTTCTAATTTTCATTGCTAAATGAAAATTAATACAAAACTATTAAAAATAGTAGTATTACGATTAAATAATGTAGAATCAGGCTATATTACTTTCTTTTGTTTTTTGAGATCTATGTAGTGGGCACTCTAATATTTCGGATTTGAATATTTTTCATAATTTTTCTGGGAAACTACAAGCTGAAATTTTTTAAAAATATTTTTCCAAGCATAAGTAAGCCAAAACAAAGCTACAATTTTATTTTCAGCCATTTTAAAAAAATCATGCATTGTAGGGTTAATACTTTTTTTCATAAGCTTCATAGCTGATATAGTTTTTTCATTTAACGCAGTGAATAGTACAGCTTGTGATGATGTACCTTAAAAGTTTTCAAGTAACAGTAATACAAAGTTAATTTATATTTGCGTAACAAAATCTCTTTTTTTTCGAATTACAGTCCAGCAACATTTAACCTATAAACGTGTAATAAATTCATACTTGAAGTAACTACACTCACCCATTTAATGGTTACTTCTTGAACTTTATTTGCCCTTAAAAATCCTTTACTTGAGAAAACGTTTAATAACGCAGGTATGGTAAGTAATGATCTAATTTCTCACCAAAATTTCGATTTCATTTCTGTTTACACAACACTACATTCGATAACATTTTTCCGTGGCTACTTGGTGGGACTTGTGTTCTTCAAACCACCTTTGACATAATTTTTTCACTTTGTAATGGTGCAGTTTACGTAGTTGTCTTAACAACAACTGAATAAAATAACGGTTCTCTATATTTTGAGATGATTAAAATATTGAATTAATATTTGTTAGGAATATGTACATTTACACCCGAGAATGCCTTTGAGTTTATTGCTGAGTTTTTTTATAAAACAATATTTTTTAATATTTTATTATGAGTTTTGAGATTTTACTAAAAGTTTCAGTTTAGCTTTGATTTAAAACTGTGTTAAAATTTATCGCCGCATGAAATATATGTAAATACTGTTTGTGTGTCATTTAAATGCTGGTCAAATGTATGTCGTTAAATGCTGGTGTAATCGGTATTTTTTTTGATAAAAACCTGTTCAATTGTTTAATCATTATAAAATCGAAACCTATTACAGGAATTCTGAAGTTTCTGTTTGCGGCATCGTAGCTCCTGATCAGATGAACCCATTTTAATGTTGTTTGTTTCGTTTGAAAGCTAGTTTCATAGGAATGATTTTTAGTTATGCAATGTCCCCTAAAAGTTCTTTTACTCCAACTTAATAGACTCTATTTCCGTGATTTTTTTTTTTTTTTACATTAAATTTTATCGTCTGATTATAATTTCGTCCATTCTTTAATTTGTATCGTTTTGTTCTTTTCGCGCTGAAGTTTTGGTAAAAATTAAGTTCTATGCTATTTTGTTCTTACTAGTGATATGAATTTTTCACGTGAGCAGAAACTGCTCTGCGCGAGACATGTTTTGAACGTAAAATGAACGAAAGGTGCAAAGTTAGTATGGCCAAATAAATATCCATATGATATCCATTTGTCGTTAGCGGAACACTGTCTTTTTGATAATATTCACTTTTATAGATTAAAAGTATGTTCCGTGCTTGTCACCTCGCATTACCGTCTTGATAAAGTTCAGCTTTGGTATAATCCCTTTTTGGCACTGTTGTTACAGGCGACATTTCTCGTCTTTTTCATAAAAGACTTGATATGGCAATTGGCAATGACTAGCCACTGTTTGCCTTTAATTCATGAAGTACATATCAACTGGAAGTCAACTGAATCAAAATATAAATATATAATAAAAAATTATACATCCCCGTTTAAAAAGAAAAATGGAGTAGTACATTTAAGTAATTGGCGACAATAATTTGTTTCAAAAACAAAATATCGCCAAAAAAGTATGATACTAAGAGCTCTGTTCCCTTGATGATTACTGAATTCATATTTGTACTTCGTAGATCTTTTGATGTATATGCTTTCCAGGAAAGTACAAGATTCCGGAAAACACGTCTGTTGTGTTCTTGCCTTACGTTCTTCACAGGAGTTCGCATTCTATCCTGATCCCGAGGCCTTTAATACGGACCGATTTAGGAGCGCGAGTTCCAGTAAAAGTCCTTGGATCTTTGCGCCTTTCGCCGAAGGAACGCGTCCATGCATAGGTATAGTTCGTCCCATCCAGTCTCAATGTTTTCTAATCAGAATTAAAAATAATTTTTCAAAAGATCTAGAAAATTCCAGATTTTAACTACCATTAATCTCTAACTTTTACGTAAAAAATAAACAACCTTCAACGTTATAATACAGGTGTATACTGTTCGCCCAAAGAAAAGAGGTTGGTTTTTGCGAGCTACCAAAAAAATGGATGCTGAGATTTGTTTCGCGGGGGAGATGGGGTTCAGATGTGCAAGAAATTCTCTCTCTAGTATGTGCTGGCAGGGTTGCCAGGTTAGCCACTTAGTGGCTAGATCTGCCAGTTCAACCCCTTTTTGGCTAGATTTTGACCAACTAGCAATGTTACATTTATTTATCTCAAAATATTTTGTGATTACCTGGACCAGGATAAGAGGTTAATTAGTTTGTTTTTTTTTAGTGAAAGAAAACCTGTTAAGACGAATTATGTGTCGTTTCTCAGTTTTCTTGTAGCATGCAACTTATTTCTCTTTTCCAGGTAAGAATTATGCCATGTTGCAGATGAAAATCTTCTTTACTCACGTAATAAGAAACTTCAAAATAGTTTCCCTAGATCGCAGGGAAGATGTCTCCGATACGTGCGGGATAATGTAGAGGCCTTCGAAGCTCATCCAGATGAAATTTGTTCCCAGATAGTTCAAATTCAGACCTTTTTATTAGGTTTATGGGAAAGTAATGTCGTTTTTGTACATAGAATTCAAACAAATAAATCTTCAAGAATTGAATTACAAACTGTGTTGTTACCCGTATTTTATTAATATAAATCTGGAATGAGTTAAATAAAGAGCACTAGGAAACACTTTTGGACAAACGCACACATTTTAATACGCACACATTTACATAACAACTTAAGTTAACATACAAGTAACATTCAATATCTTCATAAGCAGTAATATCCCGCTCGTGAAGCCGTTCTAAAAAACCGCTAGCTAAAGTTATAGTTGAGACTACAAATAACGTTGGCTCCTGTTATTTGCAGATTATGTCACATCTGCCCCTTTTAGAGATTGAGTCGATCTGGAGGTTTTATAACTCTTCCATACCGAGTGACAACAGGCTGATTATTTTTCTTAGTCGAGCCCGAAGTGTTTCAGTTTCAGCTTTTTTCTGTGAAACTTCTGGAGTGAGAGCATCTGCGTCATCATCATCTACTGCACGTGGCTGCAGTTTCGCACTAGGAATTAGATGTTTTCTGTTTCGTCGCAGAAGCTATTGACCTTCTTTAACGAAATACGATCTTGGTGTATCAGCATTCTTTTCCACAGTGCCAACAGCCTTCCTATTTGTTATTCATACTTTTTCCCCTGGATTTATCGATCTGAGTTCGTGAGAGTTATGTCTGCGATTATAATATTTTTCTTGGGTTTTTATTCGATTTTTCTCGATTTCTTCTAACTTCTCTTTTTGAAAAAGTCTAGGTTGAAGTGCTGATAACGGAACAGGCAATGTTGTTTGTAATCTCCGACCCATCAGTAACTCAGCTGGGCTGTATCCATTTTTTAAAGGTGAAGCTCTGTAACTGAGAAGTGCTAAATATGGATCTTTCGATTTCTTCAATCTGAGCTTGATGCTTTTAACAGCAGCTTCCACAAAACCATTGCTCTAAGGATATTTTGGACTCGAAGTAACATGTTTGAAACCATATGTTTTTGCAAATGGTTGAAATTCAGCGGTTCTAGCTACTTTAAACTGTCGTCCATTATCAGACCTAACTACATCAGGTATTCCATGCCTGGCGAAGATTGACTTGCAATGTAAAATCACTTCGCTGGATGTAAGTCTGTCCAATTTTGCGATTTCTGGATACCGTGAATAGTAATCAGTCACTAACAAATACCAATCAGAATGAAACTTGAACAAATCCATAGCTACTATTTCCCAAGGTCTTTGAGGAAAATTTGTTGGTTTCAATGGCTCAGAAGGGTTTCTAGCTTCCTGTATGCACGATGTACATTCTCGGACTAGCTTCTCTATCTGTTTGCTGATACCAGGCCAATAGACCGCAGAGTTAGCTAAAGCTCTACATTTATTTATTCCCATAGACCTTCATGTATTTTCTCTAAAATTTCTTGTCGTAGTTTGTCTGGAACAATTATTCGAGTTCCTCTCATAAGTATTCCATTCTGTAAGGATATTTCGTATCGTAAAGGCCAGTAAGGTAGAGATGATGGTTCTACTTTATTTTTCTCAGGCCATCCTTGTATACCGTTAACATTTTGCATGTTGAATCTTGCTCTTGTTCTAATTTTAACTGAGAAAGTCTTTGTGGAGCTACAGGGACAGAGTCTGTTACCAAATCAACGAAAGCTTCAACTTCCTCTTCTAATTCAAGGTCGGGAATCTCTTGATAATGCGTCCTCTGCACATAAATTCTTCCCTGGGGTGTGAAAAACGTCAAAAGAGTATCTCATTAATCTCATTTTGAATCTTTGAAGACGAGGAGTTAAATCATCCAGAGATTTTCTCATTAAGAAGGGACAAGAGGTTTCTGATATGTTTCTATAAGAAACCTGGTGCCAATCAAGTAGTTACAAAACTTTTCACATGCCCATGTCAGCGCAAGAGCTTCTTTCTCTATTTGGGCGTAACGCTTTTCAGTTGGCGTTAATGTACGCGATGCATAAGCGATTACTTTAACTGTAGAGTCTTCCTTTTTTTGGCGCAATATTTCTCCTAGACCATAGGAAGAAGCATCAGCTGTTACGATAGATTGCTTGTTAGGGTCAAAAATTGCGAGTACTGGCTCTGATGACAAAATCTCTAAGTTTCATTAGTGCATTTTCTTGAGGTATATCTCAAACAAATTGGTTCTTTGTTGATAAGAGGGAAATCAAAGGTGCTAACGTCTCTGAATATTTCGGTATGAATCGTGCCAAGTAATTAGCCATCCCAAGGAGTTGTTTCAGCTCAGTCTTATTTGTAGGACGTTTAAATTTTCTTATGGCTTCTATCTTGTCTTTGTCTGGGTGTATTCTTCCAGATTCATCAATAACATGTCCAAGGAATTTTATTGACTTGACAGAAAAACAAGATTTTTGTTTGTTTAGGGTTATCCCTGTTTCTTTGATACGATTCAAAGTCATCTTTAAACGTTCATCGTGTTCTTCTTGAGTGGATCCCTAAATAAGGATGTCATCCATATGGCATATGATACCTTGAAGACCTTCTAAGACCTGCGACATTCTACGCTGAAAATGCTCTGGAGCCGATGAAATTCCGAATGGCAAACGCAAAAAACGGAATCTTCCAAAGGGTGTTATGAAAGTAGTAAGATAAGACGATTCTTCGTCAAGTGGTATTTGCCAGAAACCAGAGTTGGCGTCTAATTTTGGAAACACCTTGGCTCCCGCCAAAAGAGATAAATTGTATTCTGTAGTTGGTAACGGGTGCCATTCCCTTCGTATACTTCTATTAAGTACCGTCAAATCTACACAAATCCTAACATGTCCATCTTTTTTTCTTACAACAACGGCTGGGGAACACCAGTCAGTTGGTTTTTCTACAGGTTTAATTTCATTTAATTCCTGCATTCTTTTTATTTCTTCTCTTGTTTTCTCTAACAACGGTATAGGTATTCGTCGTGGAGAGGTGAGAGCATAAGGTTTGACATGATTGCTGAGTTCAATGTGGTAGTTACCTTTTAGTTAACCAAGGCCTTGAAACAGAGTAGGAAATTCCTGGATAGGATAAAAACTACTAATGCTACGTACACAAAGGCCTAGAATATTAGGACCTAATCCAAACATTTTTATGGCTGGTTTTCCTAATAAACATCGCTGAAGACCATTTATGATGTAAATTTCTTCCAAACAACTTTTGCCATTATATTCTATATTTTCAACTATCTTTCCCATAAGTTTCAGAGGTGATCTATCAGGACCAAAGATTAACTTGTTTGTGCATTTAACTTCGGCTTTTTTCAACACTGTTTTAGCTACATGAGAAGGAATTACAGTGTGATCCGCACCACTATCAATCTTAAACTTGACTGATTTTCCCAATATTTTTATTGGTATAACCCAATCATCTAGTACATTTCCTACTAAGCCTATAAAACCCGTTTCTAAATTAACTTCGTTAATTCGCTTAGTGGAAGATAAACAAACCTTCTCCCAGTGTCCTTTTTTCTTACATTTTCTGCAGAAAGAGTCCTTGGCTGAGCAATGCTTTTTATCGTGTGGCGATTTTCCGCACCATTTACATTTTGAAGTGTTTACATTAACCTTATTATCACGAGAAGTCTTTTTATTTGAATTTTCCACAAGTATCCTTTTGTGAACTAAAGCATTAATTGATGAATTGCTTACCAATACTGACTGTTGCCTTTTGATTGATTCCGATAAGCGAACTTTATCAATGGCTGTTTGCAAAGTACGCTGAGGATCAAGCTGTAGTTTTTCACTTAAAGCTAGGTCGCTAATACCAACAACTATACGATCCCTTAACAATTCATCGTGAAGTACACCATAATTACACTTATCCGCAAGTGCATATAATTCGGTAATAAAATCATTAACTGATTCCCCTTCTCTCTGTACCCGTCTGTTAAATTGCGCTCTTTCAAAAATAACATTTCTATTAACGACAAAATACTCATTAAACTTTTGTAATATAACCTGGAAGTTTTTCTTCTCGTCTTCTGTCATGGGAAACGAGAGAAAAATATCTTCGGCCTTTTCGCCCATGAAGTAGATAAGAGCATCAACTTGTTCCTCTTCTGACTTCGTATTCAAACCTGAAGCAGTTCGGAATCGGAGAAATCTCTGTTTCCACTTGGGCCACTCCGTTGGAGTTGAAAACTGGAATAATTCCGGTGGTGTTACTTGATAAGCAGTCATTGCCGTTTTTTTCCTGAATTGAAACTTTACGTAGAATTCAAACTTTTTAAATTACCGTTTTAACTGCTGCCATCATGTGTTGTTACCCGTATTTTATTAATATAAATCTGGAATGAGTTAAATAAAGAGCACTAGGAAACACTTTTAGGCAAACGGACGCATTTTAATATGTAACAAATTAAGTACATATACAAGTAACATTCAATATCTTCATAAGCAGCAATATCCCGCTCGTGAAGCCGTTCTAAAAAACCGCTAGCTAAAGTTATAGTTGAGACTACAAATAACGTTGGCTCGTGTTATTTGCAGATTATGTCACACAAACAAACTGTGTCTGAGTGTAAGGCACATATTGGTTAAATTTTAAAGCAAGAATTTTACAGATTTTTATTTTCTTTCGAGAAAAATGACCACCCTCCCCCTCTTTTTTACGTCTACCGTCCTTAGAGGATTCTATTCGAAATGTTCTGAAATTGAATTCGTGAGTGTTGTTCTGTACAGCGAGAATTTTATGGATATCTCTTTTCTTCTTCGAGATCACACAGGATATGTGAAAACGACGTTTTGGCCCCCTATCTCCCCCATAAGTTGCGAATCTTGGAAAATGTTCGTCAGTCTAGCACCTACGCTAAAAAATAAACTCACGTGCGTGCCAAATTTCGTATTAACTTCAACAGTTTTGGCTAGGCAAAATACTGGCATACAAAACAAAAAAAGACAGAACTTTCCTTTAGACCTAATACTTTCTGTTTTACAGCTGAATATAATGAATGTGATTTGTAATGTAACATTTTTTTACTGTTTTAATAAAGAAAATATGTACAAAATAAGTCTGTCTTCTTTACATGGACATTATTTGTTGCAGTCGCTCGGAGGATCACAAAAAAAGTATTTACTCAATTCTTTGGATAAATTCTATAGAAGATACTTTAAACTTTCTTGGACTTTCAAGCTTTGTATATACTGCCCAACGTTGAAAAGGTGAATCCGTTGCCATAAACTTAGTACGTTATACTTAGAAATCTGGCATCAAAGTTAGGCTATTACGTTTGTTTACATTTTCGTCGCGTGTTTGCAGTGCTTCCGTTACGAGTGTTTATAAGATTTTTAATATTAATTTAGCTTTTTAAATCTTTTTTGACTTAAAATGGGAAAAAGTATTGGCAGGAAGAAAAAACGCCAGTTTCATGGCAATAGATACAGCAAATCTAACGAAAATGACACTCTCGAAAATTATGCTGTACGTACTATAGCATGTGCAAAACTGGAAACAGTTACCACTAATTCGAGTTTTGAATTAGCAGATCAATCAATGAGTGGAAGTAGAATTATTGATTTAGTGATATTGTGTAGTATTTTTTCTGATATTTGCTGTCCTCAATGTCTGAATTTAGGATTAACTTTAAATGACGACTCAAGGTTTGGATTATGTTCTCATTTTGTTTTGAAGTGTAACAACTGCAACTTTTTGAAAGGTTTTGCTTCATCCAACAAGGTAAATAATGAGTCAGAGGTAAACAAGAGATAATGGAAGAGTTTATGGAATGGGGCAAATTTGCAGAGGTTTCTCTGCGGCTTATAAATTTTGTAGCACTATGAATTTACCAAGACTTGCAAAAGCTACTTATGAAAAGTATGAAAAGAAACTTTCGAAAGTTTTAGCAGATATAGCTGAAAGTTCTATGCTAAAAGCAGCTGAAGAAGTTAGCTCAACAACAAACAGCGATGAATGTGGAGTTTCGGTGGATGGAACTTGGCAGCGAAGAGGTCACACATCATTTAATGGCTGCGTTGCAGCTATTTCAGATGACACTGGAAAGGTTTTAGACCTGGAAGTTATGTCTTCGTACTGTATAATATGTAAAAAATTACGTAACTTCTCAAAGAATGCTGAGTTGGAGTCATTAAAAGCTGATCATGTGTGTCAATGCAATTTTGAAAGTGCTGCGGGAAAAATGGAGACTGTTGGTGCATCACGCATTTTTCAGCGGTCTGTGGATCAACGGAAGTTGAAGTGCGTAAAGTATTATGGTGACGGGGATTCCAAAGGTTTTCAGTGTGTGCAGGACACTTACGGAGAAAAAAGTGTGACCAAATTAGAGTGTATTGGACACATACAGAAACGTGTAGGTTCACGTTTACGGAAACTAAAATCAAAAACCAAAGGTATCTCGGGAAAGGGTAAGTTGACTGACGCATTTATAGACAGGCTCCAGAATTATTATGGAATTGCCATTCGTGCTAATGTTGGGGATTTGAAAAGCATGGAACAAAATGTTATTGCAGTATTATTCCACTGTGCATCGAATGCAAAGAAGCCAATGCATGGACAATGCCCAACTGGAACACAGAGGTGGTGCTCTGTGTCTTGCTTTTATCAACGAGCTCTGGCAAAAGGGGAAATCAATATAAAAGAGAAGTACCCTGGTTTACCCAACGACATCCTAAATACTGTAAAGCCGTCTTATTTAGAACAGTGTTCTAGGGAAATTTTGGAAAAATGCTTACATGGAAAAACACAAAACGCCAATGAGTGTTTTAATGGCGTTATATGGCAGAGAGTGCCAAAGGAAGTGTTTGTATCGTTAAAAACTGCGAAATTGGGGGCGTATGATACAGTAATACAGTTCAATGAAGGCTATCAAGGCTGTCTAAAAGTTTTAACACATCTAAATATCACAAATCCTGGGTATTTTACCATGTCAGGATATCGACAGCTCGATGGCCTTCGAATGACATATTCAAACCGTCATTCAACCCCAAGTGCACATAAACGTAGAAAAATTTTAGAAGCAATTAGAAAAAAAAAAGATCATTGTTCATAGAGATGGCGAGCTGTACAAATCAGGAGCATTCTAAAAATAATTTTTTTATTTTTGAGGTAAGATTTAGTATTTGTTTCTTTTTTATGCTTTTTCTCAAAATGAGATTTTTACGATTTTGCTTTATCGCAAAACACCATAACTCAAAAAATTATTAATGCAATGTTTTGAAACTCTGACAAAATACTCTTGAGGAGTCATTTTAGGGACTGAACTACTATGATGAATCTAGTTAAATTATTATTATTTTTTTTTTCGTTGTTGATAGAAGTTATGAATTGTCATGTATATTCGTGATTTTTCCCCGCATAAAATGTTAACTTCTCTAAAATATTAAATAAAATGGTTAGAGTTTCGAGTTTAGTTCATTCCCTTAAGGACCTTTCAGTAATCAAAATAAAATTTGCAGAATAAAAATGTCTTTATTTAAATTTGACTTACAATGTTATCGTAAAGTTCTTTTTTTTTCGCAAATTTTCTGTATATTTTGAGCCTAAATATAAAATATTTTAAAATTTGCATATTTTTTCATGTTATTCGCAGTTTTTAACTGTATTCTATTATATAATGCACATAAATTAGCAATTTTTTAATTATTAAGAAAAATCCCCCCCCCCGACAGTAGGCAGGCGCCTTAACGCCTTGGGTACAGGTTCGATTCCCGGCTTGGGCTTGGCTTGTACACCAGGGGAGGATAGTTCACGTCACTGAATGTGTCGCTTAGACCTGCATACGTCCTTTCCGGAGTTTCCTTCCACAATTCGGAGCCTCATCTCAAGGTGGGGGACTTCTGAATATTGGCACCCCTCGGAAACTCCTAGCGACCACCGAGAGGACTTTCGGCATCACTGATTTAACCTGCACGTACGCCGAATGTGCACGGTGGTATTTGCTAGTAATTCGGTATCAAGTCCGCAAGCTCCCGGTTAAAAATTTCAGATTTCGTGAAATTTGAACTCCATGGCCATGAACTCCCTGGCGTCAAATTTCGTGATGATCGTTGATAGCTGCCAAACTTGGAAACAACTTGGCGAGATTCTAATTATAATCTGCCAATGTGAGTGAAACCCTCTAAAAATGTTCAAAAAGCTATGTATTTTCTTTTCGATGTAGAGAACAAGGTCTCATAAACGTGTATAATACTAGAAGCTTAAAGTCCGTTGCGGAGGCAATTACAACGGGCTTTAGAAAAGACGTTCGTTAAAAGTATGTCTCCAATCAATGTATTTAAGCTTTGTCCACTTAAAATAAATAAATTCATATTCAATATATATTATAAACCGAAATAGGAATTTCATTTTCTGCTATAAAAGGTGCGATAACATTTCGCATTCGAAAGATTTCGTCCCGCTGAGAACATCCCCTCTTACATCAATGTTTCACAGAGGAAATTATTCATTCGTGAAAAAATTTTCAACTGTCTAATCTAGAAAAACTATTTTAACCCATTTATGCCTAGCGTCCCTTTTTTGGGACGGCATTTACGCTATCAGTCGAAAACGTTATTTATTTTTCCAAGCCTTTATTCGCGAGTATCGAACCTCAATTCCACAAAATATTTTAATATGGCCCAGTAGGATGTTGACATTTCAATTTTTATACATAATGATTTTAAATGAAATCATCCCTTGTTCAAAAAGTTGACATCAGAAATTTATCCATTACTGCTGGTGTTAACAAAAATCGAAGAAAGTCGCAAACATATCCAGGCACGAATGGGTTAAATGAATTGAAATCGAGCGCGTAATTTCCCCTTCGAAGCCTTTGATAACCATGACTTTAGTAGGACATCGTTATCACTTGAAACCCCTAATTTGGTCACGCAAATCATTCACTTTTTCTACTCTCGAAAATAAAATAGGGCTGAAAAGAGTGAAAAATCGCTTGTAAATTAGGGAACGGGGGGGGGGACTTTCAGATTTTTAAAGTGCTGCAGATTATTTTCTTTATTTTCATACATAATTTTTGAAACATTTCAAGCGGATCGGACAAACCGTTTAGATTTTATTACATTTTTGTGCTTAACTTGAGAAATGCAAGACCTTTCGGACTTTTTCGTAGCTTTACAAATACTTGGCGCATTCATCGACCATCTAAAACGTGTCACCATGCATTAGGCTAAAGCCCATTTTAGCCATTGGCTGTTTCCACAACGGCTTTTAGAATGACACCCAAAATGTGTCGCAACCCTAACCTAAATAAATTGAATGGCAAATACTGTTAAGAGACATGATTTTCATTGAAATGCTTCCAGAAATTGAGTCAACACTGCACTGAGTATAAAGAACAGTAAGGTAAGGGACGGTGAAGCTGGCCGCCTTTCGGCTTGTTAAAAAAAAAAAAAATTAAACACAGTAAAATTGAAATGTAATTGCTTTCTAATTTCTATCTAATTGCATTTAACATTTTTGGAGTAATGCTGATGAATGTTTTATCTTGAGAGTGGTTGCCCGCCATTGTTACAGAGTCAGTGATTGAGGGATCAGCGTAATTGTATAGTAATATAATCTGTCTATTATACAGGGTACCCGAGAATTGTTGGACATTATAAAATCAACTTATATGATACGCTAACGTATGCGACACTTAATTTGGCGAAATATCGCCAATTGAGTGTCAAAAACAAATCTTTTTAATTGAACGCAGCTTGGCGATATCGAAAATATTTGGCAACAATTCGCTAAACCTTAGTATTACTGCCGTATTTTATCCCTTTCAAAAAGAATAAGTTTAGATGAAGTGCGCTGAAAATATTTTTATTTAATAGACGTGCAAAGAAGTCATCTGCTGTCCACATATGATTTTTTAATTATTCTTAAAAGGTTGCGAATTAATTGGTTTTTCTATATCCCAAGGTTAAACTACTAAGATTAACAGATCTATATACATTCCTTTATCCATAGTTTTTTGAACATTGCAAAAAATTTTCCTTGAAACAATTTCCTTTTTGTAATTACATATCAGATGGCAGGTAGAAGATATCTAACTATTCAAATTAAAATTCGATCCTTTATCCATAGTTTTGAACAAGGCAAAAAATTTTCCTGTGAACAATTTGGTTTTTTCTTTTCTTTTTTGTAATTACATATCAGGATTGCAGGTAGAAGATATCCTTAGCTATTCAAGTAAAAATTCGATCTATGAATGATAGTAAAAACTTTTAAGATACTCAGTTTCAGATAATACACAGACAGAATTGCAATAAAAAATCTTTAATGTCTTCCTTGTAATATAAGCATTTTAAATGAAAGAAGTAAATATTACACAACAATAGGTATTTACAAACTATCAAAGGTTTAGTGATTATTTCTTTTGATGTCTGGATTCTGCAGACTGATAAATCCCTAACACAACTATCCCGTTAGAAGGTCGACAGGTCATATGGCAAACTATACTTAGATGATCAACAAGTGCTTAACTCGAAAACAGGGATAAAAACGGAAAACATGCGGACAGACTAACTTGATAGAGTAATTTCACGAAGCTCAGCTCTTGAAACAGATCGTTCTAACAAAAGTAAGTTTTTGATTTTAATTGCTTTAAATTAATGAACTTGGATTATGATATACTTTCCAATATAAAGAAAAAAAGAAAAACAAATTGGGCCGAAGCATTTATCATGATAAACTTTCAATAAAAATCACTATGTGGAAATTTTAAAATTCGAAAATATTTCAATTTTTTATAGACTAGGGGCCAAGGCCCCTAGACTCGCTACGCTCGCTTTTCGTATGAATCATTCGGCCCCTGATAAGGTATATTCGTAAAAAAGACATAATTTCAACAGAAAAAAACCCAAAGATTGGATCAGATAGAACGTTACTGAACTACACGTTGCTTGGTTCTTGCATGTTCATCGATACATAAAAATTTAAACTTCACACTACAGTAGACCACTCCCCTATATCACGGTAGATATTTTGTTATAGGAATCCGTCTTCTACGGGTCCTGAGCTATACTCCGCCTGGAGTGCGGACTCCACGAATAATCGCTAGAAAAATTATTTGCGCTCCTCAGAAACACAATGATATTTAATGTTGCCTTTCAAAAGTTATATTAATTAGGAGTTAAAGCGTAATAAAATCAGAACATCTGTTTCAGCTGTATTTTTAATTATGTAAAACTTACACCTTGCGTATTTGCCACCCATGGCGAATTTTCATTATTTGGCGACTTGCGTATATGTATAGTTAATAATGAGCTCTAAGAAAGCAGTACTTCACATGTTTTCTTTGATAAAAACTACGGAACAGCTAGGATAGCTTGCCACCCATGGCGACTTTTCATTATTTGGCCTATAGTTACTGCAACCTATAATTACTGCTAATGCAAGGTTCCCGGAAAACCGTTATCCATATTTTCATATACATAATCCTTTGCAGATTGACGTATTTAGCACCACGAATTATATCATCTCGTCGCGCTGGCAAATAGGCATAGTTAACGCTACCAAATATGTATACTGGTAGCAAATACTCCAGCTGGACCGAACCATCTTTAAAATAATATGCACTTTAATTATTTTTCATTTTCAAGATACTGGGTTCCAGCATTCTGGAACTTGAAGCTTAGATTCACCCTGCTTGGAAGCAGGATCATTCCTAATGCCAAGATGGTGCTTTTAAAATCAGGTACAATTAGTTATTCTGTTTTGGAAAATCGAATAGTCGCTAATTCTAAACTCCTGTTGTCTAAGCGAACTTACTATTTGAAAATTGTCAAATTTGTGTAACACATTTTGAGTTACTTATTTCATATAGTTTTTATTTTGGCGTAAAATGGGCGTAATTCTAACTCTATTCTATATTTTCAGTTTTTTATTAATATCTTCTAAAATAATTTGATTTTCGAAATTTAAGTCAGCTTATTAGGTTCGTCGGAATTTTCCGAATCCGTGGACATGTTTCTCGAAATTCAAATCACCACGGTTTAGGAAAATATAGCCCAACAAGCTCTTGACAGCGGCGGCGACAGCGGCCGTTGCTTTTCTTTTAGAATAGAGAGACAAAGGTTCAAAGAAGTCTTTCTGCAAATTTCAGGTTTTTAACCACTTACTGAATTGAGGAAAAAATTTGAAGCTCGTCATCTTATCCTAGTTTCCCCTATTTTATTTTATTTTTTAACGTAATAATTTTGTTTCCTCGATCCAATAATGTTTTAGTCAACTCGACAAAATATTTTCTTTATTTAACAACCTAGTGCCTATTATAAGAAATTCCCAAGCAAAAAATTATTTTTTCATTGAAATGGTGTTCAATGGTGTTGAAATGGTTTTAAGTCAAATAACGTAAATGTAATAACAAATTGTGAAAGAAGTTATTTTTTATATGTTTTTTCAACGATAGCACAATGATTTTAAAACTTTTCAAACAAAGACACTTTTAAAATATAGTTTTGTATTTATAAATTCCACCAGCGCGCTGCCCCGACAGTTCAGTGCGAGTTGAACGCTCAATGTGTGAAGAGCTCAGTGAGAGTACGCTGGCATTGTGAATTGATAGTGCTATAGAAGCTGTGTTTTAGCTTGCTTTATGAAGCTGTTTTTAAAGTGCTGTGTGTAAATTCTTCATTGCTGTGTCTTAAGGGATTGTGTACAATATCCCTTGAATATTTCCACTGAATTTTTGCCTGTGAAAGTGACTTATTTTTGTGTGAGAAATACAGCATTTGTGAGAGCTTCTGATCCAAGCGGATTGTTAAAAGCACGTTACTGCTAGATTGTGCTTGTGAATTGTGTACAGCTGGGCAATTCCACATAACACGGGAACTACGGTAGTAAAAGAATTTTTTTTTTCAACTTCTCAACTTTGTTTTTCATTTGTTGTATATTTATTGAAGTTCACAAATTAGAATGTGGCAACACATATGGTTAACCCTTTTCTGTCATGGAAGATTTTTTCTACAAAGAACATTATTTTTGTGAATTCTTCTTAGCTTTGGATAGATTTAAAGGTATATATTTTACTAAGTTTTAGAAATTTCTAGATAAATAATTACATTTTCTTAAAGAATTATCTTATAGGACAAATATAAAAATGATATTTCAGAATTAGCATTTAAGATAAATGAGAGAGGTTAATTTTTATATAGATCGAATTCTTTGTAATGCGAGTCACAAAAACTTCATTTTTTTAATATTTATAACTTCTTGTAGCTGTAAATTATAAAATTTTTACTTTTTCTCCTACTTATTTATCTTACTAAAAATAATTGATGAGCAATTTCAATTTTTAAAATATTTTATTTAGTGATAAAGACATTTTATTTCGTTATGTGAGTCACGGCTAGTATTGAATGATGATAGAGTTCTTAATGGCATTTGATGTATCCTAATTTTATCTTTTGAATAAATACGGGTGATTTTATAGCTACACACACCTATATATGATTAATTACTGCCACTAAATGTAATTAAATAATCTAATTTTACTATAGTGTTTCTAGTAAACACACTAAGTTTAAAAAATAACTACCAGTTGTTATTACAACTAAGTTGAATTTTTTTAATAATAGAAAGTTTTTAAACTATGGCACCAACAACAGCAGCAAAGAGACAGAAAAAGCACAGGGAAAAATTAAAGCAAGAAGGGATGTACAATGAATATAAACAGAAACACTGTCTCTTTATGAAGGAATATAGAAAGAGGAAAGCTGACAAACTAAAGAAGTTGCCTCAAGCAATTCAAGATAAAATAAAAAATGAAGAAAGGAAACTCTCAAGAAAAAGAGTAGCTAAATTGTGACTTCTTAACCTGTTCAGGACCGTGATCGCGTATATGTGATCAGACGATTCTTCCCTCACGGCCCGCGATATCGTATTTGTGATCAGTGTTTCCGTGCCAGCCGGCCCATCATCACACAGACGTGATTTCAGATTGGAACGTTTTATTTGAATTTTTAAACGGCACTAGATGGCGGTTGAAGTCTTACATTTTCAAATATCATTCCAGAGAGCTTTGACCTTCAATTTGCACTTTCGGTTCCGAGCTTTTTTTTGATTAAACCTCAAATATCATTTCAAATATCATACCGGTCCCGTGCGTGCGTAGTCTCTTTGAGCGCGCGGGCCTGGGGAAGCGCTTCTTTCTCCTTTCGCCGGTCCTGAACAGGTTAAAAATGCAAGGCAATCATCTGAAAAATTTATAGTCACCCGAACAAATATATGACTGCAAGTGCACTAGGAAAGGTATTGGCCAAAGCAAAGTGGGGTGGTGGTAAAAGTGAGAAAATTATTTAGCAGTGAATGTAATATGGAAATGGATAAAAGTCTTCAGTGTCCAAAGACTGCATCACAAGGAAATCCCTTATGCCAAGACACTCTAACTAAAATTCAAGAATTTTATGAAAGAGACGACATTAGCAGACTAGCACCTGGAAGAAACAATGTAGTTACAATATAGGAAGATGGGGACAAAAATTAAAAAGCAAGCTCAATATCTTGTTTATTCCTTAAGAGAAGTATTTGAGCTATTCAAAATTGATAATCCATCAGATGTAAATGGGAAAAGCAAATTCTCATCAATGCGCCAAAGCATGTTCTCTTAAGCAACAAACTACCTCACAATGTTTGTTTATATCTCTATCATGAGAACTTTATCAATGCTGTTAATGCATTACATCAGTTTAATGAAGCGGTTCCTATTTACTCACATTCTTTTCCTGAAGAAATAATTTGTAAGCCTTGAAAAAATGCAAATGTTTAGTAATTAATGCTACAGATTTTGTTCAAGCTGCCCAGATGGCTGGAACTAATATTAATATCCAGGAAATTACAGAAGAAAATATCAAAGAAAGAAATTTAAACTTAATATTCAACAGCTGTGGGACAATTCACCATTATTGAAAGGTATCAAACAATATCACTGTATTAAAGTTGAATATAAGAAACCTATAGGAATTTTGATATCTTCTTATAATAAAACAGTTCCTCAACTATTATCCGATATTAAATGTAATGATTGGTATGAAGTTGAATATGACGGTGTACTGTGCCCTGGAAAAATTACTAGTTGCATCAATGGAGAATTTGAAATAAATAAGATGCACCCTACAGGCAAAGACTGCTTGCTGGAAATGGCCTAAAAATGAAGATAAACTATTTTATCCTCGTTAAAAGTTGATACGGAAATTAAAACCTCAGATTCCTGTTAATTACAGAGGGGTTTTTACATTTGTATTGTAATTTATTCTAATATATATATATACAATGTGATGTGTATTTCCTATTGGCTTGACTTATACATTATTATTTTCATTAATTATTTTCCTGTGCTAAAATATATATAATCACATACCTGTTAGTTAAATTTAGTTATGTTACTTTGCCATCTACAAAATAAAATATTTTTAAATCAATATTTAATTAACTTTGAGGACTTAGGTGGGAGATGTAACGTGAGTCACGAAAATATGTAAAGTGAGTCACATGCAAAATATTGATTAAAATAATATATCATTAACAAAACAAAGTTTTTTTGAGGTATATCACAACTTTGAAGTGTTTGTTATTTCATAAAATCCTTCTCTTTTATTTTGCTGTGTTGAAAGAGGAAAAAAATTAGGCAGCTGATTATTCTACGAAGTTCTAGAAGCGATAAAGTTATATTCCATCCTGACCATTGGACTTTTTACCAGCACGTTCTACACCAACTGGACTTTAGAACGACGAACCCCGTAAACAAGAAGAGTAGTTCCGCAACAATATTATTGAAATAGTAGAAAAACTTACGATTGTAAACTCATGTTTTCTTTGTTGGCATCATTCATGTTGCTTCTAAAATATTGATCATCCATTAATGGTGGCATATGTGGACCCAAATTACTATTATTGTTAGGTACAATTAATGGTTTTACGATTTCAAAATTACATTTCGAAAAATTTTACCCGTAAAAAAAATAGCGTTCAAAGGATGGTAGCATATATTCTACCATGGGCTTAGAGGGTTAAGAAATTATTTAGCAAGTGTAGCGTCAAAAAATGTTTGTTGATTCAAAAAGAAAAAAAATTGTTGAATTTACCGAAGTAATTTTCCCGTGGAGATTGTCTTTATGCATGTTTATGTGAAGAGACAGAAAGATGTACATATGTTTGCTATCTCTCTTTCCCTATATTATTTTCTGTTTCTATATATGTTAGAGTGGAAACCCGATTTATTCGGGTTTTGACTGAATTGTTAGATAATAATTTTTACATCTATCGAAAATTATTGTATTATTTCAACAATATGTTATATAACAAGTTGTTTTTTTGTGGAGGGGGTCACGCAATGGGCCAGCGGTAGCATATTTTTGAGGGGCCCCCTATAGCGGACGCCGGACCCAGAGATGTTTTTTTGGGGTCTCGCAAAGGGCCAGCGGTAGCATATTTTCGAGGGGGTAGCAAGATAAGGATTCCGGTTCAACTCGGCCATCGATTTGACTGATAGCTATTGGCGCGGATGCAACTGACCCTCGTCCGTATTCATCACTTCTTATAACGTTAAAGTTATTAGTTTTCTTATCAAACAACCGAATTTTTTCAAGAAATCTATTTTCCCAATTTTTAGTGCATGAAGCATTAACATTCCAGAATTCACTTGGGAAAACGGGTTTTCCCGAGCGCTGCCAGTCAGAACGCGTTTTGCCTAGTTAATTTGGGTCTTGCCTAACGCTTTCAGTTAGAACGCGTTTTCCCTAGTTAGTTCGGGTTTTGACTGATTTCGGGTTTCAACTGTAACATATGTTAATATATATATATATATATATAAACATACACGTTTTTTGTATTTAGTGATGCTGTTATTATTTGTGGCATGCCTAGTTATGATTATCTGGCACTGCTGGCACCAATACTCAGCACTTTTGAAGCTCCCTTGTTATTTTTGGATCTCGTTTGACGTGTTCCACTGGGCTTTCCTGACGAAAAAAAGAGATAATTTAGGAACATGTAAGTATTTGTGCGATGTATACATGTTGTGTTTCTTAAGCTATGTGTACTTAAGTGTTAGTACGTAAATTTAGCCACAGTAACAAAAAAGTAGTATACAACTTCCTATTTCCAGCTCTACTATTCTATTTCTATAGCCTCGCGTGTTCTTTTGTATTGACCTGTCGACCATATTCGCTGATAATTTTGTGAAAGAAAACCGAAAACTGAAATAAAAGGGATTAAGATAATATAGTAGTAATGATTATTAAACTTCATTGCTCTGAAATAAAGACGCGACAAACAGGATTTGTAAATATATAATTAGAAGAATAAAACTTCTCCACTCGAGTGACTCCACTCGACTTTCCGAACACCTACGATTAAGATCATTACCAAGCATTTAAATTTTAATCATCGAATAATTCAAGCATATATACCAAACTGAAGTTCAATCAAATGCGCCGTTTAAACGCTGGCGCACTTTCAAGAATTTCTCCCTATATGCCTCCCTATATTTCTCCCTATATTATACTGTAAAAGAAATCTTTATCGTAGCTCTGTAGAAAAACTATAAGTTCTATACACATCAAAATCAATACCGGTCTTACGATGGTAGTTTATAACATATATACCCAATTTGAGCTCAATCGAATGTCCCGTTTAGGAGCGATTGTGTTCACACACACACACACACACACACACATACATACATCTCGTAAAAATAGCATAAGTGTATTCAGAAGACCTCAAAACGTGTCAATACACCAAAATCTCGAAGTCGAATTTTTTCATGATTACAATACTTTCCTTACATGGTACATGTTCGGAAAGTAAAAATGGTATATACAAAGTATTTCAGCCTGAGCCTACTTTAAGCCCACCCCTTTAAGCCCACCACTTTAAGCCTGCTTTAAGCCTACTTTAAACGCATCGACAGTTTTTTATAAAATATATATATATATATATATATATATATATACACTAGGTCAAATATTCCTACGATTAGCAAGATTTTCGCAGTTATTCAATTTGGAAATTTGTCATAACATTTCCTCAAAGCTTTGTTGCTTATTTTGAAGATGGCGTAAGGTAAGAAGTTAACTGTTCATGAAAGAGGGGAAATTGTAGCTTTTTATTCAAAAAGAATGTGCCCGTACTATTGTGATAAAGACAGTATAATCAAATGACTGTAGTCATTTTTACTTTCCGAACATGTACCATGTAAGGAAAGTATTGTAATCATGAAAAAATTCGACTTTGAGATTTTGGTGTATTTATACGTTTTGAGGTCTTCTGAATTCATTGATGCTATTTTTACGAGATGTATGTATGTATATGTGTGTGTGTGTGTGTGTGTGTGTGAGTGACCACGATAGCCTTCCGACATTCGATTGAGCTCAAATTGGGTATATATGTTATAAACTACCATCGTAAGACCTGTATTGATTTTCATCTGCATAGGACTTATAGTTTTTCTACAGGGCTACGACAAAGATTTCTTTTTACATTATGGCCTATGGGGGGGGAATTTCTTGAAAGTGCGCTAGCGTTTAAACGGTACTTTCGATTGTGTTTAAATTAGGTATACATGTTATAAACCACCATCGCAAGACCAGTATTTATTTTGATGTGTATAAGGCTTATAGTTTTTCTACAGGGCTACGACAAAGATTTCTTTTACATTATGGCCTATGGGAGGAAATTCTTGAAAGTGCGCTAGCGTTTAAACGGCGCATTCGATTGAGATTCAGTTTGGTATATACTAGCTGAAACCCGTCGAATTCGACGGACGCTTTATTATATATAGAGAAAAATTATATAGAAAAATTAAAGAATAAATAGAAAAAATTAAAGAATAAATAGAAAAAATTAAAGAAAAGAGTAAGAAAATCTGAAACACTTTCAGATTTTAACTACGCACTAAAGTACAACATATTAAAAGCGTATCATAATCCATGCATCCTCCATATTTTCTTTGCTTATTCCTGTAAGTTGGAAAGTGTATCTTTATTCATGAGTGTGCTGTATTTTTCTTCCTTGTTCCATAAACACATCTTTGCATTCGAATTCGCCTGCTGAGACTGTTTTACAATTTTCGCCAAGCATCTTCCAACTTTGCCCTTTAAATACTATTTGGAATGTGCATCATAATCTATGAGTATTCCATATTCGTTTTTCTTGGGTTTATTTTTACTTTAACGCTCTGACTCTCACCAAAATGGCGATAATGAAACATTATGCAGTTACCACGACGATTTTTTGTACGTGGCAACCGTAATTTAGTATTAGTATTAACATAGTGATTTGGAAAAACTGTAAGTTCAGCATTCCATTACATATTTATTTATTTTGGGTTGCCAATTAAAGTAGTTTTAATAATTGTCTTTATTTTCCTTAACTGGTGCGTTTATCGCTAATTTGTTCAATTTTTTTTTTTAGTTCTTTTGGGAGCGTTGAAACTTGCGCATAATTCCCGAGACAGATGACTGTAAAGTACGCCACTGAGTGGCGGTTATTTAGGTTGGAGAGAGTGGGCGCGTTAAAATAGGATACTATGGGATACTACCTTCAGGAACGGCCTACCTATTTGGTTTAAAGCCTGTTTTAGTTTCTGAAGTGTCCTACTGTCCTGCTGAACCCTAGCTTCAGGCTCAGGTCCAGCAAGCAGCGGTTTCCCTCATTTTTATTTTATTTTTTTACAGCACAATTTTTGGATTAATACAATATAAAAGCAGTTAGTTCACAATGGTTTACAATTGCTCACAATATTGTTCTTAGTAACATTTGACCATAGATACATATATTTAACACGTTTTTTTTTCTTTTTTTACAATTTTGAAAGTTAAAAAAAGTAAATAAATATCTAAAAGTAAACAATAGGCTTGAGAATAATAAACTTTTAAAGTAATTTTGAAAAATTTAAATATAAATAAATACAACTAATATTCAAAAATTACTTTATGAAGGTGATTTTAAAATAGGAATCAAATCTTTCTTGTTCCATAAAACACATCTTTGTAATCGAAATGTAACTTAAAATCGCCTATTAAAGCTGTTTTACAATCTTCGCCGAGGATATTCCAACTATACTTCACCATTTTAAATACTGTTCGGAATGTATTACATAATCCATGAGTGTGCCGTATTTGTCTTTCTCGTTGCATAAAACACATCTTTGGAATTCAAATCTATCAGGGGCGTAGCCAAAGGGGGGGGTTATGGGGGTCATAACCCCCCCCCATGAGGAATTTTTTGCCATACAAAAATGCATATTCTTCACTACATTATCACACACACGTATACATACATATATATGAGTTGTAGTAGTCGTAACCTCTCCCATGAAAAATTTCTGGCTACGCCCCTGAATCTATATTAAAATTGCCTACTAAAACTATTTCACACCATCGCCAGGCATGGTTCGGTTTTTAAGTTTTTTTTTTTTTTTTCAACAAACTTGGCGATCAATTATCAAAAATCGCAAACCTTGTCAGACTTATCCCCCCCCCATTTCGCGTTATGTGGCAAACACGTTTAAAAAGATTTTCACCATGGCAGTTCATCTCTACAAAACCTTTCTACAAATCATGTCTAGAAAACCTGTCCACAAATCATCTCGACAAGTCTAGGCGTGAGCGAAATAGCACCCTAGTGCTAATAAGCGATAAAGCGCCAAGATAAAGAACGCTTTTTATGACTGCAAAATGTATTTAATAAACCACAATGTTATTTCTAAGGCGAAAAATTGCACATTTGAAGTTCCGCCGCGTCTGATCTCTTTGACTTTTAAAATTTTTTTCTTTAGATGACACATCTACGGATCAAGACCTTTTTTTAGAGCCTTAAACCAAATTTTTACACATAGCTGTTCTTTCAATTTTATTTGATACCGCAAAAACATGTTTCAAATTAATATACAGAAAAAATTAAGGAAATAAGCGATAAAGCGCCAAAATAAAGATAAATTTTATGACTGCCAAATGTATTTAATAAACCACACCAAATGTATTTAATAAACCACAATGTTGTTTCTATGGCGAAAAATTGAACATTTGTCGTTCCGCCATGCTTCATTTTTTCGACTTTTTCTATTTTTCTCTTTTGATCACGCATCTACGGGTTAAGGCCTTTTTTAGACACTTAATTTTTTTTTTTTTACACGTCGCCGTTCTCTAAATTAGTGAATACACTAAAAACACGTTCCAAATTAACAGATAAGCGATAAAGCCCTAAAATAAAGAAGGCGTTTGCTTCTTCACTTTAAAAGCGGTTTCTTATAACACGTAATAATTAACTAATTAAATCTGATTCTATTTTTTACAACAACACATTTATTATCAGTACACACTGTTGCCACATTTGTTACACAACATTTACAAACGGATGCAATTTTTAACAAATATTTTTCCAAATAAATCAAACCTTACGGAGCTTACGCATATCAGTCGTTTACGTAAGATCATTTCTTAGAACAACGCATTTATTATCACTACGCACTGTTGCCACATTTGCCACACAACATTTACAAACGGATGCAATTTCTAACAAATATTTTTACAAATAAATCAAACCTTATGGAGCTTACGCATATCAATCGTCTGCCAACAATGGGGTTAATAAACGACAATGTTATTTCTATGGCGAAAATTTGCACCTTTGCCGTTCCGCCACGCCTAAACCATTCGACTTTTTCTGATTTTTTCTTTTGATGGCACATCTACGGGCTGGAACCTTTCTTCAGACACCTCAACCGAGTTTTTACACCCAGCCGTTCTCTCAATTCGGTTGTCGAAAAAAAAACATGTTTCAAAATAATATATAGATGTTTGAATTGTTCATCGATTAAAATTCATTTAAATGCTTGGTGCTTGGTAATGATCTTAATCGTAAGTAATCGGAAAGTCGAGTGGTCAGATTTTTTTTTTTTTAAGACAATTGTGGTAAAAAGTATTACCGGGCAAGACCTGAAACTTTGTCCTCGCGTGATGAAAAATGTGTTTGTAGTTTGCAGGCTTGCATTTACCAGTTTTAGTAGCCAATGATCAACCAGAAAACTTGTTCCTACGACACGTTTAAATTTTTGTCGGAAACCGATGTAAAACGCAATTAGAAGGTCTGGAAGTTGCATTTGTAATTTGAAATTGGTTAAGCCCAGTTACTTCAGAAGCATAAAATAGAAACTCTTTTGAAAAAGAATAGAAATAACTACATGGATAGGAATAATTTTTCTAACTCAATGGTATTTCGAATAACCAGACGGAAGTAAGTACTTTTGGAGTTATGGAAAATAAGTTTTCTCCAGCCAATCATGCGGATGTTCTTTGTTGGCCTTCGGATGCTTTGGCTTACACTGGTGCGGGCTCAGTTGCGCTCTTTTTTTTTAAATGAATTCAAAAGCTTACACAAGTGTCCTAGCAAGTCGTCTATCGCCAAATTCTGAATTTCGTGCTGGAGAAAATTGAAATGTGAGAAAAACTTATTCACTTATTCATTCGAGTGACTGTAGAAAATGATTCCAAGTCAACCATGTCTAAACTTTGAAATGACCACTAGGTCTGCAGTTGTTATTCGATATGATTCGATACAATTATATTCGAGTTTCTGACCTTACTAACCATTAAGAAGTATGGCTCGTATTACCATACTAATACTATGTGTCATACTAATGTCATACTAATTCTAATGATGCAAAATGTCCCAATGGGAAATATTTTACATCATCAGTAGAGCTGAAATCTGCTATCAAAGACAAATTACAAAGGGCATTCCATAAAAACTGAGAGTAAAATCATAAAAATATCAAGAAATATATTTACAGCAAAAATTACATCATTCTTTTTCAAAATACCTTCCGTCAGAGGATATGCAACGGTCCCATCATTCAACCCACTTTACGAAACAAGTAGAGAAGCCGTTTTCTGGAAGCTGCTTCAAAGAACCCTCCACTGCTGAAATAACTTCAGAATCTGTGTTCAATTTTCTGCCACGGAGCTTCTCCTTCAACGTCGGGAAGAGCCGGAAATCGCATGGTGCGAGATCTGGACTGTGGCATGATTTTAATATTGTATTTACTAAGCTATTGCTGAACAGAAGTAACGGCATGCGGGTGAGCATTATCGTGATGTAATGTATAATTCACTAGCAGTTCATGACGCTTTCTCCATATGTGTTATCGCAAAATTTTCAAAACTGAAACATAATATTCATCATTCACAGTAGTTTTTGGAGGCACAGCATGCTGATAGATTACACCTTTATGATCAAAGAAAATAATCACCATGACCTTTCCAGCAGATTTGGTTTGTCGGATTTTTTTCGGAGGCGGAGAATTAGTATATTTCCATACACTTGTTGCGGACTTAGTAAGGGGATCATAATGATGCACCCAAGTTTCATTACCTATTATGACAGTCTTTAGGAGATTTGGATAATTTTGAAGCATCTGTTTCCATTCACAACATCGGTGAATTCTTGTTTTCATTTGTTCTTTAATAAGATGATGAGGGACCCATCTGGAACAAACATAGCGATGCTGTAAATTGTTGCGTAGAATGCAAAATATCGACGTTTTCGAAATGTTTGTTGATGCCGCTATCTCCTCACATGTCATTCGCCGATTTTCTTGAAGGATTACCCACACAGTGTTAACATTTCGATCATTCACAACACTTTTTGGTCACACAGGCCAAGGAGCCAGTTCTGCAGACAAACGGGCTTTCTTGAAATCATCATGCCATCTAAAAATCGCAGACTCACCAAAACATTTGTCTTTGTAAGCTTCTTTCATTAACTTAACTGTTTCTGGAGCTGTTTTGCCCAAACGATAGCAACATTTTATGGCACAACACATTTCGTTTTTTAACTCTGAATCACTCATCTGAATTTCTATAGGGCAAATAAAACAGTTCTTTAAACAAGCACGGAACTAGGAAAATAAAATCGTCTGCTTCGTTTAGAATTTTGTATAAACGTACAGTTAACAGTTTGATAAAAACAAATGCACTTCTATTTTTTAGTTTCGCGGTGTTGACACTACGTAAAAAAAATAACTCTCAATTTTTATGGAATGTCCTTTGTATATAAATCTGAAACCGAACTTTGTCAAAAATTAGTTTCATCAGTCCAAAGTTATTATTAAAATTAGTCCAAAGAAGTAATACGGAGCAATGACTCATTCACAGGCTTCCAACAGTTTGCTTGCTTTTCTATGCTGACCTTAAAGTTTTTTAATAAGGCTTAAATATTGATTTGTGTGTTCTTTAATGTTTTCTGACAGTAAAATAATTTCAAATGAACTTTGCTGCCTTTTTTGCTTGTATTTAAGGTTAATAAATATTATTCAAATGATATTTTAATTCACGGTTTTCCCATTTTCTCAAAAATTTTTACTACCCTTACAGTTTTTACTTAGATTGTATTTATGCCTGTATGGCCATGTACAGTACATGGTATTATAACCACCATGTACTGTACATGGTGGTTATAAAATAAGGATCTCTATTTAGAGCTGTCCGTAGCTTGAAGGAACAATCCGAATGAAACAGAAATTGGTACACTTACTAATCGAGAAGGGGCGAAGAAAAATAGAAAAAAGGAAGAAAATCTGAAACACTTTCAGATTTTAAATACGCACCAAAGTGCTATATATTAAAAGCATATCATAGTTTTTGAGTCGTCCCTATTTTTCTTCCTTATTCCATTAAGTTGGAAAGTGTATCATGATTCATGACTGTGCTGTATTTTGCTTCCACGTTCATAAAACCCATCTTATGAAATCGAAATATTAAAATCGCCTACTAAAACAATTTAACAATCGTTGCAGTATATTACAACTATACTTCATCGTTTTAAATATTGTTTCGAATGTCCATCATAATCCATGAGTGTGCCTTGTTTCTCTTTCTCGTTTGACTCCTACTTTAACGCCCCGACTCTCGCCAAGGTGGTGATCATTAAACATATGCTACCACGACCAATTTCTGTATTTATGTGGCAATCGTAATTTTGAATTAAAATGGCGAGTTGGAACAACCTGTAAGTAAAGCATTCCGTTACATTTTTATTTATTTTGGGTTGCCAATTAATGTAGTTTTAATAATTAAGTGTCTTCAAATTCCTTAACTAGTGCGTTTATCGCTCATTTGTTCACTGTAGTTTTCATCTAGTTCTTTTGGGAGTATTGAAACTTGTGCATAAGTCCTAGAGACCCATGACTGCAAAGCACCGCAAAGTGCGAGGCGTACTTGTTTTTAGGTTGGCGAGACCGGAGGCGTTAAAATAGGAATCAACTCTTGCTTGTACCGTAAAACACATCTTTGGAATCGAAATCTATCTTAAAATCGCCTACTGAGACTGTTTTAAAATCTTCTCCAGGCATATTCCAACTATATCCCGTAGACATTAGTGCTGTAAAAGTAACGAAAATAATAATACCCGGTATGTATTCGTTACTCTAAACTAACTACCGGTTACTAAGTATTCGTTACTCGTTACTTTCGTTACTAGTTCGAACGCGAGAAACAAGTCTTATAAAGCGTATCTAGAGGAGGGGGGGCTGTAGCCCTCCTTTCCTAAATCTGACCTTTTACTTAGCTTACAATGTGATATTTATTTACAACTGAAACTTAGTTAGCAATTTGACACACACACACACACACACACCCCTCCTGAAATAAAATCCTGGCTACGCCACTGTACATTGCATTACGTACGATTACGAATGTTTAACCCTCTCGTCACCGAATTATGAAAAATCAGAGAAAAAAAAATCTGTCTAGCATTTAATGCATGTAAATCATGCAAAAAAAATTTTTTCTAATGTCGATTAATATTAGATTTTTCTAATATTAATTTCTGCATTTTCGAAGCATTTTGCTATGCTAAAATTCATTTAAAAGGATGCACATAGTAGGTAAAGGTTGAGGAATAAGAAAAAAACTATACTTACCTTGAAAAGAAAAAAAACGGTAAAAAAGCAGCGTAAATATTTTCTTAATTTTGTCTTGAAACAATGAAGCGCTGAAAACACTGAAAAGCACGATATGAGAAATGCTACTAAATGTGACCTAGATAACTGCCAATTCTAGAGAGGGAGGTTCGGGAGAGGGTTAAAATACTACATTCAATTACATTTTTTTGGTTTAAAAACAAATACAAATATCATACATTATTTTTTGACTTTAAAGCGTAAGAGTTGTATTTAGAGCTTATTTTCTCTGATTAATAGATGTTTTTATAATATGTATTGTTTTATACAATGTTAAATTATCCGAATAACTCAGATAGTGCCCATAGATATCTTCCAAAAACATGCTCTCCCCCATAGTCCCCCTTCCCCTTTTTTTAATTCTGAACGCTGGTTTAACCTGTTCATTCTCATCTTAAAAGGTATAACGGAAAATCTTGTGCCTAGTGTTGCTCCTGAGCGCGGATTCTCGAAAGATGGGGGTCAAGTCACCCCCTCCCCCTTATACGTCAGCATTTTAAAAACATGCTGAACTTTTTTGAATTATTTTAACATCAGTGGCGTACCCAGGGGTGGTCATAAAAATCCTAGTTCCCTCTCGAAATTTTTGTTTAAAACGAAATGATAACTTTAAAAAAATATGTTTTAAGTTTACATGCCTAATATTATTATTATTATTATTTTTTGCAAATAATATTTTAAATAATAAAAATGCGTGAATTCGTTTACTTTATAAAAATATTTTTTAAGGCTTACTTAAATAACTTATTATTTATTACTCATATTTCGGTCCTAGCTCAAGCATTTAAAAAAAATAAGTTCTCAATCCTTCAGGACCACCTTGAAAAATAATCCTGATTACACCACTATTTAGTACTAAAATATCAGAAAGCAAGAGCACCCCTTTACTGCACTAACGTGCTTCTATTCTTGTAGATATTGCTCTACAATTGGAAGAACACCCCCTTTCTCCCCCCGCCCAAAATAAATAAATAAATAAATCTGATATTGGCATCCACGCACAACATATTATATACCGTACATCCCCGCATTGTATAAAACAGACGCCATGTCTAATCCCATATCATAATAGAGCAGCAGATACTGTATCTATCCGATATTGCGTAATCAGTAACGAAAACAAAACATTCGGATCTTTCAAACCTCATCCAAACGAGACCATTCGGCACATGCGAAATGCAACCCCCTTAGTAGTCAATAACGAAAGCGGAGCATACTGCTACTGCTACTCAAATACCCCAAATACCAAGACTGATTTTCCCCTACAAACCGCGATCCGATATCCAGTAACAAATAACAGAAGATATTAGTACTCGATTACTGGAACTTGTTTTCCCCTCGTATTCGAAGTTCGAAGCTGCTCGATCCGAAAGCGCGCAGTAACGATATCAACCGTAAAGTAGCAATTCGTTACTTCGAGTCTGAGTGATTATCCGCATCTCAGTAACGAATACATGCGGTTTCTTACAGCTCTAGTAGACATTTTAAATACTGTTTGGAATGGGCATCCTAATGCATGAGTGCACCGTGTTTTCCTTTCTTGTCCCATAAAACACTTCTTCGGAATAGAAATCTATATTGAAATCGCCTACCAAAACTGTTTAACAATTTTCGCCTGGCATAGCCAAACTATACTTCACCTTTATAAATACCATTTGGAAAGTATCATAAAGTATGAGTGTAACGTATTTGCCTTCTCTGTTTCATAAAATACTTTTTCGGAAATGAAATCTATATTAAAGTCGCCTACTTAAACTATATTACAATCTTCGCCATGCATTTTCCAACAAAGTGTATCATAATCTATCTGTGTACAATTTTTGTCTTCGCTGTTCTATAAAACACTTCTTCGGAATTAAAATCTATTTTAAAATCGCCTACTAAAACTATTTTACAATATTCGCCAAGTGTTTTCAAGCTATACTCGAAATATATTTATATAAAACCCCACACAATTCATTAAAAAAAAAACACTTTTGAAAAGTGACTATAAGCGCTAATTGCAGGAAAAAGTGTCTACACAAAAAACCTGGGCGAAATTAATAGCACTCTGGTGCTAATAATAAAAAAATAGTTACTATAATCGCCAACAGGTGGCGCTTTTGAATGTATAATGCGTAATACAAGAACAAACAATGAAAATGTAAAACAGGATATCATTTCATACCAAATTTATTGAAAAATGTTGCGGACAATATGATATCCTCAATTGCAGCGGCATTTTCTTCTTGTATGGGGAGGGTACTGGTTTCTTAGCCCTCCCCCCCCCCCCCCCCCCACTAAATTTACGTAAAGCAGCTAAAGCGTTTGATCTGTGTTAACGTAGAGTAGTTATAAAACCGAAGCTCTGTCTGTCAAACTAAGAGGCATCTCGTTCCTCGTCACTGGCAGAAATAACCGCTTCTTAGTCTTTTCAGTGATTGCAACGGCTTTTGCACCGCAAGCGCCATCTGTTGGCAATTGTTTATTTTTTTATTATTATTATTCCTTTTTTCTTCCCCCTTCTGGATTAGTAAGTGTACCGATTTTGGCATCGCGTGGAGTTTTTCCTCAAGCTACAGGCAGCTCCAAATAGAGATACGTATTTCATAACCACCCAGTATACATGTACATCTTTGTTTACAGTTATTTTGCAGAAAATTTCAAGTCTATGCAAAAAGTTTGAAAACGATGGAATGCTCGTCGTGTGGACCTTCTTCTCTCCCCCATGGCTGTTCGTCTACAGCGAGGAAACAGTTAAGGTGATTGCAGTTACGACAACTTCCTCTTTGGATGAGCGTTTATATTCACGCCACTTAGTTAACACTTTTCAAAATAGGTTTTAAAGTGAAATAATAAAAATTGCATACAGTAGTGTGGGAATGTCAGCATGGATCACGGTAGTACGGTCTTGATTACTATTTTATTTGACTAAAATAGCATGGTTAAATACAGTGCTTTTAGAAACTGTATTTAACTGTTTTTAAACATTATCATCCAGCAGAGAGCACGTCTGCTCTCACACACGTCTTGGAGCCGTCTGCGTCTATATTACAAGAGCCATTGCAGTCTGCTAGAGTAAGTGGCGCCGGTGCGGTTAGCCGAGGAATATCATTCCCACAGTAGCGCACATAAAAAAAAGTACTTATCAACAAAATGATCATTTCGGGCTGCACAAAAAGTCCGCCCTTTCTCAGTTGCAAAAAATGCAAAAAGTATTCACTAGAGTAGAAAACCCTGTCAGGCTTTCCCCGGGCCTGGAATCCCCTTCAAGTTTTACTTTAGGAAAAAAAAACTCGTCTTTATACACTCATTTATTCCTCTTTTTTCAACGACTAATTTCCGTACTCCTTGGAAACCTTATATTTCTGTGAATTTCCCTCCCCCGAAATCTGAGTAAGAGGAAAAAAAATTCATTGAATCTGAGGAAGTTTCTTCAACTAGCGGGAGAAAAAAAAAAACCTAATGTTCGTCAAATAACGGAAATATTCCGGCAGTTCTGCTGACAGAAAAATTTTCGTGATTTGTGTTGTGGGATTAAGGCCAATTATCTGTACGAGGGATCTAGGCCTGTGGGTGGTGTGTTCTCTCTGGGGGTCTTTTAACCCTTTGAGGCGCAACCCTTTCCCAATGCTGAAAAAAGGGCAGCCGTTGCCATCGCTCGACTTAACTACCAGCAGGCACAGCCAGCTGTCGTCAAAAAATTGTCTCTGGATCTGTGGGGCGCGATGAACCTTTCGATCGTCCGCCATCTTGCTGGTCGTTAAGTCGAGCGATTTCATCGGCTGCCCTTTTTCAGCATTGGACAATCTATCCAGCTGTTCTCGCATTCGTCCCTTTTTCAGCAGATGTCAGTGCTGTTAACAATAATCGTTACCATTTTTTACGAGAAATGACGTGCTCAAAAGTAAAGGATTCTCGTGGAGCTATGTCACCCGCAACAATATAGAAATCCAATCTATTTTTCGTGACTGGCAACAGTCAAAACGCCAGAGTTTGGTGTTCCCAGAAGGGGAACACAGCGCGTTAAAGGGTAAAGGGGTCCCAACCCGCCTTTACGCTAAGTTTCGGAGAAAAGCAGGAAAACTCCGAACGGTTTGGTCAACGGACACGAACCCGGAATCTTCACACTTCGCCGGTCTACCATTCCCTGTGACATAACCACTGTGCCATGGTGTGGCTTTCGTGATTTGAAGAAAAAATTGTTGAGAGTGTTGTTTCCCTTTTTTACCCCCTAAAATGAACATTTTTTTTATAAGTACCATTTTATGTGTGCTATTTTAATAAGTTTTCATTATTTTACATTGTAAAACCAGTAGTCTAAGAGCCAGCGACCGCCAGACCTTCGTCATAGTATAAAAGCTGAAACATTCTCTGCGCATACCCCCCAACAGAGGCAGGAACTATCGGCCACTCTAAAGTTTGGATGATCGTGGCTTTGGCAGGTAACAGGTGGCAAAGGCGCATAAAATTGCCGAAAATTTCGTCATTTCATAAAGCTTCATTTTTTTATAGGTTCTTCTTCGCAGTACTAGAAATCACTTTAACCCTTGCCAGACACTTTTCCATCGTGGCAAACCCCCGCCAGACAATCTCAAAGTCATGGAAAACTGTTGTGTTCGTAAACTCCCGCGACGAAGTACATCAAGCTGTCACAAAATGCCAAGCACATGTTATACTGCTACTTCTGAACTTTCTTACGCGCGAACTTTCTTGCAGCGCGCTCGTAATAGAATTACGTTTTTCAAGACTTTGAGGTTGTCTGGTGGGGGTTTGTCACGATGGAAAAGTGTCTGGCAAGGGATAAATTGATTGCTAGTACTGCGAAGAAGAACCTATAAAAAAATTAAGCTTTATGAAATGACGAAATTTTAGGCAATTTTATACACCTTTGCCACCTGTTACCTGCCAAAGCCACGGTCATCCAAACTTTAGAGTGGCCGAATGTTCCTACCTCTGTTGGGGGGTATGCGCAGAGAAAGTTTCAGCTTTTATACTGTGACGAAGGTCTGGCGGTTGCTGGCTCTTGCTCTACAGTTTTTGTTGAGTTCTCAAAGTTGCAAAGCGTATATGGTTTCAGTTTGTGTGACTGTCCTTGATCAAACTTGAATTTCAAAGGCACCGATTGCCGTGAGATTACCATCGCAATCATGTGGCCTGTTGAAAAGGCTGCGTATAGCAAAATCACACTTTTTACAGGTGGATCCAAAAATCTTTCAAAACCTCTATGAAAACTTGACACTGCTCGATTAGGCCTTTAACGCTCGGTGTCCTCGCCGTGGACACAACTCTGATTTACGGTGAATAAGTTTGATTTCAATAAAAAAATACTTAAAGAGGACAAAGTTACACGAGTGTTTGTGTTTGTGTTTGTTTATTTGTGACAACGCTATGCTTGGGCGATCGCCCAAGGATGGAGGGTGCCCTTGTAGGAGGCCATTCTAAGGGGTTCTGACGCGTATTCACGTTACATCTCGAAAAATACCTGTCAAAACTCCAGACCGTTAGATCGACAGCCGCGCGATGGAACCCGAATCCAGGACCTTCACACTTCGGCCATAGTTACACGAGGATCCTTTTCTATTTAGAGCATAATTTCCCGTGAAAATGGTCCATTATTTGTACAATGAATGTCAGAATTATTTTTAACAGCACTGGCATCTGTTGAAGACTGGAGAATACGATGAAAATACATTGATCTAGAAGAACAACTGGATAGACTGTTCAATGCTGAAAAAAGAAATATTAATCCATTTTTACTTCCTGGTACGAAGTAAAAGGAAGTATAGTTACGGCGAAAAATTTCGGTATGCAGATTTTGATGAAAATTTCCATTTTGACCAATTTTTACTTCCTTGTACGTAGTATAAGGAAGTAATGTGATCCCGAAAAATTTTGGGGGCCAAATTTCGACATAAAAACCGATTTTGACTACCTCTAAATTTAATTTAAAAATTTTTTTACATGCATCTCATCGTAGGCTAGCATGCACGATCATATTAACGCGTCTGCAACTCATTTTGACCAGTGGCGAGTCTACTGTGGCCAGTTTTTCCATGCCGTCTGTACGTACGTACGTATGTATGTAACTCGCATATCTCAAAAACTATTGGTCGTAGAATGTTGAGATTTGATATTTTGGATTGTTCTATGATCTAGTTGTGCACCTCCCCTTTTGGTGGCAATCGAATGGATATTTTATGTACAGGACCGCCCAAAAGATTCGAAATACATTACGCTCTATGGGCCGAAATTCATTAAACTCGCCTAACTCAAAAGCTATTAGGTGTAGAATGTCGAAACTTCATATTTTGGATAGTTGTAACATCTAGTTGTGCACCTCCCCTTTTGGTTCCCTTCGACTGAATAGTTTATCTACAGGACTGCCCAAAACATTCGAAATACATTACACTCAATGGGCCGAAATTCATTAAACTCGCATATCTCAAAAACTGTTAGGCGTTGAATGTTGAAACCTTATATATTTAGGATTGTTGTAACATCTAGTTGTGCACCTCCCCTTTCGGTTCCATTCGACTGAATAGTTTATCTACAGGACCGCCCAAAAGATTCGAAATACATTACGGTCTATGGGCCGAAATTCATCAAAGCGTTTTTTAGAGGTATTGGGCTATTTCAAACGACTCAGAAGTGATATATGCTGTAAAGAGTTAGAAAATGAATTTCTCTATTAAAAAAAGTGTCTTTATCATTTATAGTTCTGCTGCAGGAACACTCAAAAGATTTCCAATACACTACGGTCAATAGCAATTTTAGGGGCATTCATCCATTTCAAGCACAATACCGTCCTACCACATAAGTTAGGTAATGGTCCGACCACGGTCACGTGCCTCCCTCAAGAACTATGCCAAAAGTCGCCAAGCTTGGCGACTTTTGGTGTACGTGTGTGCATATTTAACTCTTAAATCTCAAAAACTATTATGAAATTTCATATATAAGAATGTTGTAACATCTCGTTGTGCATCTCGATTTTTGGTTCCAATCTACTGGAGAGTTTATTTACAGGACCACCGAAAAGAATTTCAGTACCTTAATGTCTATGGACATCTTCAATATAATACAACTGTAGACAGTCATTGTTTGGTACATGCCCAAAATCTCGCCGTCTGTCCTCGACCTTGGCGAGTTTTGGCGAAATATCGCCAAATTTGGCGATAGTCAGTCATTTGGTCCATGCCCAAAGTATCGCCATCTGTCATCGTTCTTGGCGAGTTTTGGCGAAATATCGCCAAATTTGGCGATAATCTGTCATTGTTTGGTTTATGCTTAAAATCTCGCCAAATGTCGTCGACATTGACGAGTTTCGCCGAAATATCGCCAAATTTGGCGCCAAAAATTATTTCCTATTTTGTATAACTCTAAAACTTTAACCCGTAGATTTTTTAACTTTGTATTTAGAACTATTGTAATATCTAACTGTTTTCAATATCTTTTTTGACAGCAATCGACTGAGAATTTATTTACATGGTGAGCCAAATGACTTTGAATACATTGAGGTGTATAGATGCATTCAATTCATTGAAGGTCTGTGCTCAATGACTACTTTGGCTATCCCCAAAATCTCGCTGACTATCTCAAGTTTGTAGGCTTTTGGTGAAATATCGCCAAATAAAGTGTCAGAAGGAAATCTTTCAAATTGAACTCAGCTTGGCGATATCGAAATATTTGGCTAGAAATCGTTAAACCTTACTATTATTGATATTTTATCTCTTTCAAACAAATAAATTTAGAGGAAGTGCGTCGAAAATATTTTTGATCTAATGGACGTGCAAGGAAGTAATGTGTTGGACACATCAGATTTTTTTCCTGACGTTTAACGTATGTATGTATTTATGTAACTTGCATATCTCAAAAACCATTAGTTCTAGAATATCGAAATTATATATTTAAGATTGTTGAGATCTGACAACGACTTGTGCGTGCACCTAACTTTTGGTTCCGCGTGCAGAATAGTTATTTACAGGGCCACCCAAAGGAATTTAAATACAGTAAGATCAATAGACATCTTCAATATATTACATCTATAGTCAATCATTGTTTGGACCATGCCTAAAATTCTGACACCTGTTATCGACCTTGCCTACATTTTTCGAAATATCGCCAAATTTGACGCAAAAAATAATTACTCATTTGGGCATAATTCTCAATGTTTTAATCGTAAAAGACGGAGACTTTTGTATTTAGAACTAGTATGACATGTAATTACACATCTCTCCCTTTTTATTGCAGTCGACTGGGTAATTTATTTAGAGGGTCACCCAAAAGACTTTCAATACTTTAATGTCTAAAAGTAACTTCAATTCATTAAAAGTCTGTAATGAATCTCTATTTGGTCTTTGCCCAAAATCTCGCAAACTATCTCAAGCTTGATGGCATTTGGCGAAATATCGCCAAACTAAGTGCCAAAAATAAATCTTTCAAATTGAACCGAGCTTGGTGACGTCTCAAATGTTTGGCAAGAAATCGTTAAACCTTAGTATAATTGCTATATTGTATCTCTTTCAATTGAAATAAGTTTAGATGAAGTGCAACGAAAATATTTATGATTTAATATATTGTTCCAATATTTTTTCTGTATGGAAAGATAACAGACAAAATTGCATAATATAAATGGTTAAACTGATTATTTTTTGTTAGTCAACAGGTTCTGAAACTAGCCCAAATGGCTAAAATTAGCCACATTTGGCAACCCTTGTTTGAATGGCTTGCAAGGCCACTTACTATAGAACCTTAATTTATGAGTTTTTTTGGTTGCACTAGTAAAAGAGCTATCCATGTTACGTACATTGTTTTCGGAGGACAGATTAAGGCCACTTCATACGGAGGTAATTCGGCTGACATTTTGGTTCACTTGCCGTGCGAACCAGCCATTACATACCACAGGCGCTTGTTATAAAATTTCATATTTTGTCATAGTATTATGATTTTATAAATAGTTTTAGGTGTAGCTATCAGTTGTTCAACAAATTCGCAAAAACATTTCGTATGCTCAGGTCCTCAGCATATCGAGAAATACGAAGAAAAAAAAATCTGATGTGGACATCACATGACTTCCTTGTACGTCTTACTAAGGTATACGCACTTTTTAATTTGGAAAATTATTGCTTAAAAAATGATTCCCGATTAGCAAGGCATATTCATCACGTTCTCAACATGGCTCATTGCGATTCCTGCAGTTTTAATTCAACCACTGAACTGTAAATCCTGTAACGAAATCATTGAAAGAAATTTAAATAATATTTAGTGTGGATGTTGCGTGCCATTATGGTATTCTCTAATCTGATGGAGAAATTGTCAAATAGTATTCTAAAGCTAGAATGTTTGGAGATTTGAAACTTGATGGAACAAAATGTGCTTGCCTTATCAGTAATTCTATAAGCTTGTCTATCTCTAATTGAATAATTAATCTATGAATACTGAGACAAAATATTAATTCGAAAAAGAGTACAGTTGAGAGAAAGAAACAAGTCGAAATGGAAGTGTTTCAGAATATTGCGACAGTATCATTTTAATTAATTAGTTAGTTATTAAAAATCTAATTAAAATTTCATAAATTCTATCTCATTGTAATAATATATGGGATCTAACAGATATCGTTGGCACAAAATGACTCAAATTTTAATTGTAGCATTGTTAGATAATTATGGCAGAATTGTATTACATTTTTGGGTGAAAGTGCTTCTACTCCTCTTATGATCCTGATTCGTACATTCCTTTCCGACTAAAAAAACTCAGGTAAAAAGCCGTACATTGAAAAGTATTTTATAATACATTATTCTATCGCAATTTAACTTTCTTTTTGCATTTGTATGAGTTTTATACGCCTTTCTTTTTTTATTGTGTTTTTATGATTCTTATTATTTTTCATACGCAATTCTAAAATCAATTTCAGTTCTTTTCAAAAGAGGAGAAGATGATCAGCAAGCCACACTTCTACGAGTTCTTCCTAAACTCAAAGAAAAATAACAGCAGCCTAATCGTCAGGTAATCTGTACTTTAAATTTAATTGTGTCTGAGTAATTCACAAAAAAATACTACAATTTCTTTATTTAATGCGTGTTAAAAAAGTTCTTTTTTCTACAACTTTTGCTAATTATTAGCCCGAAATCTAGTTCTTCTAATAAAAATGCATCAAAATTCATGCACTTTTAACATTGTAAGAAACATTTATACATTATTTTTTCCTATTGGGAAGATGAAAAATGTCCACTCTTATTTGACATTAAATCGCGAAAACACTAGATAAAATAATCATTCTACTGTTTATGCACAGAATTTGGTAAACTAAGTGGCCCAATGACTTGTCACTTCATTTAAAATTTGGTGCTTCCATCTTTTGCCTTGTACACAGCATTTACTCGTCGTACAATAGATGCAATAAGTTTCTGGAATGTTTATAAAATGATTTCAGACCATGCTGTACGAAGTGACAGATCTAATTCTTTGACATTTAATATTCAAACGTCTTAAATGCCTTTCCAATTCATCCTAAAGATTTTCGATCATATTGATGTCTAGACATTTTAACGGCCATTTCAGATGATCAGATAAACCCTAACGTCTCTCATCGATCCATAGAAAACTTTTCTACACTTCTAAGTCTCAGATTTCAAATTGAATTCTTTCGTAATTTGTAGAGTTCACAATCGTCTGCTTCCCCTATTTTTCTTCCCAGTTCGCTTCAATATTTTTTCACCATGTTTGGTCATTTTCTTAGCTCTATGTCCCCTTGACGCAGGAAGCTTTTGTGTTACCTTCAGTTATATTTGATATTTTAAGTTGATTTCAAATGTCAGATATTTTTACGCCGTTTTTTCGCAAGGACACAATCTGTACTTTTTTAAACTAATTAATAGCTTTCGGTGATGACATCTGAAAACGTTGATGACAACCATTTTAAAAAGTTCAAAAAGTCTTAAATTTGAATATTAGAGTCATTTCGTTTGAAATTTACTTTTTGAGAGACATTAATGAATGTTTTCTATAATTAAAATTTACGGAAAACAAATGAATCATAAAAAATGTTAGGTGACAAGTCATTTGGCCGGTGTGTTTACGCAACAAGTATTATAAATGTTCCATAATATCTAAATAAGTGCATTTATTCAAATTATTTATTAACATATGTCCACTCTGCTACTTAAGTGCAACCCAGACACACTGTAAAAAATACCTGTAAATTTACCACACATATTGCTGTAAAATAATAGGACTATGTGTGTGGTAAATCCACTCAAAATGACGTAATGACATGGATATGCCAATCACGAAGAACCTATGGCAATGATTGTATTGCAACTGGCACAGTCTTCAACACAACGAGTTGGCGTTACGTTTACCCACACGTTGTGCTGTAGAATAATACAGCACTGTGTGTTGTAAATCCACTCACAAAATGACGTAATGACGTTGATAAGCCAATCGACATTGTATGGCAAATAAAATTCTATAGCAAATTGGCACAGTCTACAGCACAACGTGTGAATAAACGTAACGCCAACATCACAACCTGTTGGCGTTACGTTTACCCATAGAAATATGAATACAAGGAGATGGCACTAGCGATCATCAGCATTGGACAAAACGAAGTAACTGTGCTGTTCAAAATATTGTGGATCATTTTGTTGGTTCCTATTTAAATGACAGTGAAAGATGCACGATTTTACAGATTAAAAAGTAAAGTTGCACAATTATACGTTACAATAGTTCTAAACACAAAGTCTCAGCATTCTGTAGATAAAAGTTTTACAGTTATGCCAAATATGCAATAATTATTCTTGGCGCCCACTTTGGCGGCATTGCTTCTTTTAAATTTGGAAGTGTAACCCTAGAATAACAGAGCCCTATTGCAATGTGTTCTGGGGAATAGGGCGGATCGGTTACAGTTTCGTCTTCTGTATCAGATAGCTAATGCCGTCTCCTTCTATTCATATCTCTGTGCGTTTACCCACACATTGTGCTGTAATCATTTTTCTCAGTGCAGCACATACATCACCAGATTATTATTTCACAGATGAAAATTTATTGGGAACCTAGATACTAGATTTTAACAATGCAAGCGTGCCTTAAGTATCCTATTATAAAAGTCAAAAACGTACTATATAAGTTAATCTCTTGGTAACAGCGAGAACAAATCCTTTCCATTTTGTGCAGTTCGGGAGAAAAATGGAAGAAAGAACACAGGCTGGTCGCCCCGGCATTCAGGGCCAGCGTGGTCAAGGAGATGGTGTCCGCCATGAACCGTCACGCCTCGGATCTGGTGCGCGACCTGAGCCGTTTCAGGGGCGAGACCATCGAAGACACTTCGGATCTGCTGAAAGCCAACGCCATAAGACTCTTTTACGGTAAGAATTAAAAGCGTGCCACTGATATCTAGAAATTAATGGGTGGAACTAGAATTTATGAGTCTGCGTACTCCCTAGAAATACTAGGTCATGGAACGAGACTCTTCTAAACCTACTTACCCAATTTTCAGATCTCTCCTCTATAAGCTGGCGATTGTGCCCAGATGAGAATATATGTAAATCGATGCGTACGCTAGCAGGTAGACACATAAACGGTCATTCTGGTGGAATAAAAATCGAACGATCATTTCTCTTTACCCAAACTAGTCATTCTGCTGGAATTTGAGAGAATACTACGGACTAGATATTCTTGACCATTTCGTCTATATACCAATTGTGTGTATCACCTACACGCGTCATTCTAAGATCTGCTCTTCCAGTTTTGGGATACAGAAAACAGCCACCTATTTGTTCTAGATGAGAGCGGTATTTTTTGTTGTTGTTGTTGTTGTTCTCCGTGTGCTTGTTTATTTGGCTTTCAAAGCGAAGTTTCAAGTTGAAAAGTGGTTTGTGATCTGCATTTGTCTGTCTATCGATCTGGCGCCATCATGGCCGAGTGGATAAGACGCTGAATATCGTAGATGGCTGAAGTGTGACGGTCCCGAGTTCGCGCCTATAGACCGGCCATCGATCTGACGGTCTGGAGTTTTGGACGGTTTTTTTTTCCAAATGTAACGTGAATACGTATTAGAACCCTTTAAAAAGTCCACCTCCCAAGGCAGCTCCTCGTTAGGCAGATAGCTCTCGAGTAGTTTGGCCTTAATCCTTTAGAGTTCAAGCATTTTGCAACAACGTAGAAGACGAACTTTATAGACTGTCCAAAGCACAGCCAGCTGTGCCAAAAAGCTTTTTTAGCTCTGTGGCGCCAGATGGGCGTTTCGATCGACCGCCATGTGTTTGGTAGTTAAATGGATCGATGGCACTATTCGCTGTATTCTTCCAGCGTTGGGAGCCTTTACATAACAGCTATTCTGTAAGAAAAGTACCTGTAAATTTACCGCAGATATGGCTGCAAAATAATTTAGTATGCAGCTCTGGAATACAGCGCTTTAGTATTATAAAACCACTCACGAAATCACGTAGTGACGTTGATAAGCCAATTGCGAAGAACCTCGAACGACAGTCTGACGCAGTGTTTACATTATAACATGTTGGCGTTACGCTTACCCACAAGTTGTGCTGTAATCTTGGAAAATATATTTTTTGCAGTGTATGTGTCCGTCCGTGCTCTCATATGCATCGATTGCTGCATAATATATAAATGATTTTTCTATGCACTGTACCCTTTAACCTATTGAAAATAATGTGTATAGCACTTATACTTCATCAACAGGAGCACCCAAAACAATTAAACCACGTTACGGTCTACGGCGGTTTGGAGTTTGTTCAATTCAAGCAGTATGCAATGAGCATATAAACATTTATAGCAGTTTACTCTTCAGCAAGAATGGACAATGAAAATAACTCTTAAAGTTCTTTTACAAGTCTCACAAAATTATATTAATAAGGATATATAATTTTTTAAAACATTATCTCCAGAATTTCGTCAGATTTAATCTTACAAAATTTAATATTTCTGTGTCAGTCTGTGTTTTCAATATTTTTTCTGTTATTATTATTTGGAGAAAAATAATTTTAAAAATCATAACCTAATATTTTACTGGAAAATAACTTTTCTATTTCAGTTTTGTATGCGGTACACTGGGCCTTAGCTATAATTTTTTTATATTTAGTTTGAAATTTTAATATCCAGATCATTTCGTGATAGGGCGTACCCTAACACACAGTCATTTTTTCCTGATCAAAACTCTTTGCTAACTATTTTTTGTTCATTTTCTTAAATTAACAGAACCCCATTCTAAAGAAGACTGTTTAAATATCAATCAGTTTTGCCAATGATATGAACAGTAAGTTCATCTACACGCAACAGCTTGAATTATGCCGTTGCATAAATGTATAATTACTATGTATAAATACTATTAAAAACCGGCAGATGTCTATACTAGTATTTTATAGACATAGAAGAATATTTTGTGCCATGTATGGTACCAGGTGCCTTCTAGGATTAAGTACAATACATCGCCAAATTTGGCACAAAAATATTGTTATGTTGGAAAGTGTTTTGTAATCGAGAGATACGTTTGGCCTGAATTATCTTTCTTTTTGTATTTGCCATCCAATCAGGGCCTTATGCACCGGTATTTGTGAATATTTCAGAATCTGCAATGGGCCTCAAGGAAGGTAAGGACGTAAGTAACGAAAAAGCAAGACAATGGATGGAAACCACTGAAAGGTATGCATTGAAATATTTATTAATTTTTTTAAATTGATGTGGGTTTTTTGCTAAACGTTCTCTAGTTTTATAATAAGGCATGCTTGTACTAGAAGCATTAGGAGGAAGTTGGCGCGCATACATATTCAGCAACATGATCAGGAACGACTGAAACAATAAATGACGGAATTTTATCAAACATATGAATACATAAAAAACTTTTTTTTTAAATATTTATTTTCTTTTTCAGATTTCATGAAAATTCTTCAAAATTTCCTTGAGGTATAATTTTACAGTATTATCTACGTTGAATCAGACGAAATTTAGTTACAGGTTAGGAATGACCTGTTGAATTGATAAGCTCATTCAAGAAGAATAAAATTAATTTTTTTTAAAAACTAGGGGCCAAGGCCCCCAGACTCGCCACGCTCGCTTTTCGTATGAGGCATTCGGACCCTAATCAGGCTTATTCGTAAAAAAGACATAATTTCAACAGACAAAACCCGAAGTTTGGATCAGATAGAATGTTACTGAGCTACACATTGCTTGGTTCTTGCATGTTCATTGGTACATAAAAATTTAAACTTCACACTACAGTAGACCCCCTCCCCCTCATAACACGGAAGATATTTTGATATGGGAATCCATGTTGTACGGGTCCTGAGCTATACTTCACATGGAGTGCGGACTCCGCTTATAACGCTGGAAAAATTATTTGCACTTCTCAGAACCACAATGATATTTAATGTTGCCATTCAAAAGTTATATTAATTAGGAGCTAAAGTGTAATAAAATCAGAACATCTGTTTCAGCTGTATTTTTTTAAATAATCTAAAACCTATTGGACAGCTTGCGAATTTGCCACCTATGGCGATTTTTCATTATTTGGCGACTTGCGTACATGTAAAGTTAATAAAAGCTACGGAAATGATAGGATAGCTTGCCACCCATGGCGACTTTTCTTTATTTGGCGATTTACACATGCTCACAACCTATAATTACTATTCATTTAAGGTTACCGGAAAACCGTTATCCATATTTTCATTTACATAATCGTTTGCAGATTGGCGTACTTAGCACCACGAATTATAACATCTCGTCGCGCTAGCAAATATCCAAAGTGTACTATAACTGCTATAATGGCATAGTTAACGCCGCCAAATATTTCTACTGGTAGCCAATAATCCAGCTGGACCGAACCGGCTTTAAAATAATCTGCATTTTAATAATTTTTCATTTCAAGATATTAGTTATTCTGTTTTGGAAAAACGAATAATCGCTCATTTTAAACTCCTGTTGTCTAAGCGAACTTACTATTTGAAAATTGTCAACTTTGTGTAAGACATTTTGAGTTACTTATTTCATGTAGTTTTTATTTTGGCGTAAAATGCGCGTCATTCTAGCTTATGTTTGTAAATTTCACGCGATTCCAGATACTTGAAAACACTTTGTTGCAAAGGAATGAATGATTTTATGCCAAATCTGGCAACCATTATGTTTATTTTTTCAGTTTTTTAATAATATCTTCTAAAATATTTCGATTTTCGAAATTTAACTCAGCTTAGCAGGTTCCTCGGAATTTTTCGAATCTGTGGGCACCTTAGTCGAAACTCAAATCCCCACGGTTTAGGAGGAGACGTGGAGTAAAACGTGGAGCCAGCTTGTACAAAAATTCTCTTTTATTCTGAAATTTACGGTGCATCAATGTAAAATATGAATAGAAATGCATTGAATTCGATTCTGTTTGCATGGGTTGATGCAAACGGAAGTTGAGACTGCTTTACGGCCCCTTCACAAAATTACAATCGATTAAAACGGCCCCAGATTGGTGTTTTACCCTACGTTCTAATCTGTTTTATCATTTATTTTAACATAAAAGTGATTTTTATTAAAAATTAGTGTGAAAATTAAAAAAATAAGTGTTGAAATTAACAAAATGAAGTATGAAAGCCACAAAAATAAGCAATTCTCACTAAAATGGGACCCTGGAAAAAATTCCTGGACCGACCCCTAGTTTGTAGTCAATTTATTTTTCCAACACAGGTGCATTAAAGGAGTTATCTCATTTTATGGGGTGGATAATTCTGAAAGAATCCTCATGCATTTAAAATATTTTCCATTTCCATGAAGAGTGTGAGGCAATAAAAATGATTATTGCCTCACGCAAATGATTATTGCAAATAATTATTGATCAAGTCCTGTAAGTGTTGAAAGTTCTTGTAAAGAGTCCACTTGTCAGGAAGGAACACGAACTTTATTGCTTCTAGAACAATCAGCTGTACAAATTTCACAAACACAATCAGACAGTAACGTCTTATAACAGCCCCCTTACTACAGAAGCTTTCACAAATGCTGTACTTCTCACACAAAATAAGACTCTTCACATCATCACGTAAATCAGACACTTTAAAAAAATGATAAAAGGAAATAAAACTGATGCAGAAATCTATCTATTATATAAATGTGAAAGTTTGTCTGTTTGTTTGTTTGTTCGTTACAATACTTGCTGTAGACCTTTTAAACAGCACAATTAGATACGAGAAACTGATTACTGTTCCCTGTATAATGCTAATTTCACTGTACCGATATAGGATGGGTGAAGTTGTCTATCTATTATATAAATGATCTATTAAGAAAAGATCTATATAAGAAATCTATCTATTATATAAATGTGAAAGTTTGTCTGTTTGTTTGTTTGTTTGTTTGTTCGTTACAATACTTGCTGTAGACCTTTTAAACAGCACAATTAGATACGAGAAACTGATTACTGTTCCCTGTATAATGCTAATTTCACTGTACCGATATAGGATGGGTGAAGTTGTGTCGCACAGAATCTCAAGACCCTGGCTGCATTTCGACTTTCTGTGGAACATGTCCTCACTGTCCAGAGAACAAGAGAAGTTGTACGAAGACGCGGCTTGCATTGTGACAGATGTAAGTAACGTAAGGACTTTCGGCATACTTAAGAAAAGGAAAACATAATTAATAAAAAGATAATTTTTGTTGTTGTCTATAACTTAGCTTAAGGGCACACGGAACATAAAATGACTCGAATTTTCAATAATCGGCCTAAAATATATTGCAGAATGAGACGATCCCATACATAAATAATTTGTGTCTTTTCAGAATATATTGTTGCAGGAAACTCTGCTAGTTTCTGGGTTCGTCGTTCTAAAGTCCTGTAAGTGTTGAAAGTTCTTGTAAAGAGTCCACTTGTCAGGATGGAACACGAACTTTATTGCTTCTAGAACAATCAGCTGTACAAATTTCACAAACACAATCAGACAGTAACGTCTTATAACAGCCCCCTTAGTACAGAAGCTTTCACAAATGCTGTACTTCTCACACAAAATAAGACTCTTCACATCATCACGTAAATCAGACACTTTCAAAAAATGATAAAAGGAAATAAAAGTGATGCAGAAATCTATCTATTATATAAATGTGAAAGTTTGTCTGTTTGTTTGTTTGTTCGTCCGGGAACTCCTCCCACGCCATTCGACTGATCGGCTTGAAATTTTGCACATACACGTAAAACGAAATAGAATACTCCGTACGCTGCTTTAAAAATCTGGAAATCCATCGTTTCCCTAATTTTTTACGAATTTTCGCAATTTTCTGGGTAGAAATCTACTATAAAGTCCGATTTCAGCACATTCGTGAGCATAGTTGACAAAGTTGGATTTATTTATTTATTATTTTCAGTAATTCAATTGAGACTGACGTCATTTTGATGTCACGAGTGTAAAAATGCATTAAAATTCCTAATTAGATTAATAATGTTTTGATAAAAAAATGCACCACGAGCGAAATAATAAACCTCCATCCAGATTATCAGATGCTGTAGAAAATAAAATAACGTGTTTTTTTCTTCTTTTCCTTTCACTAATTCATGTTAGACATCGCACCTGAGAATGATGTCATTTTGACGTCATGAGTCTAAAAATAAGTTAAAAATCTAATTACGTTAAAAGGCTTTCAAGCAAAAATTTACTATTATAAAAACCCAAAATATTTTGTATAATGCGCGAGCTACCCTTGACGATTTTTGAATAATATGATTTTTCAGCCACCGTAATAACGAAAGGAAACTTGCGGTTTTTAAAATCATGGGAAATTCGAATATCACCTAAAGGTGAAAAACACTAATTAACATAATGCATAGTGTTCGCTATTGGTTTGACGACGGTCGTCATATGTATTCCCGAAAATCGTGGCAAATGTCGCAAAGTTTGGACGACTTTTGTTGGCATATATATATATATATATATATATATATATATATATATTTACTACCTTAAGTTATTCCTTTACAATCAACATCTATATTCATTTTGAATACTTTGTAAAATACAGCTGTCTATTTAGACTATCTCCATTCTATTATTATTTATTTCCCAACCTTATCAGCAATAATGTTCAAATTACCATGTGCTCTCCGGTATGTAGAATACAATTGCTATTTCTATTTTTGTTATCTTTTTGATTCCTTTTTTCCATTTTTTATATAGCAAGGTAGGGCCCCGATGTGTGGAGTTAATATCTCTTCTGATATGCCACACAATCGAAACCCTACTATTTGGTTTGCTTTAAATTATAATCCACTGTTTGTGTGACAGTATGGTGACAGTGGTTATAATTTCCGTTCCATTCTATTTTCACAATAATTTCTTGCACTTTATTTGTCTTCAAAATGTGGTTTATAATTCTTGCTAATAGCTGATATATTTTTATGCGAGGTATGTCTTATTTGTAGTATGTTTTGTGTTTTACTTATTTAGTTATATATATATATATATATATATGTATATATTAGATATACCTTTTTTTTGTTGAATTCCAAAAAGTTTTATGAAATCTGTAAACTCTCACACAACACAACAACACAATTTAACGTCCTATTCGGATTTGATAGATTCTAAATAGTTCCTCGAAGTTATAGTGTTTGATGGTTTACACGAGACAACCATGGACGTAAATATTTAAATTGGGAGAGGTTGGGTTTTCCCCCACGTCGAGATGATATATTTTGCGGTGCTAAATGCGCAATCTGACAAGAGTTATGCTTAAAAATATATGAAGGGCTGTTTTGATGGCAATGCGTAAATTCTAAAGATTCATCCGAGTATAAAGGCACCATTGGTTTAAAATATCTAATCTGTTTCTTTAGACTGAGCACTAAAGAGTGAGAAACAAAGATAGATAATATTAATATAAGTAATAGGTAGTAATACCAGATGTGTTAGATTAATGTGGATTAAAGCGCATTATATCACGTTAATAAATATTTCGTGAAATTAAAAGTGTGCTACTCATCATATTTCAACGTGCGCGGTTGACTTACAACTAACACGAAGGTAAATTTATAGGAGGGGACACTTCTCTTAAAAAGTTGGATAACGCCACTGTTGCAAATAGATGGCGCTACGCACACTGGGTAACTGCGCATCTCAGGTTGTTTATATTTCCATCGAGGCGAAGTAAATGGAGATCGTCGAATTAGCAGAACTTTAAAAAATTAAATATATAGACTTATGAACGTCGGATATAATAATTTCTGGCTTCAGGTGTGTTTTAAATACATAATTGTCTTAGAATACTATTTCGTAATTAATATAGGCAATAATTTCGAAGCAAAGTAATATTATGTATATAATTCCGTGTTAATATTTTGCCCAAAAGTTGTATTTTAAGAAATAGTTGTAAAATTACCTCTAATAAGAGCTCGCTTCTTAACTAACAGATCCATTTTTGGGTTCAATTTCACACTCAAGGAATTCTTATTTTAGCAAAAATAAACGTACCTTCTATTTAATGATCATGTGATTACATCCTGGTTCATCACAATGTTGAGACTCTATCTGAATTTTTATTCGTTCGGTCGTTTCTCCTCTAATAAGCGATTTTTATAACATGTAATAATAACTCATTAAATCTGACTCCATTTTTTAGAACAGCACATTTATTATCACTGCACACTGTTGCCATATGTGCAACATAACATTTACAAACGGATGAAATTTTTAAACAATTATTTTACTAAATAGATCAAACCTTACGAAGCTTATAGAAATCGGTGGTTTACATAACAGCTTGTGGTTGCCTTGTTAACAAATGAATAAAAAAAGGCGTAAAAAAAGTTTTTATCTTAAGATTATAAAAAATTGAGTTTATATTTGTTAACAAGTACGCATATCATGACTGAGGGAAAATAAGTTTTCGTCTGCCACAGTATGTATTTACATTAGAAAATGTCTTTGAATTCATTACTGAGTTCTTCATGTAACGTGAACACGAAGGTAAATTTATAGGAGTGGACACTTCTCTCAGAAAGTTGGATAACTCCGTTTCTGCAAACAGATGGCGCTATGCACACTTTGTAACTGCGCATCTTAGGTTGTTTATATTTCAATCGAGGCGAAGTAAATGGAGATCGTTGAATTAGCCGAACTTCAAACAATAGACTTATGAACGCGATAAATAATAATTACTGGCTTCAGATGTATTTTAATTAGATAATTGTCTTAGAATACTATTTCGTAATTATTATAGGTAATAGTTTCGAAGCGAAGTGGTATTATGTATGTAATGTCTGTTTATCATTTTGCCCAAAAGTTGTATTTTTATAAATATTAGTAAAAGAAGAATGTAGTTTGTGTGAATGAAATATTTAAAGTGTTTATTTATAATAAGGATCACATTCAAACAAGCAGTATTTACATTTATTTTATGCTGCGACAAATTTTAACACAGCTTTAAATTGCCGCTAAAAACTCTTATTGAAATATTAAATTCATGTTGCATAAAGAACTCAGTCATGAATTCTAAGCCATTTTCTAATCTAAATCTATAATGTGGCTGACGAAAACTTCTTTTCTGTCTGCCGCGATATACGCAGTCGTTAACAAAACTCAATATTTTAATAATATTAAGATAGAACATATTTTTTCCTTTTTTACTCATTTGTTGCTAAGGCAAACAGGTAAGAAAAATGAAAAAATAAAATAAAATTTAGTACTCGCGATCATAATCTCGTTCACATGCTAGGTTGGAAAATTAAAAACAAGTAAAATTGGTAATCAGTCAGCACGGGAAATGCTTTATTCTTTTACCGCTTGGATCGCTGCCCGTCGCTAGATTTCCAATGTTTACATAATTGAAACTTATTTGGGGTACCAAAAATCCAGTATAGCAGCTATGGAGAGTGTTCACTCCTATAATATATCTCCGTGCAACTAATTAAACTATAATCCTACGTTGCGCTAATGTATTCCGCGGTAGTTTCAACAAAGGAATTACTTGAACCTTTTTTTTTTTTAGATTTTGTTTTCGCACAGGTACGATTATATATTAGGAAAATATTCGTTTCGTACCGTGCGAAGAACGGGCACGCAGCTAGTGTTAAATGAAAATCATTGTTCAGGAATGCTTTAAAACAACATATTTTAAGTACTGTGAGTATGCTCTTAGTTTTTCGCATTTTCTCAAAATGCGTTCTTTTATTCTTCGGTACACTTTTCTAAAAATCTATCAGGTACGCAGATGAAACTTTCAAAAATTGTTTAACATACTTGTTTCTTTAAAAATATCTAACATTAGAAATCCGTGTGAAAAAACTTAAAAATATTGAATTTTCTTTTATTTAAATTTTAGGATACTTTTTAAGTTCTTCAGTAATTTTTTTAAAAATTTTATTTCTTTTTAGCCTAAATGAAAACGGCTTCCTAGGCTTACTATTTCTAGATAGTATATTTTCTGATACCATACCAAATTTTAAGGTAATAAAATAAAGATTTTAGAAAAGTGTACCAAACAGACATACTGTTCAAAAAACTTCGGTAATATGTAGAAAGTATGTCAGAGATATGTAGAAAAGTTTATTTCTAAAAAGCTAATTCATGCTTCAAATTAATCATTTTTATTTATATACTAGCTGCGTGCCCGTTCTTCGCACGGTAGGAAACGAATGTTTTCCTAAAATACAATCGTAACTATCTATCCGAAAACAAAATGTCAAAAAGTTCAAGTAGTCCTTTTGTTGAAACTACCGCGGGATATATTACGTACGCAACGTAGGATTATCACAGGGGAACCTAGGATTTTTTAACTGATTTTAGCAATATTTGGGGCGCTGAATCAAAATATGCAGTCAGTTTTTCTCCATAAGCTCTACTTTTTTAGATAAGTGCTTTTTTTTCTTTGTTTTAAATACAATTTTACATGAAATGAGCAGTTGTAACTCCATTTTATACAGTCCTAAATGACATATACAATTATTAATTCCTGCATAATTGTCCTATTTTTAGTCTGTGATCCAGTTATTTCCAAGAAAATTCACCAGATGGAGTCAGCGTCCAATAACTTAAGTGACCTTCAGTTTAACTAGCGTTGGGGGTCAGTTATCGAGTTCCCGCCTTACAGGGTAGAACAAATTTGTCTCTGCGTGATATTTATGTTTATAAAATTGTATTATAAAGTTAATCCAAAACGTACTTTATTGTAGATTGTTATATTTGTGGTGTTGAATTGAAATAAAATGAGTTCCAGTAAAAGAAGTTGTAAAAATCATCCTGATGTGTTTTGCTACATATGTGGAGAATACACATTGAAAGAAAACAGAAAGACTGTTAATGACTTTATAAAAAGAGCTTATTATGGATACTTTGGTGTTAAGTTTGGAGATCAAGATAAAACATGGGCACCACATCAGGTCTGTAAAACTTGCACAGAACACTTACGGCAATGGACTACAGGGAAAAGAAAAAGTCTAAAATTTGGTCTACCGATGGCCTGGAGAGAACCCAAAAACCACATCGATGACTGTTATTTCTGCTTAGTAAATATTACTGGTATCAATAGAAACAATCGTAGCAAGTGGACTTATCCTGATTTACCCTTTGCAAGACGGCCAGTCCTACACTTAGAGGAAGTGCCGATTCCAGAATTTTCCCAACTACCAGAGCTCGTTGAAGAAGTGTGTTGTCCCTCTGATAACCCTGCTGATTCGAATGAAGGTGACAGTGATTATGAAGCGATGTCCTCAATTCCTCAACGTTTTAATCAGGATGAGTTAAATGACCTCATCAGAGATCCCAACCTGTCAAAAAAAGCTTCAGAACTACTTGCTTCGCGGTTAAATGAAAAAAATTTACTCGAACAGGGAACCAAGATTACTTTTTACCGTACAAGAGAAAAAGATCTACTGCCTTTCTTTTCTCAAGAAAACAATCTTGTGTTTTGTAATGAAATTAGAGGACTCCTGGAAAAAATGGGTCTTCCTGAATATTTCTCAGATGACTGGCGTCTATTTATTGACAGCTCAAAGCGAAGTTTAAAGTGTGTTCTGCTGCACAATGGGAACATATATGGTTCAATACCAATTGCTCACGCAACGAAAATGAAAGAAGAATATAACACCATTGCTCTGGTCTTGGAGAGAATAAAATATTATGAACATCAATGGGTGATTTGTGTGGACTTAAAAACGGTAAACTTCCTTCTTGGGCAGCAGAGTTGTCACACCAAATACCCATGTTTCTTGTGCCTGTGGGATAGTAGAGACAAAACACACCATTGGTTTAGAAAAGAATGGCCTAAGAGAGAAAATATGGATGTTGGAGAAAAAAATATCATTAATGACCCTTTAGTTAAACGAGAGAAAATCATCTTTCCTCCACTGCATATCAAGCTGGGCCTTATGAAGCAGTTTGTAAAAGCTCTTGACAAGAACGGACCCTGCTTTGCATATATTGGAAGAATAATGCCTCAGTTGAGTATGGAGAAACTTAAAGCAGGGATATTTGATGGCCCGCAAATAAGAAAACTCATTAAGGATCCTGCCTTCATAACTTCGATGAATGAAGTTGAGCGAAAAGCTTGGACTTCCTTTGTTGCAGTTATCGAAAACTTCCTTGGCAAACACAAAGCTGAAAACTATATTGAGCTGGTAAACGAGATATTGAATAATTTCAGATCCCTTGGCTGTAACATGAGTATTAAGGTGCACTATTTACACAGCCACTTAGACAATTTTCCGGAAAATTTAGCAGACACTAGTGAAGAACAAGGTGAAAGATTTGACCAGGATATTAAAACTATGGAAGATCGCTATCAAGGAAGATGGGATACCCATATGATGGCAGATTACTGCTGGAGTTTAAAAAGGGACTGTCATAAGAAACATTCAAGAATGTCACGGAAAAGAAGCTTCAGAAGTTTTGAGTGAGTAGTTGGTTGGTATTACTTCTTATCTTTGCTTATAATAATTGTATAATGTAATAATAAAAATTACGAGTTTAGGTTTTATTTGATCCATTGACTTAACTCAAAATTGTGATATGTGAATTTACCTAAAATGTTATATCTCAAAAATTTGAGCTGATAGGCAAAAACCAATGCCATATTTGAATTCAGGGCATCAAATTCATACAAAATCAGGTCCAAACACCAGGGCACCAAAACAGCTGTTCCCCGGTGTTATGGTTTAGTTAGTAGTAGGATGATCGTTGAAGGATAATGAATATAACACTTTTAATTTCACGAAATAGTTATTAACGTGGTATACTGTGCTTTAATCCATATAATTCCAACAAATCTACTATTATTACCAGAGGAAAAAATGGGAATACTATCTATTACTTATATTAATATTATCTATTTTCGTTTCTCCATCTTGAATGCTCAATTTAAAGAAACAGATTAGATATTTTAAACCAATGATGCCTTTCTACTTTTTGGTGATTCTGTGGAATTTATGTATTGCCATTAAAACAGATCTCCATATATTTTTAAGCATAATTCTTGTCTGATTGGCGTATTTAGCGCAGCAGGATATTTCATCTCACGGTGGTGAAAAAGATTCAATCTGTACCAAATAGTATTTAAATCCACCATGGTTCAGGCTCGTGAAAACATCAAACTGTGTAATCTTGAGGAACTATTTGGAATCGCTCAGATTGCGAATAGGGCGTTAAATTGTGTTGCAGAGTTACAAATTTCAGACAACTTTTAATCTATGACGTCATGTTATGACCAGGGTAGTGGAATTTAGTCATTTCGCGCAGTAGTTTTCAAACGGAGTAATATTGAAACATGCGACGTTGAAAAACTCTCGCTCTCAGCAGAACTTTATTAAGGTTAATTTGAGAGATATTGGGGTTATTCCTAGCTAATCGGTATTTCAAATATTTTCCGGATCTATTTTGCTAATGATGTAACTTTTGTGCAAGAGCTTGTTAAGTTGCTAAAATTTAACAAAAAAAGTATATCTAATATAAATAATATACCGCCAAAAGTCGTCCAAACTTGGCGACATTTTGCACGATTTTGGGGAATACATGCAACGACCGTTGTCAAAACGATAGCGAAATCTATGAATTATATTAATTAGTATTTTGCATCTTGTGCCGACATTTGAATTACCCACGATTTTAAAAAATGCAAGTTTCCTTCCGTTATTATGGTTGATGAAAAATCACAGAGATCAAAAATCGCTAAGGGTAACATGCGCATTAAACAAAATACTTTGAATTTTTATAATAGTAAATTTTTGCGTCAAAGCCTTTTAATGTAATGAGATTTCAAACTCATTTTTAAACTCATCACCTCAAAATGACATCATAAGTTTCAAAATGAGGTTATGGAATTTTCAGTTGCGATATCTAACGTGAATTAGTGAAAGAAGAAAAAGAAAAAAAAAACACGTTATTTTATTTTCTGCAGCCTTTGATAATCTGGTTGGAAGTTTATTCTTTCGCTCGTGTTGTAATTTTTTGTCAAGACCTCCTAAACTCGTTAGGATTTTTAATGCCTTTTCACACTCGTGAGATCAAAATGACGCCAGTCTCACTTGAATTGTTGAAAATAATAAATAAATAAATCTAACTTTGTTAACTATGCTCACGAATGTGCTGAAATCGGACATTTGAGTAACTTTCTACCCTGAAAATTGTGAAAAATCGTAAAAAATTAGGGAACGGGTTGATTTCCAGAATTTTCAAACAGTATACAGATGTAATTATCAGCCTAAGGACAGTTAGCAGCCTACGGATGGAATTATGTAAAACGACATTTTATGTCGTTTTACATGTATGTGCAAAATTTCAAGCCGATCGGTCGAACGGTGTGGGGGGAGTTCCCGGACGAACAAACAAACAAACTTTCACATTTATATAATAGATGAGTTTTAATTTGTGTAAATACAGTGGACAAGAAATTTCATTTTTATCTTTATTTTTAAATAAAATGCATAACGTTAGGTATTTTGCAAAAACTGCCTCTTTTTACCTGTCGAGATGTTCCGTGTGTCCTCAGCAAATTTAGAATTGCTTAAAATTGATAAGCCTAGTCGGAGAAAAAGTGTTGCAATCAAAATAAATTATTATCTTTTGTGATTCCAAATCAACCCGTGTATCGCTACATTTCTTTTGCTTACACATGCTTACATTCGCAGGTTTTATCGCAGCTGAAGGAAAAGACACTGTTAAAAAACAGCGGCCAAACCGTGCCCGGAGAGGATCAAGTGGAATCTGACAGTCATAAATGCAGGACATTCAGCGAGGCTCTCATGGAAATGCACCTGCAGGATCCTTCCTTTACGATCGATGATCTGATAGCACAACTGTTCACCGTCGTTAGTGCCGTAAGTGGCTCAGTTTTGTGCTTCTGCAAAAATAGAGAGTATTGCATTGTTAAGACCTTATTACACGAAGAAAATTTCGGGCAATTTGGTTGCTGCAATCAGTTGCCGAAATTCCTTCACGCAAGTCGATGAGTAAGCAGGGTTGCCATAATAGACAAACTCAGCTGTGCTCACAAACGCCTGAGATTCGCCGAATTGGCGATTGCGAGACAACGTAATTGTGGGTAGCACAGCGCCTCAGCAATCTTTTTGGATATTTAGGATCTCAACGGTTCTATAAATGTGGAATTTCACATTTGCTTTTAATCAGATCTATTTCCATATCGCTATTCCAGTTGAGAGAAATTTTTCATTCGCTCAGCATTACGACCGGTATCGTCGAGTCGTCCGCCATCTTTGTGACGTAGGAATAGGAAGCGCTGCAACTGGTTCTCATTCCAGCAGCCCGCAATATTTTCGTCTTCCAGAGAAAAAGTTGGAATTATCAGTTCCCTAGGTAACAGAGGAAAGTTTCCAGGAAAGAGGTTCCCGCAACTGGCTGCAGAAACAAAATCACCCGAAATTTTCTTCGTGTAATAAGGCTTTAAAAACCATCTTTTAGAACTGTTGTTGTTCTTGTACGCGTGTCCATGGACAGAGGATTGCACCATGGAAAGAGGTGTCATTACCCCCCGAGGGGTTGGACTTCTGCCTGTTGGTCCCTAATTTCGAACCCATTCCAGATGAGGGACTAACACCTCCTGAAATCGACACCCCCCCCCAGGGGTGGCTCCTATGTCCTCCCATATTCAAACGAATATGGGAGGACATGGGAGCCACGACGGATATTACGTGCACCAGCTCCCATGAACGTGCACGGTGCCACAGCAGTCCAGCCGAGAGTTCACCCTCCCAAACACTAGCCAAGCCGGATGCTGCCTCCCTTTTCGTGTTCTTATGCGAACGGAGCTTAACGACTAGATCACTGCGGGACTTTTGAACTGTTCATGACCGAAAGTAGCCGTATAAAAAAAAAAAAATCTGATGTGTCCAACACATGACTTCCTTGCACGTCTATTAATTCAAAAATGTTTTTTACGCACTTCCTCTAAACTTATTTGTTTGAAAGAGATAAAATATCAATAATAGTAAGGTCTAGCGATTTCTAGCCAAATATTTCGACATCACCATGTTGAGTTCAATTTGAAAGATTTCCTTCTGACACTTTTTTGGCGATATTTCACCAAAAGCCGACAAACTTGAGATAGTTTGCGAGATTTTAGGGATAGCCAAAGTAGTCATTCACCACCACTGACTTTCAATGAATTGAATGCATCCATATACCTTAATGTATTTAAAGTCAGTTGGCTCACCCTGTAAATAAATTCCTAGTCGATTGCTGTCAAAAAAGATATTGAAAACAGTTAGATATTATAACATAGTTCTAAATACAAAAGTTCGAAATTCTACGGGTTAAAGTTTTAGAGTTATACAAAATACGAAATAATTTTTGGCACCAAATTTGGCGATATTTCGGCGAAACTCGTCAATGTCGACGACATTTGGCGAGATTTTAAGCATGGACCAACAATGACAGATTATCGCCAAATTTGGCGATATTTCGCTAAAACTCGCCAAGAACGATGACAAATGGCGATACTTTGGGCATGGACCAAATGACTGACTATCGCCTAATTTGGCGACATTTCGGCAAAACTCGCCAAGGTCGAGGACAGACGGCGAGATTTTGGGCATGTACCAAACAATGACTGACTACAATTGTATTATATTGAAGATTTCCATAGACATTAAAGTACTGAAATTCTTTTTGGTGGTCCTGTAAAGAAACTCCAGTAGATTGGAACCAAAAATCGAGATGCACAACTAGATGTTACAACAATCTTACATATGAAATTTCATAATAGTTTTTGAGATTTGAGAGTTAAATATGCACACACTACACCAAAAGTCACCAAGCTTGGCGACTTTTGGCATAGTTCTTGAGGGAGGCACGTGACCGTGGTCGGACCATTACCTAACTTATGTGGTAGGACGGTATTGTGCTTGAAATGGATGAATGCCCCTAAAATTGCCATTGACCGTAATGTATTGGAAATCTTTTGAGTGTTCCTGTAGCAGAACTGTAAATGATAAAGACACTTTTTTTAATGGAGAAATTCATTTTCTAACTCTTTACAGCATATATCACTCCTGAGTCGTTTGAAATAGCCCAAAACCTCTAAAAAACGCTTTGATGAATGTCGGCCCATAGAGCGTAATGTATTTCGAATCTTTTAGGCGGTTCTGTAGATAAACTGTCCAGTCGAATGGAACCGAAAGGGGAGGTGCGCAACTAGATGTTACAACAATCCTAAATATAAAGTTTCATCATTCTACGCCTAATAGTTTTTGAGATATGCGAGTTTAATGAATTTCGGCCCATTGAGCGTAATGTATTTCGAATGTTTTGGGCGGTCCTGTAGATAAACTATCCAGTCGAATGGAACCAATAGGGGAGGTGCACAACAAGATGTTACAACTATCCAATATATGAAGTTTCGACATTCTACGCCTAATAGTTTTTGAGTTAGGCGAGTTTAATGAATTTCGGCTCATAGAGCGTAATGTATTTCGAATCTTTTGGGCGGTCCTGTACATAAACTATACATTCGATTGCGACCAAAAGGGGAGGTGCACAACTAGATCATAGAACAATCCTAAATATCAAATCTCAACATTCTACGACCAATAGTTTTTGAGATATGCGAGTTACATACATACGTACGTACGTACGTACGTACGTACGAACATACGTACGTACGTACAGACGGCATGGAAAAACTGACCACAATAGACTCGACGCTGGTCAAAATGAGTTGCAGACGCGTTAATATGATCGTGCATGCTAGCCTACGATGAGATGCATCGAAAAAATTCTTAAAATTAAATTTAGAGGTAGTCAAAATCGGTTTTTTTGTCGAAATTTGGCCCCCAAAATTTTTCGGGATCACATTACTTCCTTATACTACGTACAAGGAAGTGAAAAAACGCGAAATTGTGTGCATCGCTCTATAAAGGAATATAAATTTATTTCAGCAAAATCAAAAATTACCTTCAAATATCCCCACCAGGTGGCGTATTAATTTGAAAAACTGTATAAAATGGAAAATGTACGTATTCGTCATTCTTATGCTGAAGGGTTGCCATAAGTAGCGATTAGGCTATTGCTTCTAACTCAGGCGACTGTCTTGCCGTTACAGTTTTAAGTAACAAAACTTTGTTTAAGCTCTTAAATCAACAGAATACTGGTTACCGTAATGGTTAACGCATCATTCTATCACAACTTGGGTCGGAGTTCGATTCCTGGCATGGACTTAAGTGTTTGTTATGTCTTTGTTGGTCATAACGGTGCCCGGCCATTGCGTATTCCTTCGCAAATTGCCATCAGATATGGCGATTATCTGGCCAAGGCTTAATGTGCCAGTGAAACCAAAAATAAATATTGTGTGTGAATATTGGTTCGTCCTCCAATAAAGGAAATAAAATAAGTCCAATTTTCCTACTGGAATCAAAAGAAAGAAAGAAAATCTGACACACTCTTATATTAAAACGACACTAAACTGCAATAGGTACACTAAAAGCGTATCATAATGCATGTGTCGTCACTATTTGTCTTCTTTGTTCCATTACATTGGAAAGTGTGTCATAATACATGAGTTTGCCGTATTATTATTACTATTATTATTACTAGAGAGAGAACTTCTTGCACACCTGAACCTATCTCTCCTGTGAAACAAATCGCAGCATTAATTTTTTTTGGCAGCGCGCCAAATCCAACCTCTTACCTTTGGGCGAGCAGTATTTATGTTATTTCGGAAAAACGCATCATCTGAAATTTAAACTCCTGTTATCCACGCCATCGTATTAGCGATTTTAAAATTTATGAACTTTAAGAAATATTTTTCGAGTTAATTTATTCTCGTGCTTTTTATTGATGTGAAATTGACGTAATGTCTTGTGAAATGTCAAACTTATGTTTGAAGACAGGCTTTATTCTGGTTACTGATTGGTCGGGGAGAGTATGCGCATGCCCAAAATGCATCAAAAGCGTCTTCAAGAATCTGCCTCGAGCTGCCTTTGTGTTTTAAGACATATAGATTTTTTTATTATTATTATTTTTTCATAAAACACTTCTTCAGAATTTAAATCTCTATTGAAATCGACTACTAAAACCGTTTTGCAATCGTCGCCAGGAAAATTCCAACTATGCTTGATGTCTTTTTACCCTAATATAGACACCTTTGTGTAGACCAATTAATATTCCCGCTAAATAAGCAATAGTGTATGTCAATTTCTGGCCAAATGCAGAATTTATTGCCAAGCTGGGTTCACTTTGTGAGATTTTATTTCTTGAGCCATACTTGGCAATAAATGGCCAACCTTAGCGACATTTGGCATTTTATTACCCCACAGCTAAAGTGATTCGCCGCGTATACAAAAGTCCTAGTCAGAAATTAATACGCCTTGTCAGAATTTTTAGCAAGCAAATGCTAAAAAGAGGCAACATATATCACGTGTTTAGATTTGAATTTCCTTTCAAAAGCCCTAAAGAAGCGATGAAAGAACGGCGGATCAAACTCGTGGACATACGTTAGCCTGTGTACTGTACGATTTGTATTAAAAATGACTTTTGCAAAAGCGCTTATAAATCATGGAAAACACCTCACAATTTCTTTTTCGCATTGTGCTTTGTACTAGGTTGGATAAACGTTTCGTTTTTTACTTCCTTGTACGTAATATAAGGAAGTAATGTGATCCCGAAAAATTTTGGGGGCCAAATTTCGACAAAAAAACCGATTTTGACTACCTCTAAATTTAATTAAAAAATTTTTTTCGATGCATCTCATCGTAGGCTAGCATGCACGATCATATTAACGCGTCTGCAACTCATTTTGACCAGCGGCGAGTCTACTGTGGCCAGTTTTTCCATGCCGTCTGTACGTACGTACGTACGTACGTATGTATGTAACTCGCATATCTCAAAAACTATTGGTCGTAGAATGTTGAGATTTGATGTTTAGGATTGTTCTATGATATAGTTGTGCACCTCCCCTTTTGGTGGCAATCGAATGGATAGTTTATGTACAGGACCGCCCAAAAGATTCGAAATACATTACGCTCTATGGGCCGAAATTCATTAAACTCGCCTAACTCAAAAGCTATTAGGCGTAGAATGTCGAAACTTCATATTTTGGATAGTTGTAACATCTAGTAGTGCACCTCCCCTTTTGGTTCCATTCGACTGGATAGTTTATCTACAGGACTGCCCAAAACATTCGAAATACATTACGCTCAATGGGCCGAAATTCATTAAACTCGCATATCTCAAAAACTATTAGGCGTAGAATGTTGAAACTTTATATTTAGGATTGTTGTAACATCTAGTTGTGCACCTCCCCTTTCGGTTCCATTCGACTGGATAGTTTATCTACAGAACCGCCCAAAAGATTCGAAATACATTACGCTCTATGGGCCGAAATTCATCAAAGCGTTTTTTAGAGGTATTGGGCTATTTCAAACGACTCAGAAGTGATATATGCTGTAAAGAGTTAGAAAATGAATTTCTCCATTAAAAAAAGTGTCTTTATCATTTATAGTTCTGCTACAGGAACACTCAAAAGATTTCCAATACATTACGGTCAATGGCAATTTTAGGGGCATTCATCCATTTCAAGCACAATACCGTCCTACCACATAAGTTAGGTAATGGTCCGACCACGGTCACGTGCCTCCCTCAAGAACTATGCCAAAAGTCGCCAAGCTTGGCGACTTTTGGTGTACGTGTGTGCATATTTAACTCTCAAATCTCAAAAACTATTATGAAATTTCATATATAAGAATGTTGTAACATCTAGTTGTGCATCTCGATTTTTGGTTCCAATCTACGGGAGAGTTTATTTACAGGACCACCGGAAAGAATTTCAGTACTTTAATGTCTATGGACATCTTCAATATAATACTACTGTAGATAGTCATTGTTTGGTACATGCCCAAAATCTCACCGTCTGCCCTCGACCTTGGCGAGTTTTGGCGAAATATCGCTAAATTTGGCGATAGTTAGTCATTTGGTCCATGCCCAAAGTATCGCCATTTGTCATCGTTCTTGGCTAGTTTTGGCGAAATATCGCCAAATTTGGCGATAATCTGTCATTGTTTGGTTCATGCTTAAAATCTCGCCAAATGTCGTCGACATTGACGAGTTTTGCCGAAATATCGCCAAGTTTGGCGCCAATAATTATTTCGTATTTTGTATAACTCTAAAACTAACCCGTAGATTTTTTAACTTTTGTATTTAGAACTATTGCAATATCTAACTGTTTTCAATATCTTTTTTGACAGCAATCGACTGAGAATTTATTTACAGGGTGAGCCAAATGACTTCTAATACATTGAGGTGTATGGATGCATTCAATTCATTGAAAGTCTGTGGTTAATGACTACTTTGGCTATCCCCAAAATCTCGCAGACTATCTCAAGTTTGTCGGCTTTTGGTGAAATATCGCCAAATAAAGTGTCAGAAGGAAATCTTTCAAATTGAACTCAGCTTGGCGATATCGAAATATTTGGCTGGAAATCGCTAAACCTTACTATTATTGATATTTTATCTCTTTCAAACAAATAAATTTAGAGGAAGTGCGTCGAAAATATTTTTGATCTAATGGACGTGCAAGGAAGTCATGTGTTGGACACATCAGATTTTTTAATATAGCGTCCTGGTGCCGATATGTGGAATTTTCATTGACGCAAATTCTCTAATCTTTATTAAGCAATTTTCAAGGTAGTTCACTATTTTGTAATGAATGTATCCTACCCGTCTGTAGACAGTTTGAAACAGGGTATTTTAACAATAGATTTCCCGTGCACTTTAAACGTAATTCTTGATTATCTTCTTGAGCCCTGATGTCGACGTATGTGAACCTGTCTTACTTACCTTACAAAATTTGATCCAATTGCATTTCTGATATTTCGATTTCGTCTGTAAATATATGGATGATTTTCTCTCTATTCTAAAAAAAAGTAAGGTCCGCTGTCGTCACCGCTGTCAAAAGCTTGTTCGCCTATCTCCTCCTAAACCGTGGGGATTTGAGTTTCGACTAAGGTGCCCACAGATTCGAAAAATTCCGAGGAACCTGCTAAGCTGACTTAAATTTCGAAAATCGAATTATTTTAGAAGATATCAATAAAAAACTGAAAAAATAAACATAATGGTTGCCAGATTTGACATAAAATCATTCATTCCTTTGCAACAAAGCGTTTTCAAGTATCTAGAATCGCGTGCAATTTACAAACATGAGTTAGAATTACGCCCATTTTACGCCAAAATAAAAACTATATGAAATAAGTAACTCAAAATGTGTTACACAAAGTTGACAATTTTCAAATAGTAAATTCGCTTAGACAACAGAAGTTTAGAATGAGCGATTATTCATTTTTCAAAAACAGAATAACTAAAATCTTGAAAATGAAAAATAATTAAAATGCAGATTATTTTAAAGCCGGTTCGGTCCAGCTGGATTATTGGCTACCAGTAGAAATATTGGGCGGCTTTAACTATGCCATTATAGCAGTTATAGTACACTTTGGATATTTGCTAGCGCGACGAGATGGTATAATTCGTGGTGCTAAGTACGCCAATCTGCAAACGATTATGTAAATGAAAATATGGATAACGGTTTTCTGGTAACCTTAAATGAACAGTAATTATAGGTTGTGAGCATGTATAAATCGCCAAATAAAGAAAAGTCGCCATGGGTGGCAAATTCGCAAGGTGTCCAATAGGTTTTACATTATTAAAAATACAGCTGAAACAGATGTTCTGATTTTATTATGCTTTAGCTCCTAATTAATATAACTTTTGAATAGCAACATTGAATATCATTGTGTTTCTGAGGAGTGCAAATAATTTTTCCAGCGATTATAAGCGGAGTCCGCACGCCAGGTGTAGTATAGCCTAGGACCCGTACAACACGGATTCCCATAACAAAATATCTTCCGTGTTATGAGGGGAAGGGGTCTACTGTACAGTGAAATTTAAATTTTTATGTACCAATGAACGTGCAAGAACCAAGCAATGCGAAGCTCAGTAACATTCTATCTGATCCAATCTTCGGGTTTTGTCTGTTGAAATTATGTCTTTTTTACGAGTAAGCCTTATTAGGGGCCGAATGCCTCATACGAAAAGCGAGCGTAGCGAGTCTGGGGGCCTTGGCCTCTAGTGTTTGAAAAGAAACTAATACGCTAGAACTCTGAACTAGTTTTTATACATGAAATCACTTGTTGTTTCAGTTGTCAGTCACTTGTTCTTAACGCTTAAAACTGCGCAAGATTACGGGGGGAGGGAATGAAAATAATCTATTTTTTTTTGCTATGTGAATATTTTCTAGCCAAAATTACTGAAGCTAATAATAAGAAATTCACTATATTATGTGAGTTTTTTCGTATAGGTGATAAATTAGACAGCATTTTCCAAAGTTCGCAACCTGTTAGTGGGGGGGGGGGGGAGGGCGAAACGTTCTTTCAAAAGATTTCTCTTTATACAGGGTCATTCACAATTCTCTCCCGTGTCTGGAAGGCTTATAAAAAATATATATTACACATACAGCTACAAAGTTGGCTTTATTGGAGAAAGAAATGCTACAAGTTTTATTTCACAAAAGTCCAGTATTTGAACCTTCCGTGACTGCAACGGATTAATGCAATTTTTTCGGGGGGAGGGCTTTTAGTTTATCGAGAGGGGAAGGTTAATTAGAAGACTGGCATATACATCCATTTTCTGGAAGTAAAATAGGATCTTTTACATTACTTTCTTTAATCTAAATCGGAGTCGTAGCCCCATCCACTTCCTATAATCAGTCCTTGTTTCGTGATTCGGCAGATATCAAGTCTAAAGTCAAATTCTTCCCACACTCACACACTCGTTTTAACATGGTAACAAATGCAATTGTGATTTTTTTTGGCGTAAATTTCGTCTTTGGCATAAGCACACGATCTTTTGTGTAACCCTATACAAAAAATTGCCAGGAATTAGATCCGGAGTGCAAGGTGGCCACGGAAGAAGGCGATTGTCGTCGGCAGAACCCCGTCTAATCCAACGACGAGGAAGCCAGTTATTTGGGAAACAAAACTTGCATTGCTTCTTTCTTGGAAAAGATTTTACTGGAGAAAGAAACACTGCAAGCACTTTTGTCTTTCTTGAACAACAAATTAACTGCCCATTCCCGACAAAATTGCATTGATCCGTCGCTGTCAAGAGAGGTTCACATATTCGACTTATATATTACAAGTTATATTGGAAATATAACTTGTAACACTTCAAATTTGTTACTCTTCTGGCGATATATATTTAAGCTTTCCAAATCCCGGAGGGAATTGTGAATAACCCTGTATATCTATGATAAAACACATGTCTACAAATTTCTTACTGCAAGGCACAACACTCACGAATACCTAAAATTCAATGAACAATTTCAATATCGTTTTTGTTGGATCATGGATGGAGAGAGAACGGGAAGTTGATCACTTTCCATAAAAAGAAAATAATATATATACACGGGCAGACCAGAAATTCCCGGAAAACCCCCATCCACTATTTTGTTACTACCGGAATTCATAGCATGCAGTATGAGGGAAGTGTAGTTGAAGGTACTCATACGAATGCATGATGATCAGTTGGCGCGATGCCGAAGTTCAAGCAAAGGACAAACATGAAGTTCATGTGCAGGTTGGGGGACAGTGAAGGTGTGCTGCACCATGAGTTTGCACCAGCTGGACAAACTGTTAAACCTTTAACGCGCAGTGTTCCCGCTCTGAGAACACCAAACTCTGACGCTTTGGCTGTTGCCAGTCACGGAGAATAGATTTGATTTCTATAAAAACAGTGGCGGGGGACCTAGCTCCAAGAGAATCCTCTACTTTTTAGCACGTCGTTTCCCGTAAAAAAAAGGGTCACGATTCTTTTTAACAGCACCGACATCTGTTGCCCATCCATTGCCCAATGCTGAAAAAAGGGCAGCCGTTGCCATCGCTCGACTTAACGACCAGCAAGAGGGCGGACGATCGAAACGTTCATCGCGTGCTACAGATCTAGAGACCCATTTTTTGACGGGGGTCTCTAGATCTGTGGCACGCGATGAACGTTTCGATCGTCCGCCATCTTGCTGGTAGTTAAGTCGAGCGATGGCAACGGCTGCCCTTTTTTCAGCGTTGGGAAAGGGTTGCGCCTCAAAGGGTTAACGTTCTTTTTACATGCAAGTTTTGAAAAGCCTGCGGGAGGCAATCCGAAGAGAACGTACCACCAAATGGCAAGGAGGATGGTCCCTGCATCGCTCCCTCCCACACATCGATTGTTGCGCAGGCACGGCTCGGAGAAAAGAACATTCCACTCCTCCGCCAGCCTCCCTACTCACCGGATTTGGCACCGTCGGATTTCTGGCTCTTCCTCAAGATCAAAATGGACCTCCAAAGCAACCATTTTGACACCGTAGAAGATATCGAAGCCAACGCGACGGCTGAACTTCGGAAGACACCGATAGAGGACTTTCAGCGTTGTTTCCAGCAATGGCAGGAGCGGTGAAGCAAGTGTGTGTGTTCTGAGGGCGAACACTTTCGAAGGCGATTAAGTACCCCTGTATAAACATTGTGGTAATAAAGAGTTACATCACAATTCCGGGAACTTTTCGACTGCCCGCCGTATTTTGTCTATAAAATTATTGCTTTAAAGTGTATCGTTGCTGTTATGTTTTTATGCAAGAGTATTTGAAATTTTTTTTAGGGTTATGATACTTCGTCTATCACATTGACAAGGGCCTTGTGGCTGCTCGGTCTGCACCCCGATGTTCAAGAAATTGCGTTCGAAGAGATTACGTCGGGAACTGACCAATCAGTGACGTTCGAGGACGCACGGAAACTCCCTTTCCTAGAATGCATCATCAAGGTGAGAGCATTCATAGGTGTCCTTCGAGATTGAAAAATCACAATGGTTTCTGCTTGGCTGTATTTGACACCCATTGGCGAGATGAAATATGCGTAATATGGATGATGCATAAGAATGTACGGAGAATTGTTTAAATTGCGACTAATGGAAATGGTTATCGATCAAGACATGCTTGAATTGCTAAAATAAGTCTAAAAATCGTCATGGTGTGGCAAAAATAAAAGCTGTGCCTAAAAGGGTTTTATTTATTCATTTTTTTAATGTCAATAAGTTTTACATTGTAGTAGAACATTCGTGTGAAGCGTGTACATACCTTACATCAGTACTTACGTACTATACCGTTGACCACTTAGTTAATAATTTAATTTTCCCTAATATGTCTTATTAAGAGCCAGTATCGTCAAACAATTACGTAACTCCCTGTTACTAGTGTTAATAAACCTATTTCATAGTATTAAATAGTCATTGTTTATTTAATAAGTATCTATTTTTAATCTTTCAACTGTAAATGTTTTGATAGACAATATGATTAAGGTCAATTCGCTATGATCGACTGTATAATTCTTAAGTACGATATGCTGGTATACATACAATGTAGAGATGGGGAAAGAATGAACATCCTGTTCTTTTGAAACTGTTCTCAAGAAAGAACGGGAACACCCTGTTCAATGATCGCGGCAAAAGCATGTTCACAGTTCATTAAGGTCCGACAATTTTAGAGTGGACCCGGGCTAAGAATAAGAAACTTTCTTAAATGTTCAATACGAAATGCACTCACAGGAAAACAATGCGTCAGTTTTTACTATTCCAGCCAAACTACTCAATTTCAATCAAAGTAAAAAATTTAATTATAAAGAAAATGATAGTCGGAAACAAACAAAGCGGAAAAAAAATATTTTATCAACGTCAAATTATAATAAAAGCAATAAAATAAGTCTATATAAAACGCGCCTTCGCTTTCATCCATCTCCTACTGGCTGAAAAAGAACCTGTTCGGAGCGCCCCTCTCCTATTGGCTGAAAAAGAGCCTGTTCTTTGATCACGGCTGGAGAGGTGTTCAGCGATCAGTGAGCTGGAACACCTAGTTCAGCGTTCGTTCGCGGAACGGAGAAAGAACGGAGAGCTAGGTGTTTTTTCGAAGAACGGAAAGAACTGGCGTTCTTTTGCTGAACAGGGTAAACGAAGTGTGCTTTGGTGAACGGGGTGAAAGGTGTTCCTTTATTGATCTGGTTTTTTTTTTGCTTTAATTCCGCTCTGAGCTGAATACAGGGTCTAAGTTTCAGACTTGGATTCAGAGGCAAGGCCGTACTTAAAAAGGGGGGGGGTCCTATGGGTTTGTACGCCTCTCCCTCGAAGTTATTACATAATATGTATATGGTGTATTTATACAGGGACGTAGCCAGAATTTTTTTTTGGGGGGGGGGGTGGGGGTGGGGATGGTGAGGGGTATGAATTGCAGTGATGTATAAATGAACGAAATGTTTTCGCAATAGTTAAAAAAAATTAAAAATCTTGCTACATAAGTTGAAAATTGGGTGTGGGGGATATATCCTGATTTTTGTCTGGGTATGGCCCAGGTCTGAAGCCATTTAAGCTGGATTTTCGGAGCCATGTAATTTTATATGCCAAAATCGTATTCATTTTCTTAAATCGGAGTCGGAGCAATATGCATATTTATACAAGCGTATTATTTTTCATCTGAGCCTGATACTTACAGCTTTTTAAACGGAATGTCTTTAATTTTTAAGCTGGAGCATGTACTTTTAAAGCTGAAACTGTACATTTTTTTTTTTTTTTTTTTAAGCTCTAAGAGTTTATCGATTATTTTGTGGGCTCCCCCATTGGAAATGGGCAGGTCCACGCCGTATATTTTTAACCTGAAGGCAACACAAGGATTTTTTTTTTAACTTGAGATGGACTTATTTAATAGTTTGAATTAGAGCTAAAAATGTGTGTCATTGGAACCAAAGCCATATCTTTTAAGCTGGAGCCCGATACATATATTTTTATTTGTAGTTGTAGCCAAGGAAGGATTTTTTTTTTAACCCGAGCCAGATCCATAACCCCTTGGAGCTAGACCTGGAACAATATATATTTTTTAAGAGGCGGAGCGAAAGGTGAAAAAGGCTGATTTTTTCAGCAAACGACTTCATCATTATTATTTTGTTAATAACAACATTTTAAATTGGGAGGGGGGGGACAGACTTCCTGATTCACCCAAATTGGGTACGGTCTTGCATGAGTGCTTAGATAGGGGACAAGGGGTCAGGGCCGTATCCAGAAAAAAATTTCGGAGGGAGACCAAACTAAAGAAAAAGGCTGAATTTTTCACCAAGACTTCAACTTTATTATTTTGTTAACAAAATTTTAAATTTCGGGGGGATGGGGGACCAGACCCCCTGGGTACGGCCTTGAAGGGGGTGCTCTCTCTGCAGCGTTCGTTATAGTAAACACTCTTATAGTATTTTCAGTGTTTTTAACATTAGTATTTTTGTATTAAAATGTTTAAAATTCCGAACCCTCCCCCCTCCCATTCCTCCAAGAGTTACGACTGTAGGGTCAAAACTTTCCCAAATGTATTCCAAAGGGGGGGGGGTGTTGAAGATGGCATCTTCCGGTTTGAAGGCCCTGCGTTACTTTCGCTTTATCATGAAATTTATGGTGTGGACTGGGAATAAGACTAGGAAAGGAGGGGGAGGAGGATTTCATCGCAGGTTGTCAGCTTTAGCGGTCTGCTCCTCTTGTGCGTCGGCTCTTTTACTGCAGTAGTGCTGAAGAAGAAAAAACTAAAACAAAAGGGTATGCAGTCACGTGGCATCAGACCGTTCAAGGATTAGTTGAAACAGATAATTCCTTTGCGCTGTTACTGGTACAACTCTTAGTTATGCTTATGTTTGGATAGCTTTTCCTCATGGATAGAAAAAATCTTTTGTTTGGACGGATTTTAAAGTTATTGATTCCGCTGCTTCCAAAGCTTTGTGCAATATAGTCTAATCAAAATAAACAGTTATGAATATTATGTCATTTTAGGAGCTGTCAGACTCAAATATCGTTTACTCCTGTAAGCAATATTGTATCACTCAGGTAAGTAATCAAAAATTAGGACTGGCCTAAATAATTCACTCTAGAATTGAAGGTTTTCCATTTCTTTTTACATACATGCTATGAGTAAGGATAACAATAGTTAATAAAAAGCACAGAAAAAATTTTGATTTTAGAAATATGTGCATATTTAACACTATATTATAGATAGTTAATATAAGTAAAATATTTTTACCAAAAATTACTGTTAACATACTTGATTAAAAAAAGCCAGTATGTTGGTTGAAAAGTTTTTTTAAACATTTTGCAATTGTATTAAAGCATAATACATGTTAAAAATGACGTATATTTTCATTTTTAAATTGAATAAAATATTCATAATAAAGCTACGATAAATCAAAGAACCTGTTCTCAAAAGAACAGGAAAAATAACTGTTCTTTAAAAACAAACGAGAACAGTGCACAACTGTTCTTTGAAAATAACGCTTTTCCCCATCTCTAATACAATGAGTTGCATCCCTGAACAATAAACTAATTATGCAGAAATTATTTTGTTTATGATTTACTGCGAATAAGAAAAAATGAGTTCTTTTGATTCTGTGGTTAAACGATAGAAATAAGTAAAATAAAAAAAAGTTATTATTATTATTATTATTATTATTATTTGTGATTTAATGTTAGGAAACCTTGAGACTTTACCCAGGTATCCCGATGTATGCAAGAAGGTCCGACCGAGAAATACATTTTGGTAAGTTATGGTTCTTTATGGTACGGTATTTTTCATTAATTTTTATTGAACAACTAATACAGGTATCAGGGTCCGATTCCAAGCAGAGAGTAGGAATAGGAGGGTGAGTCGGAAAATAAGTTTCCACTGTCGACTGTGGTCAGATTTGTGTGTGAAAGTCAAAAAATAGAATGAGACATTAAAGATAAGGCATATCTTATTTTTTCACATATGTACCAAGTACATCGAGACATTTGTCATACCGCATGATAAAAACCCTCTAGGTAAAACTCAGGGCTTCGCAGACGGATGAAGCGTTTAACCCTTTGAGGCGCAACACTTTCCCAATGCTGAAAAAAGGGCAGCCGTTGCCATCGCTCAACATAACTACCAGGAAGATGGCGGACGATCGAAACGTTCATCGCGTGCCACAGATCTAGAGACCCTTTTTTGACGCAGCTGGCTGTGCTGCCACAGCCAGTTGTCGTCTCTAGATCTGGGTTTCTAGCTGGTAGTTAAGTCCAGCGATGGCAACGGCTGCCCTTTTTTCGGCATTGGGCAATCTATCCAGCTGTTCTCGCATTCTTCCACTTTTTCATCAGAGGTCAATGCTGTTAAAAATAATCGTGACCATTTTTTACGGGAAATGACGTGCTTAACAGTGAAGGATTCTCGTGGAGCTATGTCACCCGCAACTATTTTTATGGAAATCAAATCTATTCTTCGTGACTGGCAATAGTCAAAACGTCAGAAACAGTCTCCTGTGAAATTTTATTCCGAACATTTTACACAAATCATGATTTGCATCCATATTTGTATTATGATCTGAATCCAGAGTAGCTGTGTACCAATTTTTCTTAAAAATAGAACGATAAAAATGGAAATGGCAGCGCTGGCCACAAATCCTCTGTAGAAAACTAAAGAGAGTTGGATACGTAAGAGTGATGCACGTGAAGTTGAGGTTGACATAGCGCTCTCCATCCTATTTCCCCTCTATGAGTCAAATAATCATAAATCAAGTTTTATCACAGTATTTCTCAGTATTTTTATTCCGATATCCGAATGCCGTTTTAAAAATTAATTTATTAATTAAAAATATCCTGTGGATACATATTGAACTCTTACACAACTATACCAATCGATTTAGAAAAGAATAGCTTGAACGCACACACAAACGTACAGATAAAATACTTTTTTTTTTCTTTTTGTATGTGTACTTAGAGGTACTGTCAGTTTAACTATAAACAAAGATTTTAAAAATGAGCAGGGCTACATGCTCCTTAAGAAAAAAAAAAATGCATTGGTCATAATCGATCATAACGGGAAAAGCATCCTTTGAAGATGCTCCCCGAGCTTTATTTGCCTGTAAAACTCCTTTTTCTGCATTAACAATTATAATGCAGTGAAATGCAAACAGCGGGTTTCTCTTCACAGTAATAGCAACTCATGTACTTCAGTCAGCTGTCGCCGACAAGAATTGTCTTCTTTTTATTGCTTCTGAATTTAGGTCATTTCAAGATATTTATGGACATTAATTTTTAGTCTCATTTATTAACAATTCATCACTCAACGAACTTGCACTGATTACACTTATATTCTTAGATATTTCTGAACTTTATTTACCTGCAAAACTCTTTTTTCTGCATTAACAGTTATAATGCAGTGAAATGCAAACTGTGGCTTTCGCTTCAGAGTGATAGCAACTCTTTCATTTTAGTCAGCTGCCTTTAACAAGAAATACGTTATTTTACTGCTCCTCAATTTCCCGAAATTTATTGGTTTTAATTTTTAGCCTCAATTATTAGCAATATTTAATCAGTCAATTAACTTGCACTGATTACGCGTATATCCTTTGGAAATATTTCTGTCTTATTTGACTGTAAAACTCTTTTTTCTGCATTGACAGTTATAATGCAGTAAAATGTAAACAGCTGCTTTCTGTTCAGAATGATAGCAATTCATAGAGTACATCAGTCAGCTGTCGCTAATAAGAATTTTGAATTTATGTCTTTCTTAGATATTTATAGATATTAATTAAAAAAAATTAAGTTAGTTTCTCATAAACTGCACTACTCACTACAATTTTCGGGGTGGGGGGGGGGGGGTTAATTTATATTTGCGTAACAAAATTACTTTTTTTTTTCGAATTACAGTCCAGCAATATTTAAACAATAAATGTGGAATTAATTCATACTTGAAGTAACTACACTGACCCCTGTAATGGTTACTTCTTGAATTTTATTCGCTAGTAAAATCCTTTACTTGAGAAAACGTTTAATAACGCAGGTATGGTAAGTAATGATCTAATTTCAAACCAAAATTTCGTTTTGATTTCTGTTTACACAACACTATAGGCGATAACATTTTTCAGTGGCTGCTTGGTAGGAATTGTATTCTCCAAACCAAATTTCATATTTTTTTTTACTTTGTAATGGTGCAGTTTACGTAGTTGTCTCAACAACAACTGAATAAAAAAAGTAAAAGATGCTCTATTTTGGGATTATTAAAATATTGAATTTATATTTGTTAGGAATGTGTACATTTACACCCAAGAATGCCTTTGAGTTTATTACTGAGTTTTTTACGAAACAATATTATTTAATATTCTATTATGAGTTTTGAGATTTCTCTAAATGTTTGAGTTTAGCTTGGATTTAGAACTTGACTTGAGAAAACGTTTAATAACGCAGGTATGGTAAGTAATGATCTAATTTCTAACCAAAATTTCGTTTAGATTTCTGTTTACACAACACTATAGGCGATAACATTTTTCCGTGGCTGCTTGGTGGGACTTCTGTTGGCCAAACCACCTTTGACATAATTTTTTCACTTTGTAATGGTGCAGTTTACGTAGTTGTCTTAACAACAACTGAATAAAAAAAGATTCTCTATTTTGAGATGATTAAAATAATACCTTTTAGTTTATTACTGAGTTTTTTATAAAACAATATTTTTTAATATTTTATTATGAGTTTTGAGATTTCACTAACAGCTTGGATTTAAAACTGTGTTAAAATTTATCGCCGCATGAAATATATGTAAATACTGCTTGTGTTTCATTTAAATGCTGGTCAAATATATGTCGTTAAATGCTGGTGTAATCGGGATTTTGTTTGATAAAAACCTGTTCAATTGTTTAATTATTATAAAATCGAAACCTACTACAGGAATTCTGAAGTTTCTGTTTGCGGCATCGTAGCTCCTGATCAGATGAGCCCATTTTAATGTTGCTTGTTTCGTTTGAAAGACACTTTCATAGAAATGATTTTTAGTTATGCAGTGTCCCCTGAAAGTTCTTTTACTCCAACTTAATAAACTCATTGTCCGAGATTTTTTATTTTTTTTGGGTAAATTAAATTTTATCATCTGATTATAATTTCGCCCATTCTTTAGTTTATATAGTTTTGTTCTTTTTGCGCTGAAGTTGTGGTAAAAATTAAGTTCTATGCTATTTTGTTCTTCATAGTGACATACATTTTTCACGTGATCAGAAACTGATCTGCGCGAGACATGTTTTGAGCGTAAATTGGATGAAAGGTGCAAAGTTAGTTTGGCCAAATAAATATCCATATGATATCCATTAGTCGTCAGTGGAACACTGTCTTTTTGATGATATTCACGTTTATATATAAAAAGTATGTTCCGTGCTTGTCACCTCGTACTACCGTCTTGATAAAGTTCAGCTTTGGTATAATCCCTTTTTGGCGCTAGTGTTACTGGCGACATTACTCGGGAAGAGAAAAGACATTATATGACAATGACTAGCCACTGTTTGTAATTTATTCATGAAGTACATATCAACTGGAAGTCTACTGAATCAAAATATAAATATATAATCGAAAATTATACATTCCTGTTTAAAAAGAAAAATGTAGCACCCTAGTAGCACAATTAGTTAAAAAAACGCTTACATTACGTTGGAAACACGTTTTTTGACATTAAAAAACGTGTTTTAAACGTCTTTTGGACTAATTGTGCTACTAGGGTAGTACATTTATGTAATTGACGACAATAATTTATCTCCAAAAAAAAATATCACCAGAAAATTATGGTACTGAAGCTCTGTTCCCTTGATAATTATTGAATTCCTTTCTGTACTTCGTAGATCTTTTGATGTATATGCTTTCCAGGAAAATACAAGATTCCGAAAAATACGTCTGTAGTGTTCTTGCCTTACGTCCTTCACAGGAATCCCGAATTCTATCCTGATCCAGAGGCCTTTAATCCGGACAGATTTAGGAGTGCGAGTTCCAGTAAAAGTCCTTGGATCTTTGTGCCTTTTGCCGAAGGAACGCGTCCCTGCATAGGTATAGTTCGTCCCATCCAATCTCAAAGTTTTCTACTCAATATTAAAAATAATTTTTCAAAAGATCTAAAAAATTCCAGATACTAACTACCATTATACTCTAACTTTTACGTTAAAAAAAAATAAACTTTCAAAGTTATAATACAGGTATATACTGGTCGCCCAAAGATAAGAGGTTGGCTTTTGCGAGCTACCAAAAGAATTGATGCTGCGATTTGTTTCGCAGGGGATATGGGGTTCAGATATGCAATAACCAGTTTAGCCACTTAGTGGCTAGATCTGCCAGTTCAGATACTTTTTGGCCAGATTTTGACCAACTAGCAATCTTACATTTATTTATCTCAAAATATTTTGTGATTTGATGGAACAGGATAAGAGGGAAATTATTTTTTTTTTTTTTTATGAAAGAAAAGTTGTTAAGACGAATTATTTGTCGTTTCTCAGTTTTCTTGTAACATGCAACTTCTTTCTCTTTTCCAGGTAAGAATTATGCCATGTTGCAGATGAAAATCTTCTTGACTCACGTAATAAGAAACTTCAAAATAGTTTCCCTAGATCGCAGGGAAGATGTCTCCGATACGTGGGGGATAATGTTGAGATGTTCGAAGCTCATCCGGATGAAATTTGTTCCCAGATAGTTCAAATTCAGACCTTTTTATTAGGTTTATGGAAAGTAATGTCATTTTTTTACATCAAATTCAAACAAATAAATCTTCGAGAAGAATTGAATTACAAACAAACTGTGTCTGAGTGTAAGGCACATATTGGTTAAATTTTAAAGCAAGAATTTTATAGATATTTTTTTTCCTTTCGAGAAAAATGACCATCCTCCCCCTCTTTTTTACGTCTACCGTCCTTCGAGGATTCTATTTGAAATGTTCTGAAATCGATTTCGTGAGTGTTGTTCTGTACAGCGAGAATTTTATGGATATCTCTTTTCTTCTACGAGATCACACAGGATATGTGAAAACGACGTTTTGGCCCCCTATCTCCCCCATAAGTTACGAATCTTGGAAAATGTTCTTCAGTCTAGCACCTACGCTAAAAAATAAACTCACGTGCGTGCCAAATTTCGTATTAACTTCAACAGCTATTTGGCTAGGCAAAATACTGGCATACAAAAAAAAAAAAGGCAGAACTTTCCTTTAGACCTAATACTTTGTGTTTTACAGTTGAGTATAATGAATGTGATTTGTAATGTAACATTTTTTAAAAATTTTTTAATAAAGAAAATATGTACAAAATAAGTCTGTCTTCTTTACATGGACATTATTTGTTGCAGTTGCTAGGAGGACCAAAAAAAAAGTATTTACTCAATTCTTTGGATAAATTCTTTAGAAGATACTTTAATTTTTCTTGGACTTGTATATACTACCCAACGTTGAAAAAGTGAAGCCATTGAGATAGTTCGATTGAATTACTACCATCAACATGGCGGTTGATCGAATCGCCAGCCGAGAACCACAGAGCTAAAGAACTTTTTTTTTTGACACATCTGTCTTGCTTGTCAGAAATTGCATTGCATTTTCGTCAAATCAAGCAACTCTCTTACAAACTTCATTTATTTTAATGTAAACTTGGTGTGTCCATGGGTATCTTTTCCTCACTACCGATATCTCTCAGCTTCGAAGGAAAGGAAAATTTTGGAAATTAAACTGAAAATGTCCAAAATAAAAAGTATTTTAGCGAAATTCCTATGCATTTCAGATAAACCAAGGAATTAGCCAATGAACTTCAAACCTTTTTATGTGAAATTAATGCACTTAATGGCATCTTTTTCCGCGCTATTCTAAAGAAAAAACAAACACCATCTTAGCCAGCCACCCAGGTGGGGTAGTGGCTAAATAACCGCTCTTTAACGCCTTGGGTACGGGTCCGATTCCCGGCTTGGGCTTGGCTTTTATACCAGGAGAGGATAGTTCACGTCACTGAATGTGTCGTTTAGACCTGTATGCGTCCTTTCCGGAGTTTCCTTCCACAATTCGGATCCTCATCAGAAGGTGGGGCACTTCTGAATATTGGCACCCCTCGGAAACTCCTAGCTTGCAGGTACACCGCGTGTACACGATGGTATTTGCTAGTAAGTCGGTATCGAACCCGCAACCTTCAGGTTACGAGTCCAACACCTTAACCAACGGGCTACCACGGCCCGTGGGTCTCGGCTTGTCCATACCTTTAGAGGGAGTAGTGTTGGCCGCACACTGAGTGCCCCCATAATAGAATGGCTAATACATTTGGGTCGTTGTAGTGGAGAATGCCTAATTGGCAAGTGCCCACCCGTTATTAAATGATAATAATAATCTGCTTATATAATAGGCTAACGTATGCGGTACCAAAATCGACGATATTTCTATTCTGTGAACGGCAACAACTAGATGTAAACCATGGCGTAATAACAACAAGACACGCGCAAAAATCCAGATTAACAGTTCAATGACGTCAAGTGAAGCAAATATGTTCGTTACTGGTTACGTACTAGGGTGCAGTGAAAAAAACATTTTTTTAAATTTCAAAATCCAATAGTGACCAAAAGTTGTGTTTTGCATTGAAAAATAAAAATGCAGAATTTTAAAATTTTTGAAATATATATTGAGGGTCCACTATTGCACCAAAGTATCACAAAAATTTGAAAAATTTAGTATTTTAGCATATTTATAAGATAAAAATTTGTTTCAAATGCTATTTAATTGCTGTGCAAAATTTTAGAATTGTCAGAAAATATCCTGAGGGTCCACTGCAGGGAACAGTGAAGTACAAATAGAGGGAAAAAAATCTATTTTCTTTAGAAATGATTGGTTACCTTGAATAGGATTTATTGTTTGACAAAGTACATATAAAAGGAAGAAGAAAATGTAAACGTTTAACAATTACTTATAAAGGCACATTTTTTTACGGCATGGCATTTTGAAATTTTTTTAACGGCATGGTATTTTGAAAATATCGAAAAAGCGCGATTGTAACTCCATTCCTTTGATTTCCTTCAATTCATCATTCCTTATTTCTGAAATAAGCATTAGTGAAGTAACTTGGATATCAGGACATTTCCAATCAATCAGATCAAGGTAATCTTGCGCCTTGAAATTCAGCGCTGGAACATTGAAATCTCTTACATTTCAATGGACATTTTTCGTGTTGCTCTTGGGATTTCAAAATTCTATGAGCTGCCAACTCTTGGATGTGTGTTTTCTTGTCTGAGAGCATGGACAAAAGAATGCTTTCAGGGTGGGTGAAGAACCCATTTCGCTGAATAACCGGATCTATCGCTGACATAAGTCCTTCACTAAGGTATCCTGACAGCTTGATCATATGACATAAGAGGATAGCTCAATTCTTGCATGATGGAGATGCCTTTATCATAAAATATCATATGCCATCAAATCTCGTGAAGGATTTCCCTTCGAAGCCTACGATAACCATGACTTCAGTATGACTTCTTTATCACTTGAAACACCTAATTTGGTCCCGCAAATGATTCACTTTTTATACTCTCGAAAATAAAATAGAGCTGAAAAGATTGAAAAATCGCTTGTAAATTAGGGAATGGGGGGGGGGGGATTTTCAGATTTTTAAAGTGCTGCAGATTATTTTCTTTATTTTTATACATAATTATGAAACATTTCAGGCGGATCGGACAAACCGTTTAGATTTTATTACATTTTTGTGCTTAACTTGAGAAATGCAAGATCTTTCGGACTTTTTCGTAGCTTTACAAATACTTGGAGCATCATCTAAAAAATATCACCATTAATTGGGCTGAAGAACATTTTAGCCATTGCCTGCTTCAACATCGGCTTTTAGAATGACACCCAAAATGTGTCGCAACCCTAACCTAAATAAATTGAATGGCAAATACTGTTAAAACAAAGAAACATGATTTTCATTGAAATTCTTCCAGAAATTGAGTCAACACTGCACTGAGTATAAAGAATTGTAAAGTAAGAGACGGTGAAAGTGGGCGCCTTTCGGCTTGTTAAAAAAAAAAAAAAAAAAAAAAAAAAACTGTAAACACAGTAACATTGGAATTTAATTGCTATCTAATTGCATTTAACATTTTTGGAGTAATGCTGATGAATGTTTTATCTTGGGAATGGTTAGCCCGCCATTGTTACAGAGTCAGTGAGTGAGGGATCAGCGTAATTATATAGTAGTATAATCTGTCTATTACACAGGGTACCCGAGAATTGTTGGACACTTTATAAAATCAACTAATTTGATGCGCTAATGTATGCGACACTTAATTTGGCGAAATATCGCCAATTAAGTGTCAAAAACAAATCTTTCAATTTGAACCCAGCTTGGCGGTATCGGAAATATTTGGCAAGAAATCGCTAAACCTTGGTATTACTTCCGTATTTTATCCCTTTCAAAAAGAATAAGTTTAGATGAAGTGCGCCGAAAATATTTTTATTTAATAGACGTGCAAGGAAGTCATGTGCTGTCCACATCAGATTTTTTATTTATTCTTGAAAAGTTGCGAATTAATTGGTTTTTTATATCCCAAGGTTAAACGAGCAAGATTAACAGATCTTCATACATTCCTTTATCCATAGTTTTGAACAATGCAAAACATTTTCCTTGAAACAATTTGTTTTCTTTCCTTTCTTTTTTGTAATTACATATCAGATTGCAGGTAGAACATATCCTTAACTTTTCAAGTTAAAACTCGATAAGATCTATGAATGATAATAAAAATGTTTAAAACAGTCAGTGTCAGATAAAACACATACAGAATTACAATAAAAGAAACATTAAGGTCTTCCTTGTAATATAAGCATTTGAAATGAAATCAGTAAATATTACACAACAATAGATATTTGCAAATTATCAAATGTTTAGTGATTATTTCTCCTGATGTCTATATTCTGCATCGCATCGGTTTCAGAAATCGCAAGATTCTCGAGACCGATAAATCGCTAACATAACTATTTAGTTAGAGGGTTGACAGGCCAGATGGCTAACTGCTTAGTTGATCAACAAGTGCGTAACTCGAAAACAGGGATGAAATCGGAAAACATGAGGACAGACTAACTTGATAGAGTAATTTCACGCAGCTCAGCTCTTGAAACAGAACGTTCTAACAAAAGTAAGTTTTTGTTTTTAATTGCTTTAATTAATGAACTTGGATTATGATATACTTTCCAATATAAATAAGAAAAAAGAAAAAACTCGGCTGTTCGAGCCTCGTCAGGGGGAGACACCCCCCCCCGGACCAGTAGCGGACTCAGGGGAGGGGCTAAGGGGCTTCAGCCTCCCCCCCAAAAGAGTTTACTAAAGGGCTTCTGCTTCATTATGCACTTTGTATATGTGAAGTGATCTTTTTTAATCACTTAGCCCCTCCCAAAAGTTTGTACATTGGTTTAGACTAAAATTTTGCTTTATTGTATATTTTGTTTAGGTAAAATAAGTTTTTTTAAAAATTATCCCCTCCCAAAAGAGAATTTCCTGATCCGCCACTGCCCTGGACTCCCCTAATTTTTTTAGTTTCATTATTGCCATATTAAAAAGATATTAATTGACTATGTCATTTTATCTCTCATCTTTCGTGTATTTCGCCTGGTAACTAAATGTTGAAATTTTTAGGATTGTAACCTATTTATAGAAAAATACATAGAACATTTATAGAAAAATACAGCTTACCAAAAATATTGTAACAATAGATTAAAGCTGTTGTCAACTAATAGTATTTAAATAAACGGATGAAATTTTTAAACAATCATTTTATCAAATAAACGCAACCTTACGGAACTCATAGAAATCGGTGGTTTACGTAATTCATACTAACATTTTATTTTATCTACACATTGTTGCCACATTCTCATATAACATTTACAAAACGGATAAAATTTTTAAACAACCATTTTATCAAATAAATGCAACCTTACGGAGCTTATACGAATCGGTGGTTTACGTAACCTATACTAACATTTTCAGCAGCCATTTATTCTTACTTTTGTGTCGCATTTTCGTAACACATTTTCGTATCTCATTTTTAGGTCACATATTCAAAAAGGGGTGAGAGATAAAATGGCATAGTCATTAAAACAAATAGGGCCGAAGCATTCATTATGATAAACTTTCAATAAACAACACCATATGGAAAATTTAAAATTCGAAAATATTTCAATTTTTTTATGGATATATTGATGGACATTGAAAAACCCCGTTCTAAAGACATTCCGCTGCAGTAGAAATACATGTACAGCTGCTGAAAAAAAAAATGTCCCACTTGCGCTTTATTTCGCCGTCGTTCGTCATATAGGAAAGTTATATACACCATTCGTCAGCAAATGAAGCGTATTTTAATTTGCTAGTAATTTAATTTGCATAAGGGGCCGTCTTCATATTTAATTATGTATCAACTTTGTTTTTTTTCAATGGCAACACTGTATTTGGACTTAAAATTCGATTTTGGACTTCAAATCGTTTGGATTAAACGAAAGAAAACCTTCAAAATACGCTGAATATAAATTTTCACCAATTTTCTACGATAATTTTCGGAGATATTGCGAATTATTTTTTGCGCGTTTTTAAGGGACTTTCTGCAAATTGAAAAACGCTATTTGTAGGTTCCGAACTTTTCGCCTTTCATACATTTCGCTCAAGAGTTAAAAGAAATAAACATTATTTTCAAGGAAATTTTTTTTTATCTCTCTTAAAGTTTTTTGTAGTAAGAATATCAAGGGTACAAATTAGTATATTTAGTCAGTGGTCCAAATGGTCCGTGTGTTCAGAGGTTCCTTGGTTCATACACATGATTTAAAGGAAAAATGCAAAACGACTGCTCACGATTTTGAAAGTCTTTCTAATTTTGAAATTGTTATTGAGTATTTCCCATGATGGTTCTCTTAGACAGGTCAAATGTTGGCAGGAGTGAGAAGCTGCTCCCTGCTCTTCTGACTACAAGCATGAATGTTACTCAGCTACGGTTGAACTTGAAGAATGGTTTAACGAATGAAAATTTATTTGTTTGAATTCCGTGTAAAAAACGCAATTACTAATTTGCCGACCCAATATTATCACTGTGTTTGTTATTTCACTTTTTTCATTTAATATTATCGTCTGCAAAGTTCAATATTCTTAAGACTTTTGGCGGTATTTTAATTTATAGTTAGATGAAAATTTAGACAGAAAAACGTGATTTTGACTGTTTGATAAAGTATGGGGAGACCCAAAGACCTAATGTTTCCGAAATTAAAAAAGGTCACATTCACGCCTGGAAAGTTGAGGATGTTAGTTTTTCAGAAATAGGACGTTGTATTAGAAGACATACATCTACTGTATCTAATTCTATAGCTGGAAAATATTTTATTTGGGGGAATAGGGTAGCGGACGCAACAATAGACGGGGCGGAATTTTAATTTATATTCAGATAAAAATTTAGATAGAAAAACGTAATTTTTAATTTTTTTTTTTTGAATGTTTGGTAAAGCATGGGGGAGTCCAAAAATCTGGAGTGACTCCACTCGACTTTCCGAACTCTTACGATTAAGATCATTAACATGCATTTAAATAAATTTTAATCGATGAATAATTCAAACATATATACCAAATTGAAACTCAATCGAATGCACCGTTTAAACGCTTGCGCACTTTCAAGAATTTCTCCCCATATGCCATAATATAAAAGAAATCTTTGTCGTAGCCCTGTATAAAAACTAGTCCTATACACACCAAAATCAATACCGGTGTTAAGATGATGATTTATAACATATATACCCAATTTGAGCTCAATCGTAGGTACCGTTTAAACGCTAGCGCACTTTCAAACATTTCTCCCCATAGGCCACAATGTAAAAGAAATTTTTTTTGTAGCCCTGTAGGAAAACTATAAGTCCTATACACACCAAAATCAATACCGGTCTTAAGATGATGATTTATAACATATATACCCAATTTGAGCTCAACTGAATGTACCGTTTAAACGCTAGCGCACTTTCAAGAATTTCCCCCCCATAGGCCATCATAATGTAAAAGAAATCTTTGTCGTAGCCCTGTAGAAAAACTATGTGTCCTATACACACCAAAATAAATACCGGTCTTGCAAAGGTGGTTTATTTATTTATTTATTTATTTATTTCATAAAAGAATTGCACACTACAGATTGAAATCCATTTACAGTGATGCATAAAAGGACAAATTACAAAAGACAAAATTTAAAAAGATAAAATACTGAGATAAAATAAATACCAGTCATGACTGCAAAAGTTCAAAACACCTAACTCTAAAGACTTTAAAAGACATGTTAAAAATATCCAAATCCAAAGAAAACTTATTATAAATTTTATGAAATTTATATAACGAAAAGTATATGTAATTATATTTTATAATTGGATCCTCAAATAAATGGCTATTACGAAGAGACCTGTTCGGTACATTTACACAAATACTTTGAAGAATATCACTGCAGTCTACCATATTATTGACAACTTTAGAAAAAAAATAATAAACAAAATAGATCACGACGAGAACTTAAACTAGGAAGACCAAAAATACTTCTCAAGTAAGATGAAGAAATATTCGGAATGTAAATAGGATTACTTTTGTAATATAAATAACGAGTAAACTGAGTCTGCACCCGCTCAAGAATTTTCATTTTATTTTTATAATACGGATCCCAAATAAGGCTACAATATTCAAGATTAGAGCGAATCAAACTAAAGAATAAGATTTTTAATGCATGAAGGTTAGAAAATTCTTTAGTTTTGTACTTAAGAAAACCAAGTTTTTTGTAAGCTTTAGAGATAATGCTATTGATATGGATTGAAAATTCAAGTTTCCTGTCAAAAACAACGCCCAAATCAGTTATGGAATCCGAACGAAATAAGATACATATACAAAATTTGAGCTCAATCAAATGTTCCGTTCAGGAGCTATCGTGTTCACTGACATACACACAAACACACACACACACACACACACACACACACACACACACACACACACACACACACACACACACACATACATCTCGTAAAAATAGCATAAATGGATTCAGAAGACCTCAAAACGTGTAAATACACCGAAATCTCGAGGTCGAATTTTTTCATCATTACAATACATTCCTTACATGGTACATGTTCGGAAAGTAAAAAGGTCAAATTCATGCCTCGAATATTGAGGATGTTAGTTTTTCAGAAATAGGACGTTGTATTAGAAGAAATACATCTACTGCATCTAATACTATACCTGAAAAATATTTTATTTAGGGGAATATGGTAGCGGACGCAACAAAAGACGCTTTATAGAATCACCATCAAACTATAAAAACCTCTAATTTATTTGGTTAAAAATTTGATATTTTTTAATACCGCTATATTTTACTGTGTTTTTGCACAAAGGAAATCTAATTTACTTTTATTTTAAGCAATTTTCAAAAAATTGACACTTAATACATTTATATATGGTCCCTTAACTCATGAAAATAACATATTTTATTTAATATAAATTAAACTACCGAACGCAAAAATTTGAAATTTTGCACAGCCATGTAATATTACTTTCTGCATCTATTTCCATCGAAATTTGGCTATGTTTCTATTCATAATTTTTTTAATATTAATTTAATGATTCATATTTCATTTTGATATTTTATTTAAACCATAATAACATTAAATTATATCAGGGTAGTTTAGTTCTAATAGTATGAATAAAAATCAGCTTCTTATTATCAATATTATATGAGATATGATTTAAAGTATGAAAAAATATCTTAACATATGGAGAGGGGGATTTTGGGTGCTCATAACTCACCCATTTTCAGTTCAAATTTATTGAAAATAGGTATCCGGGGTCAAAATGAGCTAAATTTTTGAAATATGAAGTGAAATCTAGGGGTTGCTGTTGGAAAAAAAAGTTGGTGTGAATTTAATATGTAGATGGCCCCTTATGCAATTTTTATGCATAGAAAATTAAAGTGTACGTCAATCGAAAACGATTGGTATCTGTAACTTTGCTGTACGGCGATCCACGGCCGAAAAAAGTACAAGTGGGACTTTTTTTTTTCCGCACCTGTACCTGGTTTAATTCATGTTTACTACACTCTCAGGTGTCATAGTTCTTACAATTAACACGAAATTTCTTTTCGTCAGCAGAGTGTCAGTTAGCGGTTCACAAATGAGTGAGTTGTCTATTCATTTGACTATTCTCTATAGGCGTGATGTGTGTGTGTGTACATACCAACAGTAAAGTGAGACGTGGTAAATGAAAATGCTGTGTGTGTGTGCTTTAGGTATTATTTTCAAAACTGCATCTGCAAACTTGATTTTCAGCGTTTCTGAAACATAGTGATTTTCATGAAAATAAAATTTATGTATGACGCACATGATCCATGACTTGGCCTTAACGACCTACGGCACACGGTCCTCTTCACAACCGAAAACTGCAACCTGCGGGTCGTCCACCGGCTAGTAATTATAGATTTACGACAAAAACAAAATAAATCCACCCGGTTAAACGAATTCACAACTAAACAAACTCTTATGACCAAAACCTATGTCACCGGAAACAATCCAAAACACTCAATTAAACACTTCAGAATTAAACAAACGCTTATGGATTTATGACAAAAATAAACCAAATGTCCCGAAACAATCGAAATAAAAGTTGCGATCCAACAACACTGAAATCAAAATGCATCGGTTTGAAGGAATTCAAAATTAAACAAACGCTGTGACCAAAACAATCTAAAACACTCAAACACTTTCAAAATAGGATTTCACGAATGTCACGCTGTTAACGTTTAAAAACACTCGGCTGAGATCGATGAAAAAAAAAAAATAAATAAATAAAACATGACTTCCACAAACAACAAGAAATACGTTTTTCACATCTCAAAGAGTGTTGCCAATTTCTAAAAAAGAATTCCTACAAATACGTGTTTAAGTGTTGTGCAAACAAAATTTTACACATTCTCAATAAATTTGCCCAAAATCTATCAAATTTTTCAGTTAAATTAAGGTGACCATATTTTTGAACGTAAAATTGAAGAGTTGTCCCCAAATTTGAAGCACAATTGGGGACATTTTCTAATTAATGAAATAATTAACAGTAATTTAATTAGAAAACAATGTCATAGTTAAAATTGTCGTCAATTGCTTTTTTACACTGTGAGGACAAATCGCCAAAAAACACAGAAATTGGGGAGTCTCCCCAAGGAATTTAAATATTAAATAAAACTGTCCTTGCATTCATTGCTTCTCACGCAAAAGGAGTAATTTCGCCTGTATATGACGTCATCTAATCGATCTACGCCAGGGATTATGTTCCGTGTTTTTTTTTCAAAGAATCGAGCAATGATTCCACGCGATCCGCTTCGCGACGGAGTTAGCAATATAATTCGTAGATGTCGACCTCGTTCATCGATCTTTGCTTCGCTTGTGTTTACATTTTCAAGGCGTGATATCTCGCTAGACATTTCGAGTTGAAATTACTTGCAGCTTTGAAAGAGGTTCATTTTTAGAGATCTTTCGAACTGAACAAAAAGTTTTTCCTTTTAATTAGAGATTAAAAATGCCGTTTTTATCAAAATTTCAACATTCACCGGAAGCGATGAGTCGAACCCGGCAGCGTTACATTTAGGACTTTTATTATTAAGATAGTAGAAAAACTGACAATGGTTAACACATGTTTTCTTTATTGACATCATCCATGTTGCTTCTAAAATATTTTTCATCCATTAATGGTATCTTATGGGGACCCAAACTACTACTATTATTAATTAAAGGTACAGCTGCGGGAAAAAAAGGCCCACTAGCTCTTTATTTGGCCGTAGTTTGTCAAGGTTATATATACCATTGTCGTCCATGGCCGTCGTTACGTTATTTGCAAGCAAATGTTATTTATAGCATTTGCTTGCAAATAACGTATACTTCAATTTTCTAGTAATTTAATTTGCTATAAGGGGCCGTCTTTATATTTAATTCTGCACCAACTTCGTTTTTTTCAATGGCAGCATACAACTTCATTAAACGAAAGAAAACCTTCAAATTACCCTAAGTATAAATTTTCACCAATTTTCTACGATAATTTCCGGAGATATTGCGATTTTTTATTTATTTATTTATTTATTTTGCAATTTTAAGGGACTTTCTGCAAATCGAGAAACGCTATTTCTAGGTTCCGAACTTTTCGCCTTTCATTAATTTCGCTAGCGAGAGTTAAAAGTAATAAATATTATTTTCACGGAAAATACTGTTTCTAGTCTTAGAGTTTTTTGTATTAAGAATATCACGTGTAGGATTTAGAATATTTAGTCAATGTTCCAAATGACCCGTGAGTCCATAACTTCCTTGATTCGTACACATGATTTAAAGGAAAATTGCAAACGACTGCTCACGATTTTGAAAACCTTTCTAATTTTGAAATTGTTATTGAGTATTTCTCTTGAAGTTTCTCTTAGACAGGTGAAATGTTTCCAGGAATGAGAGACAGTTCTGTTCTCTTATGACTAAAATCATGAATGTTATTCAGCTACGATCGAACTTGAAGAATGGCTTCATGATTGAAATTTATTTGTTTGAATTTCGTGTAAAAATCGCAATTACTTTGTTGGCGACCCAATATTATCACTGTTTTTATTATTTCACATTCTTCATTTAATATTATCGTCTGCAATGTGCAATATTCTGATAAGGCTTTTGGCGGTACTTTAATTTATAGTCAGATGAAAATTTAGACAGAAAAACCGGATTTTCAATGCTTGTTGAATGTTTGATAAAGTAGGGGGAAGTCCAAAGACCTGATGTTCACAATATTAAAAAAAGTCAAATTCATGCCTGGAATGTTGAGGATGTAATTTTTTCAGAAATAGGACGTTGTATTGGAAGACATACATCTACTGCATCTAATTCTATACATGGAAAATATTTTATTCCGTGGAATATGGTAGCGGACGCAACAATAGACGCTTTACACAATCACCATCAAACTGTAAAAACCTCTAATTTATTTGCTTCAAAATTTGATATTTTTAATACCGCTATATTTTATTGTGTTTTTACACAAAAAAATCTAATTTACTTTTATTTTAAGCAATTTTCAAAAAATTGTCACTTAATAAATTTATATATGGTCCCTAAACTCATGAAAATGACATATTTTATTTAATATAAATTAAACTACCGAAAGTAAAAATTTGAAATTTTGCACAGCCATGTAATATTACTTTCTACATCTATTTCCATCGAAATTTGGCTATGTTTCTATTTATAATTTTTTTGAATATTAATTTAATAATTCATATTTCATTTTGATATTTTATTTAAACCATAACATTAAATTATGTCTGGGTAGTTTAGTTCTAATAGTACGAATAAAAATCAGCTTCTTACTATCAATATTATATGAGATATGATTTAAAGTATGAAAAAATATTTTAACATATGGAGAGGGGGATTTTGGGTGCTCATAACTCACCCATTTTCAGTTCAAATTTATTGAAAATAGGTATCCGGGGTCCAAATGATGGGTTAAAATGAGCTAATTTTTTTAAATATGAAGTGAAATATAGGGGTTGCTATTGGAAAAAAGAAAGCTGGTGTGAATTTTAATATGGAGACGGCCCCTTATGCGATTTTTATGTATAGCAAATTAAAGTGCACGCCAATCGTAAACGATTGGTATATATTACTTTTGGACGATTGGTATATATAACTGTACGACGAACGACGGCTGGATAAAATACAAGTGGGCTGGATAAAATACAAGTGGTAGCATATATTGTACTATGGTCTTAGAGGGTTGAGCAAATTATTTAGCACGTGTAGCGAACAAAAATGTTGATTCAAAAAGAAAAAAATGTTGAATTTAACGAAGAAATTTTCCCGTGCAGATTTGTCTTATGCATGTTTATGTGAAGAGATAGAAAGATGTACATTTGTTTGCCATCTATCTTTCCTCATATTATTTTCTGTTTATGTATGTGTTGGAGTGAAAACCCGAAATCAGACAAAACCTGAATTAACTTGGGAAAACGCGCTCTAACTGACTGCGCTAGGCAAAAACCGAATTAATGAGGGAAAACCCGATTTATTCGGGTTTTGACTGATTTGTTAGACAATAATTTTTACATCTATCGAAAATTATTGCATTATTTCAAAGAAATATTATATGACGAGTTGTTTTTTGGGGGAGGGTCTCACAAAGGGCCAGCGGTAGCATATTTTTGAGGGGCCCCCCTACAGCGGAGACCGGACATAGTTATGTTTTTTGGAGTCTCGCAAAGGGTCAGCGGTAGCATATTTTGAAGGCATCCCCTACAGCGGTAGTCGGACCCAGTGATTTTTTGGGGGTCTCGCAAAGGTCCAGCGGTAGCATATTTTTGAGGACCCTCTCTACAGCGGTGGCCGGACCCAGTGAATTTCTTGGGGTCTCACAAAGGGCCAGCGTTTCCAAATTTCGAGGGGGGTAGCAAAATAAGGATTCCAGTTCAACCCGCCCATCGATTGTTTGATAGGTGTTACGCGGATGGGATACGGACCTTCGTCCGTATTCATCATTTGTTATAATATTAAAATTATTTTGTTTCTTATCTAGCAACTGTAATTTTTCAAGAAATGTATTTTCCGAATTTTTAGTGCATAAAGCATTAACATTCCGGAATTCTGAGTGAACGTGTTCTAACGCTCTGAGTTAGAACACGTTTTCCCTAGTTAATTCGGCTTTTGACTGATTTCGGTTTTAACTGTTATATATCCCAGACAGCACAGCAAACTTGAAGCAAACTTGATTTATCAAGTCAATAAACTTGAATTGAGCTTGAAAATTTCAAGCGTGTAAGCTTAATGCAAGCTTGAATCAAGTGTTCTAGTTTACACTTGCCAAGCTTGCATTAAGCTTGACATAGAAAGCTTGAATCAAGCTTGACATAGCAAGCTTAATTTCAAGCTTAAAAATTTTTCCTAGAAAAAAATTTCCTAAACACAAGAGGCGCCCGTCTATGAACTCGCCCCACATATTTTATTTTACTGAAGATACACCTCCACTGAAATTTCAAGTTATTTTAATCTGTTACCATCAAACGTCCGCGGCTAGGATCGAACTCTGTATCTAAAGTTTGGGAAGCCAGCGAGCCAAACCACTCGGTCAACCTGAGTTACGCTGATATGACTAAAGTTTGAAGTGACTGTTATGGTTATCACGCCGTTTTCCTGCGAGATCGATCAGTGGCCGATGTGTTGATCCGTTTGCTTTATTTTTCCATGGGATGAATCAAAATTAAAATAATGTTATGTGTGATTCAGAGACTCTACTAATAGGGAAATAACCATAATATAAACTTAAAAACAGCACACGTTTTAAAACTCTCAATATCGCGACACTCATGATGGGCAATACTGGTCAAAATCGAGACAAACGACTGATTTTGAAATCAATTTCGTAGTATAATTGTATTTTATTTTGAAGAATTTCAATATTTGAAAATATAGAATCTTTTTTTTTAATTCGATGGTTAAGTATATTTATGACTGATGATAAATTATTTGTTATGTGGATGTTGTTTTCCAAATCAAGTAGTAATCAAGTTGAATTCAAGCTAGACAGTTCAAATGACTTAAATTCGGCGGCAAAATATTTGCTGACTCATTTTTTTTATAATCTCCAAGCTTGCTGCAAGATTAAAATGAATTGAACTGTCAAGCTTGTATTAATACGTCAAATTCAAAGAAATTTCAAGCTTCATTTAACCTTATGTGCTGTCTGGGATACCTCGGGTCTTCGAGCCTACTCAAAGGGAGACCCCCGTGAATCCCCCTAATTTTTTAGTTTCATTATTGCCATATTAAAACGATATTAATTGACTATCTCTCATCTTTCGTGTATTTCGCCTGGTAACCCTATGTTGAAATTTTTATGATTGTAACCTATTTATAGAGAAATACATGGAATGCATATTCTACAGCTTACGAAATATTGTAACAATAGATTAAAGCTGCTGTGAACTAATAGTATTTAAATATAAATCCAACCTTACGGAGCTTATAGAAATCGGTGGTTTACGTAACACATACTAACATTTTATTTTATCTACACATTGTTACCACATTCTCATATAACGTTTACAAAATGTATGAAATTTTTAAACAATCAGGTAGAGGATTTTTAATTAATTCTAAATTATCAGGATAAGTAATAGGCAATATATCTGTGTTGGTGTATTTATCTGTAGCTATAACTATAATATCATCCATGTACCTATTGGCTGATAAATATCGGCTGACTCATTTTTTTGTAATCTCCAAGCTTGTTGCAAGCTTAAAATGAATTGAACTGTCAAGCTTGCATTAATTTGCCAAATTGAAAGAAATGTCAAGCTCTTTTTAAGCTTATGTGCTGTCTAGGAGTAACACAAATTGTAAATTATGCAAAAACAAAAAACAAAATACGACCACCAGCAATATCACGAGGAATGCAAAATGATTTCTCCGCTTGCTTCTCAACACCGGAATGTTGCCAAACAGGTGTCTGTAAAACTTTATTAGACGCCAAGTGAACGACTCATTCCGACGTTTCAGGAATAATAAACTCAACGCGTCTAGTAGAACGTGTTGTTAAACATTGCTTTTAAACCACCAGTACTTTTGTTATGCGTTGAGTATGACGATTTATGAGCACTGCTTTTGAACGGTTTCACTAGCACTTCCGATGCACGTCAAGTAGGACGGGTTATCAGGCATAACTTTTGAAAGGTATCAACAGCACTTCTGTTATACGTCGAATAAAACGTGTTATTAGGTATAGCTTTTGAAGGGTAATACCAGCACTTCTGCTGCACGTCGAATAGAACGAGTTATTAGGCATTACTTTAGAACGGCATCATTAAAACCCCTGTTGCACGTCAATTAAGACGTTATTTATTCACAGTTTTTGACAAAAGATGGCTTAGTACAATTTTAGAACGTTATACAGAACGTACAAACTTTACCTGAACGCTTTTCTTACTATTCTGAACGTTACTAGACGTTCATAGAACATTCTTGTGCTGCCTGGGTAATAGGAGTTTTATAAAATTTAGGAATAAGTAAGGATAATAAAGATTATCATGTTTAAGGTTAAGTAGTTTATGGTAGGCTAGTATCTTTTTATTAAATATAGAATCAAAGGTATTTGTGAGATTAAAGTTAGAATTATTGTTAACTAGCGGCTACCCGCGACTTCGTCCGCGTCGGCTTTAGAATTAGGTCCCGAGTGAAACGAAGCATGTGTGAATAACAAATATGTTTGCGACTATAGAAACTGCATTTAAATATTATTTGCTTTTTACTTATTTTAAATGAAGTATAATACATGGTAGTATACTTCATTTAAAATAACAGAGTATGCAAAATTAGTAAATTTAGATTTTTTTCAGGCATTAGCGATTAGAGACAGTTACGATAGTATTTGCGAACTGTTTTGAGTGTTCTTGTAAAAGAAATATTTATGCTATATGCATGAATTTTAGCCTATGTTAATCAGGAATAGTGCAGCTTTCTATGAGCGAAAAAGTTTTAGAATCGGTTCTATAGTTACAGAGATACCCATAGAGCGTAATGTATTAGAATTATTTTGAGTGTTCTTGTAAAGGAACTATTTGCGCTACGTGCATGAATTTTAGCCTATAATACTCAAGAATAGTGTAGCTTACTATCAGTGAAAAAAGTTTTGGAATCGGTTCAGTACTTACAGAGATACAAATAGAGCGAGCGTAATGTAATTCTTATGAATATCCCTGTAAAATAACTATTTGTGATATATGCATAAAAGGTAGCCTATAACACTTAGGGTCCCCCCAGTGTCTAAGAGGTTCTGCTCTCAAAACTGGAAGTCGGGAGGTGCCAGGTTCAAACGCCTGTCGACCTAGCCGCTCGCAGTTTTCCGTCTTTTTTTCAAAAACCTCTCGAAAATACGGGCTAGGATCCCTTAGAAAATTCCACACAGAGTTATTCTCCATATACGCCTAGGACCCTATAGGCATAGGACCATATAGGCCTAGGAATTTCAGTCAGTGAAGAAAGTTTTAAAATCGGTTTAGCAGCTACAAAATTTCAATAGAGCGCAATGCATTAGCATTATTTTCAGTGTCTTTGTAAAAGAATTATTTATGCTATATGCTTGACAGGTTGCCTGTATGTTAATCCAGGGCATAAACTATCTTCATTGCAAATTTTTCCAACCATTTTTGTGTGATTCAGTCAAAAACATCCAAACACATAAACGTATACATTTATATTATTTGTAGGATTTGGAAATTTACGAACTTTAAGAAACACATCTGGACTTTCCTTGGTACTTACTTATTCTCCCGGCGGTCATTTCCGCCAAACTGTTTTTTCGTCAAATGAGTTGCCAAACTATTGCCAATCGTATTCAAAACCATTAATAATTTCATGTGCCCGGCATTTATATCGGCAAAAAATCGCTCGTCTTGGCGGATCGCCGGGATAATACGTTAGTACACTTTTCTTTATTTATGCTTTTTAATTTCGCGTAAAATCAACATAATTTCCATACTTATGTTTTCCAAATGCATGTGATTTTGCAAATAGAATTTCTGCTTTATTTCAAAAGCATAAATCATTTAGTGCGGGTGATAAAACGGTTTTTAATTAATAGTTAGAAAAGTAATTAAAATTTCCGAGCCTCAGGTACACTTTACCGAAGTCATGCGTCCAGGCATGCTCCAATTTTCAAAGCTCTGCTTTCTGTAGATGTGTCTGGAGAACATTCATTTTTATTATTAGAGATAGATATATTTGGCATAAAACTGGCATAAATTCCGTATTATTTAATGTTTTTCAGATGCACATGCTTCTTTATTGAAGTAATAGCATTCTTGTTAGCTCAAAACATGAATCATTGGCGAAACTCGCCAAGTATGGCAACGTAAAAACGGCTTTTAATTAATAATTAAAAAAGTAATTAAAAATCAAAAAATTCTAAGTAGCCTATAACCATCTCCAGGGTCTCATCTATATCAAAACCAAAATTCATCCTACTTGATTCAGCGGTTTAGGCGTGATAGCGTCATAAACAAACAAACAAACAAACTCACTTTCGCATTTATAATATTAGTTAGGATGGAATTGGATAAAAGACTATGGTATAACTTTTTACAAATAATTGCATAATTATTAAAGGATTTATCGACATAAGTAATAAAAGTTTTGTTGAAGAGCTTAATCTCATCAGAAAGATAGGAGATGTGAAGGTTTTTACTAAAGTATTATTTAATGAAGCCCCCCAATATGTTGATTTTCCACATACTATAAAAGGCAGTAGGAATATTGAATTTTAATGAAGTGTTATTATATATAATAGTCTATGTCATAAATAAATTGTTCAATAATATCTTTTATATTGTATTTAGTGGGAAGTCTATACTTAGTGCCTTTGTTCATAATTTGTCGTAATTTTAAATCCTTTATTATATTAAGGTCACCTGTAATTATGTGTCCATAATGGAAATTAACAAAAGAACGGTAGTGATCACTGGTACAAGAGCAAGCATAAGAGTCATCCGGAGAAAACTTTTTACTAAAAGAATTGTAGTTGAATATTTTCCTACCCAAAGGTATAGGGTACTTAAAAGATTTTTTTATACTAGTTGCCTGACAGTGGTCGAAATTCGACCATAAAGCATTCATTTTTTTAAAATTTGAGTGTGAATAAAGTTCTTCTGTCAATGTCTCACCATTCCATATACACTGGTCACTAAAGTGACCTCCTGGGCTAAGAGACTATCTGTCTTTAGGGACCACTTTTGTACAATTTCACATTACAACCACCACACTTTTCTGTGAAGACGGTGTTTTTGTAAAAACTCATATTTTGCTAAATGCAAAGACAGCTCCAACGAATGGGCCATAGGGTCATCTCCCTCTCACGCATTCAGTTTGCATTTCGAACAATTTCAGCTAATCTAAAAAGTTAAGTGGCCCCCTCCGAAAATTGAACTTGAAACTATCCTCGGCTAAAGGCCCATAATGTTTGGACTTATAAAATCTTAAAAAGTCGAATGATTCAAGTCTACTTGCTGAGGCGTACCACTGACCATGTATGAAACCTTGCTGCCTCGATGAATTTGCCCATTTTGCGAATGATTGTCCTTCAGATTTATTTACTATCCTCGCAAATGCAGGTGTATTTGGAAATTGAGTTTTTTGAAAGGATATAGTAAAACATTACCAGAATATTTTCTAAGAGGAATTAGAATTCTTTTATTGTCTGCGGTTCCAGTTCAAACTTCGCAGTCAAATGCATTACGATGTATAAATTTTATGCGCATTCCTGTTCCATGGACTAATGCTTCCTTTGTATTTAAGTTTCTTATTAGTATAATGATGCAATTTACTAACTTATGTAGTGGCAAACTCTGTTATTTTTCTGTTAGTCAGGTGCAAATCTTGCCAACTGTTTTTTTTTTTCTGGGAAACGAGACTACTTCTGAAACACTGTGTTTCCCCCCCAAAAAAGGCGGAAATTTTAATCCGTATAGAAAATAGTATTTAGATGCAGAATTAAATATGTACAAAAATATCAATATACTAAAAAGAAATTTGTATGCTTATTGGTTACATAATGGTGGATTTCTGAAAACGTGTGGAATTTAATAAAAATACGAAATTAAATTAAACTTCCAAAAGATGGAAAGGGATAAACAACTTTGTACTGGAAATTACTTTAGGTTTGTAAAAATTTCACGCAGTTCACAATTATTTGGCAATTCTTCACTTGCTCCCGGCTAACTGAAAAAAAAACACTCGATTATGCCAACATTAATAAAAACTCAATCATCATTTTTAGGTTCTTGATTGTAACCTATCTATATAGAAAAATGTATGTGATGCCTATTCTACAGCTTACGAAATATTGTAACAATAGATTAAAGCTGTTGTGAACTAATAGTACTTAAATATATGTAAAATTATGTCGCTTTTTTGGGACACATTTTTCGGACAATTTTCAATAAAGGGGGTGAGAGATAAAATGACATAGTCATTAATATATATATTGTCGCAAAATTCACTCAAGAGCGATACGATTGGGGTAAATAAACAGCAAGCTTTATTCTTCACGGTTCTATAGATTAATTATAACAATATATACAGCCTGCTCAACTCCTCCAGAGCAGTACAGGAAAAGCCAATAAAAACAATTAGCTCGTGTACCAGTATAAACAAACAAGCGCAAGTATCAATTTTCGCCTGATCGCGAAAACGAAAGCAGCTCGCTCAAACAGGTTCCGCTACGTCAGTGAACCTCCGGCTGGAAAAGATAGAAATGAATCCCCTCTGCCCGCCCGCACGTCTTTTATACCAAGGGGGAGGGCAGAGAAGGAATGACCGCGCGCTCGCTCGACATTTCTAGAGATTCCAGAAAATTCAATTGCTTTCTATGCTAATTTCTTGGCTTCTACCGCATATTTCGACGAGCAGCTGGTACCGTTGGCAACCTTACTATGCGGCCAATACGCCTGGCCCACCAAATTATTTAATTCTGATGAAATTGTGCCGTTAATTTATAATTTTCCAAATCTTTCGCGATCCTGGCGAAAAGGGATACTTTTTTCAGCAATATAATTAATATTATTTACACTATTTACATCTTATTTACATTATTTACAATAAAATTCATAACAATATAAACATACACGTTTTTTGTATTTAGTGCTGCTGTTATTATTAGTGGCATTCCTAGTTATGATTATCTGGCGGTACTGGCACCAATACTCAGCACTTTTGCAGTTCCCTTGCTATTTTTGGATCTTGTTTGATGTATTCCACTGGGCTTTCCTGGCGAAAAAAAGAGATAGTTTTGGAACATGTAAGTATTTGTGAACTGTCTACACGTTGTGTTTCTTAAGCTATGTGTAGTGTAAGTGTTAGTATGTAAATTTAGCAACTGTAACAAAAAATCTGATGTGTCCAACACATGACTTCCTTGCACGTCCATTAAATCAAAAATATTTTCGACGCACTTCCTCTAAATTTATTTGTTTGAAAGAGATAAAATATCAATAATAGTAAGGTTTAGCAATTTCTAGCCAAATATTTCGATATCGCCAAGCTGAGTTCAATTTGAAAGATTTCCTTCTGACACTTTATTTGGCGATATTTCACCAAAAGCTGACAAACTTGAGATAGTCAGCGAGATTTTGGGGATAGCCAAAGTAGTCAGTGAGCACAGACCTTCAATGAATTGAATGCATCTATACACCTCAATGTATTCAAAGTCATTTGGCTCACCATGTAAATAAATTCTCAGTCGATTGCTGTCAAAAAAGATATTGAAAACAGTTAGATATTACAATAGTTCTAAATACAAAGTTAAAAAATCTACGGGTTAAAGTTTTAGAGTTATACAAATTAGGAAATAATTTTTGGCGCCAAATTTGGCGATATTTCGGCGAAACTCGTCAATGTCGACGACATTTGGCGAGATTTTAAGCATAAACCAAACAATGACAGATTATCGCCAAATTTGGCGATATTTCGCCAAAACTCGCCAAGAACGATGACAAATGGCGATACTTTGGGCATGGACGAAATGACTGACTATCGCCAAATTTGGCGACATTTCGCCAAAACTCGCCAAGGTCGAGGACAGACGGCGAGATTTTGGGCATGTACCAAACAATGACTGTCTACAGTTGCATTATAATGAAGATGTCCATAGACATTAAGGTACTGAAATTCTTTTCGGTGGTCCTGTAAATAAACTCTCCAGTACATTGGAACCAAAAATCGAGATGCACAACTAGATGTTACAACATTCTTATATATGAAATTTCATAATAGTTTTTGAGATTTGAGAGTTAAATATGCACACACGTACACCAAAAGTCGCCAAGCTTGGCGACTTTTGGCATAGTTCTTGAGGGAGGCACGTGACCGTGGTCGGACCATTACCTAACTTATGTGGTAGGACGGTATTGTGCTTGAAATGGATGAATGCCCCTAAAATTGCTATTGACCGTAATGTATTGGAAATCTTTTGAGTGTTCCTGTAGCAGAACTATAAATGATAAAGACACTTTTTTTAATAGAGAAATTCATTTTCTAACTCTTTACAGCATATATTACTTCTGAGTCGTTTGAAATAGCCCAATACCTCTAAAAAACGCTTTGATGAATTTCGGCCCATAGAGCGTAATGTATTTCGAATCTTTTGGGCGGTCCTGTAGATAAACTATTCAGTCGAATGGAACCGAAAGGGGAGGTGCACAACTAGATGTTACAACAATCCTAAATATAAAGTTTCAACATTCAACGCCTAATAGGTTTTGAGATATGCGAGTTTAATGAATTTCGGCCCATTGAGTGTAATGTATTTCGAATGTTTTGGGCAGTCCTGTAGATAAACTATCCAGTCGAATGGAACCAAAAGGGGAGGTGCACAACTAGATGTTACAACTATCCAAAATATGAAGTTTCGACATTCTACGCCAAATAGCTTTTGAGTTAGGCGAGTTTAATGAATTTCGGCCCATAGAGCGTAATGTATTTCGAATCTTTTGGGCGGTCCTGTACATAAACTATCCATTCGATTGCCACCAAAAGGGGAGGTGCACTACTAGATCATAGAAAAATCCTAAATATCAAATCTCAACATTCTACGACCAATAGTTTTTGAGATATGCGAGTTACATACATACGTACGTACGTACGTACAGACGGCATGGAAAAACTGGCCACAGTAGACTCGCCACTGGTCAAAATGAGTTGCAGACGCGTTAATATGATCGTGCATGCTAGCCTACGATGAGATGCATCGAAAAAATTTTTAAAATTCAATTTAGAGGTAGTCAAAATCGGTTTTTATGTCGAAATTTGGCCCCCAAAATTTTTCGGGATCACATTACTTCCTTATACTACGTACAAGGAAGTAAAAAATAGTATGCAACTTATTATTTCCAGCTCTGCTTATTCTATTTCTGTAGCCTCACGTGTTTTACTTCCTTGTACGTAGTATAAGGAAGTAATGTGATCCCGAAAAATTTTGGGGGCCAAATTTCGACATAAAAACCGATTTTGACTACCTCTAAATTGAATTTTAAAAATTTTTTCGATGCATCTCATCGTAGGCTAGCATGCACGATCATATTAACGCGTCTGCAACTCATTTTGACCAGTGGCGAGTCTACTGTGGCCAGTTTTTCCATGCCGTCTGTACGTACGTACGTACGTATGTATGTAACTCGCATATCTCAAAAACTATTGGTCGTAGAATGTTGAGATTTGATATTTAGGATTGTTCTATGATCTAGTTGTGCACCTCCCCTTTTGGTGGCAATCGAATGAATAGTTTATGTACAGGACCGCCCAAAAGATTCGAAATACATTACGCTCTATGGGCCCAAATTCATTAAACTCGCCTAACTCAAAAGCTATTAGGCGTAGAATGTCGAAACTTCATATTTTGGATAGTTGTAACATCTAGTTGTGCACCTCCCCTTTTGGTTCCATTCGACTGGATAGTTTATCTACAGGACTGCCCAAAACATTCGAAATACATTACACTCAATGGGCCGAAATTCATTAAACTCGCATATCTCAAAAACTGTTAGGCGTTGAATGTTGAAACTTTATATTTAGGATTGTTGTAACATCTAGTTGTGCACCTCCCCTTTCGGTTCCATTCGACTGAATAGTTTATCTACAGGACCGCCCAAAAGATTCGAAATACATTACGCTCTATGGGCCGAAATTCATCAAAGCGTTTTTTAGAGGTATTGGGCTATTTCAAACGACTCAGAAGTGATATATGCTGTAAAGAGTTAGAAAATGAATTTCTCTATTAAAAAAAGTGTCTTTATCATTTATAGTTCTGCTACAGGAACACTCAAAAGATTTCCAATACATTACGGTCAATAGCAATTTTAGGGGCATTCATCCATTTCAAGCACAATACCGTCCTACCACATAAGTTAGGTAATGGTCCGACCACGGTCACGTGCCTCCCTCAAGAACTATGCCAAAAGTCGCCAAGCTTGGCGACTTTTGGTGTACGTGTGTGCATATTTAACTCTCAAATCTCAAAAACTATTATGAAATTTCATATATATGAATGTTGTAACATCTAGTTGTGCATCTCGATTTTTGGTTCCAATCTACTGGAGAGTTTATTTACAGGACCACCGAAAAGAATTTCAGTACCTTAATGTCTATGGACATCTTCATTATAATACAACTGTAGACAGTCATTGTTTGGTACATGCCCAAAATCTCGCCGTCTGTCCTCGACCTTGGCGAGTTTTGGCGAAATATCGCCAAATTTGGCGATAGTCAGTCATTTCGTCCATGCCCAAAGTATCGCCATTTGTCATCGTTCTTGGCGAGTTTTGGCGAAATATCGCCAAATTTGGCGATAATCTGTCATTGTTTGGTTTATGCTTAAAATCTCGCCAAACGTCGTCGACATTGACGAGTTTCGCCGAAATATCGCCAAATTTTGCGCCAAAAATTATTTCCTATTTTGTATAACTCTAAAACTTTAACCCGTAGATTTTTTAACTTTGTATTTAGAACTATTGTAATATCTAACTGTTTTCAATATCTTTTTTGACAGCATTCGACTGAGAATTTATTTACATGGTGAGCCAAATGACTTTGAATACATTGAGGTGTATAGATGCATTCAATTTATTGAAGGTCTGTGCTCACTGACTACTTTGGCTATCCCCAAAATCTCGCTGACTATCTCAAGTTTGTCGGCTTTTGGTGAAATATCGCCAAATAAAGTGTCAGAAGGAAATCTTTCAAATTGAACTCAGCTTGGCGATATCGAAATATTTGGCTAGAAATTGCTAAACCTTACTATTATTGATATTTTATCTCTTTCTAACAAATAAATTTAGAGGAATTGCGTCGAAAATATTTTTGATCTAATGGACGTGCAAGGAAGTCATGTGTTGGACACATCAGATTTTTTTCGTATTGACTTGTCGACCATTTCGCCGATAATTTGGCGAAAACAAATCAAAATCTGAAATAAAAGGGATTAAGATAATAATGATTATTAAATTTCATTGCTATGAAATAATGGCATGGCAAACAGGATTTGTAAATATATGATTATAAGAATAAAAAAAAAATCTCATGTGTCCAACACATGACTTCCTTGCACGTCCATTAGATCAAAAATATTTTCGACGCACTTCCTCTAAATTTATTTGTTTGAAAGAGATAAAATATCAATAATAGTAAGGTTTAGCGATTTCTAGCCAAATATTTCGATATCGCCAAGCTGAGTTCAATTTAAAAGATTTCCTTCTGACACTTTATTTGGCGATATTTCACCAAAAGCCGACAAACTTGAGATAGTCAGCGAGATTTTGGGGATAGCCAAAGTAGTCATTGACCACAGACTTTCAATGAATTGAATGCATCTATACACCTCAATGTATTTAAAGTCATTTGGCTCACCATGTAAATAAATTCTCAGTCGATTGCTGTCAAAAAAGATATTGAAAACAGTTAGATATTACAATAGTTCTAAATACAAAGTTAAAAAATCTACGGGTTAAAGTTTTAGAGTTATACAAAATAGGAAATAATTTTTGGCGCCAAATTTGGCGATATTTCGGCGAAACTCGTCAATGTCGACGACATTTGGCGAGATTTTAAGCATAAACCAAACAATGACAGATTATCGCCAAATTTGGCGATATTTCGCCAAAACTCGCCAAGAACGATGACAAATGGCGATACTTTGGGCATGGACCAAATGACTGACTATCGCCAAATTTGGCGATATTTCGCCAAAACTCGCCAAGGTCGAGGACAGACGGCGAGATTTTGGGTATGTACCAAACAATGACTGTCTACAGTTGTATTATAATGAAGATGTCCATAGACATTAAGGTACTGAAATTCTTTTCGGTGGTCCTGTAAATAAACTCTCCAGTAGATTGGAACCAAAAATCGAGATGCACAACTAGATGTTACAACATTCTTATATATGAAATTTCATAATAGTTTTTGAGATTTGAGAGTTAAATATGCACACACGTACACCAAAAGTCGCCAAGCTTGGCGACTTTTGGCACAGTTCTTGAGGGAGGCACGTGACCGTGGTCGGACCATTACCTAACTTATGTGGTAGGACGGTATTGTGCTTGAAATGGATGAATGCCCCTAAAATTGCTATTGGCCGTAATGTATTGGAAATCTTTTGAGTGTTCCTGTAGCAGAACTATAAATGATAAAGACACTTTTTTTAATGGAGAAATTCATTTTCTAACTCTTTACAGCATATATCACTTCTGAGTCGTTTGAAATAGCCCAATACCTCTAAAAAACGCTTTGATGAATTTCGGCCCATAGAGCGTAATGTATTTCGAATCTTTTGGGCGGTCCTGTAGATAAACTATTCAGTCGAATGGAACCGAAAGGGGAGGTGCACAACTAGATGTTACAACAATCCTAAATATAAAGTTTCAACATTCAACGCCTAACAGTTTTTGAGATATGCGAGTTTAATGAATTTCGGCCCATTGAGTGTAATGTATTTCGAATGTTTTGGGCAGTCCTGTAGATAAACTATCCAGTCGAATGGAACCAAAAGGGGAGGTGCACAACTAGATGTTACAACTATCCAAAATATGAAGTTTCGACATTCTACGCCTAGTAGCTTTTGAGTTAGGCGAGTTTAATGAATTTCGGCCCATAGAGCGTAATGTATTTCGAATCTTTTGGGCGGTCCTGTACATAAACTATCCATTCGATTGCCACCAAAAGGGGAGGTGCACAACTAGATCATAGAACAATCCTAAATATCAAATCTCAACATTCTACGACCAATAGTTTTTGAGATATGCGAGTTACATACTAGTACGTAGTACGAGTACGTACAGTACGTACGTACGTACGTACGTACAGACGGCATGGAAAAACTGGCCACAGTAGACTCGCCACTGGTCAAAATGAGTTGCAGACGCGTTGATATGATCGTGCATGCTAGCCTACGATGAGATGCATCGAAAAAAATTTTTAAATTAAATTTAGAGGTAGTCAAAATCGGTTTTTATGTCGAAATTTGGCCCCCAAAATTTTTCGGGATCACATTACTTCCTTATACTACGTACAAGTAAGTAATGATTTATACAAAGTATTTCAACCTGTGTCTACTTTAAGCCTACTTTAAGCCACTGCTTTAAGCCTACTTTAAGCCTATCGACAATTTTTTAAAAATAAATATATATATACTAGCTGAAATATTTCTACGATTACCAAGATTTTCGCAGCTATTTAATATGGAAATTTGTCAGAACATTTTCCCAAAGCTTTGTTGTTCTTTTTGAAGATGGCGTAAGGTAAGAAGTTAACTGTTCATGAGAGAGGGAAGATTGTAGCTTTTTATTCAAAAAGAATGTGCCCGCACTATTGTGATACAGACAGGAAATTCAAATGAATGTAGTAAATATATATATATATATATTTTTTTTTTTTTTTTGGAAAGACAAATGTGGTAGAAAGTATTACCGGGCAAGACCTAAAACTTTGTCCTCGCGTGATGAAAAATATGTTTGCAGTTTGCAGGCTTGCATTTATCATTTTTAGCAGTCAATGCTCAACCAGAAAACTTGTTCCTACGACAGGTTTAAATGTTTGTCAAGTCCGATGTAAAACGTAATTAGAAGGTCTGGAAGTCACATCGGTAATGTGACATTGGTTAAACCCAGTTACTTCAGAAGCATGAAACAGAAACACTTTTGCGGAAGAATAGAAGTAACTACATGGATGGAATAATTTTTTTAACTCAAAAAATGGAATTTGGAATAACCAGACGGAAGTAAGTACTTTTTGCGTTATGGAAGTTTCTCGCAACAGCCAATCATGCGGATGTACTTTGACGACCTGTAGGTGCTTTGCTTACACTGGTGCCGGCTCAGTTGCGCTCGTCTTTGTAAAATGAATGCAAAAGCATACCAAAGTGTTCTTGTAAGTCGTCTATCGCCAAATTCTGATTTTCGAGCTGGAGAAAATTGAAATATCAGAAAGACATTGCACTTATTCATTCGAGTGACTGTAGAAAAAATATATGATTCCATGTCAACTATGTTGAAATTTTGAAATGGCCAGCTGCCCAGCAAACACACTACTGCCCGCAAAATGACGGCCGGGTACCCGTCGTGCTGGCAAAGTGCCGTATACCGGGAGCAAGGTAGATTGCCATCGTCTGGAAGTCACTGGAGTACCAGTGTCTGAAAAGTGCATATGCGCCAGTACATAAATAGTAACGGCGAACTGCCATGTGTCTATGACATGCACAGAAAAGTTAACGGCGTGGTACTGCTTAAAATGTACCGGGCCAGCACTATTTGGCAGTAATGGGCCTGTATATATTTCGTAGTGTTGGCATAAAATTTCGTTATTTTAATTAAATAATATTGTTTCACATTCATACGGTGTAGAAGTGTTAGGGGATATAAGTTCCGGGCACCCAAAGGCAGGGTCACTGCAAAGATTTTTTTTTTGAGGGGGGGGGATGTAAGGGGAGAAGTTCATATTGTGCCTTCAAATATTTTAGTACTAAAAACTAAAATAATACAAACGAGTTCAGTATGCTATAAAAATGTTTACTACACAGACAGTGGAACCTCCACTCTGTATATGACAGTATATAACCCCCACTATGTACAGAATTATGAATTTTAATCTTAACATTTTTATAATTTATATTAATTTTTTACAATTTTGCTAAACTTTTCCTGAAAAACATATTTGGAGACTTTTTTCTACGTTAAGCCCCTTTTAAAATCTACCGAATTAGGGTGCAGAAATATGTTAGAGAGTATTACACGAAGACCAGTCAGGGTTTAATTTGCATGAGAGCTCAGCTCCTGTAGTCTTTTTTCTTCAGAGAATTTTAGATTAAATTAAAAATTTTAACAGCCTACATAATTGCTTCTATTGATATTTTTTTATTATATTAAAGATAGCAGTGGTAAAACAAAAGATTACCTAATTTTTAAATATAAATTAGGTAATTAATGCTCAAATTTACAATAAAACAAATTAGAGCTCCTGCAGCTATTTTGTTAGAAATTCAGCAATGAACCAGTATTTACATATTATTTCTTTCTATCTGTTTCGATTACTCTCGAATCAAATGTTTTATTTCGCACCCTTTTACGGGCCTCCTTACGGGAAGCAAGAGGTCAATATATCTACCGAGGGTCAACTAATTTCTCACGGCTGCGAGATAAGCAAGAATCGAACTGTTATCGTGGATTTGGCTATATTAATTCAGATTATTTATACGAAGTACAAATGAATTTTTTATGCATTTGAAGATTGGCGAGTTTCATTAAAACGGAAGTGGCGAGTTTTCGTGTCCAATAAGTATAGTAACCCATTCTTTTTTCTTTTGATGTTTCATTTCGTTTCGCAAATCTTGAAACGTTGAGCAGGAGGCCAGTTATGAAATACGCTTTTTAGGATACAAAGTTTTTCCGGTCGTTGTTGCAGACTTTCGAGAAGGTTATTGCTATAGACTAGTGAGATATCTCTGTTAGGAGCAATAATAATTATAATAAGATTTGCTTCTGCAGTGATATCTTGCTGGTTATGGATACAGAAAGTGGATTTCAAAGTTTTACAATTGGATTTTACATTTTTTAAACAGTCGGGAAAATATTACAGGTAAATTTTTACTTTTACTGTTTTTAATGTACACACGGTATCCACCGGTGATTTTAGCAACTAATTTAAAGATTAGGCGACTTTTTGAACCAAAAACGTCATTTTCATACTATTTTCAAGTTTTGGCTAATTGTACCATACTCCAGGCGACTCATTTGAAAATCTGGTGTTGGTTTTTGTCAACTCCCTTTTTTTTCAAAGCTGCTACTGAGCTTTCAGCAAACATTCTAATCTGTTTTTTTAATCGTGCTATAAAAATAAATGTATTATATGTTCTGTTATATATATATATGAAGTTTTTAAATTTATCATTTTATTCAATCCTTCTTAAATGAAGCTAAATTAAGCATGTTTATTTCTTAACTACAAAATCATTCAAAAATGTTACTATTTTGGGAACTAAAATTGAGAAAATGGCTACTAAACTAGTGACTTTTTTAAAGGCGGTGATGTTACTAATGGTACTTATTTTAGTGTATAAAAGTACTTTCCTCCATAAAATTTGAATCAATGAGTATACAACAGATATAGATACAGAAAATTTCTTTTCAGAATAGCTAAGATTTAAAAAATAATTTGATCTAAACAAAATGTACAATAAAGCAAAATGTTACCCTAAAGTTATATGTGTAACCATAGTACAATTTTATTTATTATTACTTCCTGTAAGATTTTGATTAGTACATACACACACACATATATATATATCAACCATTAAGTATTATAACTCATTTATAAAATCTGTAACTCTGAAATATTGGAATTAAAATATTTATAAATGATTTTATGTTGGTTCTGAAATGTGTTACCGCCTCTCTCACAAAAAAATCTTCTGCGACTGCAAATTTGTAAGAAAATTACAGTTTATGAAAACTACACACAATTCACTAATGATAGGCGCACATAATTTGCAAACGATTGACCAACGGATTTTGCTGTTTTTTTATCTTTCATTTATGTTGTTTTTTATCTTTCAAAATGTTACCCTTAAGGAATTTTTTTTCCGAGGTGGGGGTGGGGGTTGATGAATAAGCCCCCTACCCCGAATCCGCCACTGGCTCGTATTTTAATTATTGCAGCATTACTGTAAATAGGCACTAATCCGGTACCGTGCCATTACATTGTAGTCACTGTTAAGGTACCAGGCCAGTACCTTTATTTTTAATAATAGCCGGCACCCAGCCGTTTCATTTTGGGCATTATAAACTTAATGTTCGAATGCCTTTATTGTGAGTAACGGCCGGCACATGCAGTATGCCAGCAGAGTGCCGTTGCCTTCCCGGGCTTCTGACAAGGTACTTCTCGGACGACCACTTTTGGTACGATTCAGTTACTTTTTACAGTGCCGGGCCGGTGCTGGACGTAAAGGCAGAAAGGCACTGGAAAGGTACTCCGCCAGCAGGTGTGTGTTTGCTGAGTAGGTCTCCAGTTGCCATTCCAAATAAGGAAAGAGTTTCTGGCCTTCTTCCTAAACTTTAAGAAGTATGAATCACATTACCATACTAATACTATGTGTTATATTAATGTCATATTAATATATATGTCATACTAATTCTAATGATGTAAAATTCCCCCCTGGAAAACAATTTCCATCATTAGTAGTGCTGAAATCTACTATCAAAGACAAATTATATAAATCTGAAACCGAACTTATTTCATTAGACCAAAGTTATTTTAAAAATCATTCCAAAGGAACACGAATAATACGAAGAAATGGCTCATTCACAAGCTTCCAATAGTTTGCTTGCTTTTCCTTATCCACTTTTCTATGTTGCCTCAAAGGTTTTATTTAGGCTTAAAAACTCATTTGTGTGTTCTATAATGTTTTCTGACACTAAAATAATTTCAAATGAACTTTGCTGCCTTTTATGCGTGTATTTAAGGTTAATAAATATTATTCAAATGATATTTTGATTCACAGTTTATGATTTTTCCATTTTCTCAAAACTTTTTTTTGGCTATGAGTTTTTACTGAGACTGTATCTATGCCTGTACATGGTGGTTATAAAATAAGTATCTAGAGTTGTCCGTAGCTTGAAGGAATAATCCGAATGAAACAGAAATCGGCACACTTACTAGTTGAGAAAGGGAGAAGAAAAGTAGAATAATAAAAAAATAGTTAACATAATCGCCAACAGATGGCGCTTGTGAACGTATAATGTGTAATACTAGAACAAAGAATGAAAATGTAAAACAGGATTTCACACCAAATTTATTGAAAAATTTTGCTTATAATATGATATTCTCAATTGCAGTCGCAACTTCTTGTATGGAGAGGCTACTGGTTTCCTAGCCCCCCCCCTTCTAAAATCACGTAAAGCAGCTAAAGCGTTTGAGCTGTTAACGTAGAGTAGTTTTAAAACCGAAGGCATCTCGCACCTAGTTACTGGCAGAAATAACCGCTTCTTAGTCTTTTCAATGATTGCAACGGCTTTTGCACGGGAAACGCCATCTGTCGACAATTGTTCCAACTACTTTTTTATTACTCCATTTTTCTTCCCGATACCGATTTTGGCATCGTGTGTACCGATATTGGCATCGTGTGGACAATTCCTTCAAGCTACAGGAATCTCCAAATAGAGATACTTATTTCATAACCACCCAGTATACATGTACATCTTTGTTTACAGTTTTTTTCCAGAAAATTTCAAGTCTCTGCAAAAAGTTTGAAAACGATGGAATGCTCGTCATGTGGCCCTTCTTCGCTCCCCCATGGCTGTTCGTCTACAGCGAGGAAACAGTTAAGGTGATTGCAGTTACGATAACTTCCTCTTGTGATGAGCGTTTATATGCAAGCCACTTGTTCAACACTTTTCAAAATAGGTTGCAAAGTGAAATAATAAAAAGTTCGCACATAAAATGGTGCTTATCAACAAAATGATCATTTCCTGCGGCACAAAAAGTCCGCTCTTTCTCAATTGCAAAAAATCCAAAAGGTATTCCCTTGAGTAGAAAAACCTGTCAGGACCTTTCCCAGGTCTGCAATCGTTCCACAAGTTTCATTTTCGGAAAAACTCGTTTTTATACACTAATTTATCCCTCTTTTTTCAACGAATAACTTCCGTACTCCTTGGAAACGTCATATTTCCGTGGATTCTCCCCCGAAATCTAAAAATGAGGAAAAAAATTCGTTGAATCTGAAAAAGTTCCTGACAGGAGGAAAAAAAAAGAACCGAATATTCGTCAAATAACGGAAATATTCCGACAGCTCTGCTGACAGAAAAATTTTCGTGAACTCAAGAAAAAATTGTTGAGAGTGTTGTTGGCTTTTTGTACCCCCTATAATGTACACTTTTTTACACGTACCATTTTATGTGAGCCAGAAGTTAAAAATATTCAAAAATGGTTCTCGATTAGCATATAGGCATATTCATCACGTTTTCAACAAGGCTCATGTCGATTCCTGCAGTTCTAATTCGACCACAGAACTGTAAACACAACTGTAACGAAATCATTGGAAAAAAATAAATTAATAATTAGTGTGGATGTTGCGTGCCATTATAGTATTCTCTAGTCTGATGAGTTAGGAGACTGTCAAAGAGTACTCTAAAGACAGCATTTGTTAGGAGATTTAAAACTCGATGGAACAAAGTGTGCTTGCCTTATCAGTAATATTATAAGCTTGTCGCTATTTTGATTGAAGAATGATATGATGAATGCTGAGATGAAATATAAATTGTGTGAAAACAGAGTAAGAGTTGAGAGAAAGAAAGAAGTCGAAATGGGGGTGTTTCATGAGATTGCGACAGTATCATTTTAATTAATTAGTTAGTTCTTAAAAATCTAATTAAAATTTCATAAATTCTATCTCATCGTAATGATATAATAGGATCTAAAAGATATCATTGGCACAGAATGACTGAAATTTTAATTGCAGCATTGTTAGATAATTATGGCGGAATTGTATTACATTTTTGGGTGAATGTGCTGTTATTCCTCCAAGAATCCGGATTCAAACTTTCATTTCCGACTAGAAAAGCAGAGGTCATGGAAGAGAAATTTCTATCGTTTAAAAATTCGCCAAGCAGTAGTATGAAGTCGTATATTGAAAAATATTTTATAATGCATTATTTTATCGCAATTTAACTTTCTTTTTGTATTTGTATGAATTTTATACGTCTTTTTTTAACGATTGCGTTTTTATGATTCTTATCATATGTCATACTCAATTCTAAAATCAATTTCAGTTCTTTTCAAAAGAGGAGAAGATGATCAGCAAGCCACACTTCTACGAGTTCTTCCTAAACTCAAAGAAAAACAACAGCAGCCTAATCGTCAGGTAATCTGTACTTTAAATTTAATTGTACCTGTGTAATTCACAAAAAATATTACAATTTCCTTATTTAATGCGTGTTAAAAAAGTTCTTTTTATACAACTTTTGCTAATTATTAGCCTGAAAACTAGTTCTATTAATAAAAATGCATCAAAATTCATGCACTTTTAACATTGTAAGAAACATATTTTTTTTTTCCTAACGAGAAGATCAAGAATGCCCACTCTTATTTGACATTAAATCGGGGAGAAAAATAGATAAAATAATCATGCTAGTGTTTGTACACATAATTTGGTAAACTAAGGGGTCCAATGACTTGTCACTTCATTTAAAATTTGGTGCTTCCACACTTTGCCTTGTATACAGCATTTACTCGTCGTAGAATAGATACAATAAGTTTCTGGAATGTTTATAAAGTGATTTCAGACCATGCTATACGAAGTGACAGATCTAATTCTTTGACATTTAATATTCAAACGTCTTAAATGCCTTTCCAATACTTCCCAAAGATATTCGATCAAATTGATGTCTAGACTTTTTAACGGCCATTGCAGATGATCAGATAAACCCTAACGTCTCTCATCGATCCATAAAACTCTTTTCGACATTTCAAAGTCCCAGATTTTGCATTTTTTTATCCCAAGCACAACGTTTTTCCTTTTTGCAACTGACAAAACGGCTTTTCACGTTGCACCAGTGGTCAGTGGTGTTTGATTTTAAAATGTTCAATGAATTTGAGAAAAAGATCTGATTTTGTGATGAAAAAGACTTCCGAGATTAGAAATAAGAATAAATACAATGAAAGACATGTTCTGTGCACCTGTAGAACTGAAATGTATTATTTCATCTCAACTTTCTTTTTTCCAGTTTAAAATTTTCAACATTTTCCTCATAAAACAAAAATATAGCTGGTTGTTCTCAGCTTATCTGTTTGCCATTTCATCTGCATCTTGTTCCACTTTTAACCAGGGCTGTAAATAAGAACACTTTCTCTTGGTGGGGGAGGTGGCAGTGGATCTTGGACAAAGGCCGCGAATGAGGTGCTTGACTAAATTGGGGTTGCAGTAACGATTACACACGGCCTTGATCAAGTCAGGGTAGTAATGTACAGCAATGCAGTGGCTGTACATACTGCCCCGTCTCCGCTCCTTGTGTAATAACTCGTAAAAATGGTGTGGAAAATTGCATAATAGCCTAGTTATCTTTGAAAGAACTTACTATTACCAGAATGATATGTTTTCAGAAATAAAGCATTATTTGTGTAGTATACAAAGAAATACATTATAGCCCCAATGCTGTTAACGATTTTGCTTATTCTTATGCAGAACTAGATTTGACTGTCCTGTGTACATGCACGGGTGGGTGACACCGCACGTGCCCGCAGCGGGTGACAGCATGCCGTCCTTCGTTGGACGCCGACTCTCACACAAGCCAAAGACATTTCAGGTCTCTTCTCGTTGTTCTGTGAGATGTCTTTTTTCCTGAGTTCAAATATGAATGCTTTCGTAATTTGTGGAGTTCACAATCGTCTGCTTCCCCTATTTTTCTTCACAGTTCACTTCAATATTTTTTCATCATGTTTGTTCATTTTCTTAGCTCTATTTACCCTTGACGTTGAAACTTTTGTGTTGCCTTTAGATAAATATGCTTATTATGACCTATTTACGCTTATATTTGATATTTTAAGTTGATTTGAAATGTCAGATATTTTTACGCCGTTTTTCCACATACACACAATTTGCCCTTTTTAAAACTAACTAAGAGCTTTCTTTCATCGTCGAGATGTCGACATCTGAAAACAAAAGCAGGCATTTTAAGAAGTTCGAAGTCTTCAATTTGAATATTAGAGTCATTTATTTTTAAATATACTTTTTGAGAGACATTAATGAATTTTTTCTATAATTAAAATTTAAGGAAAACAAATGAATCGTAAAAAATGTTAGGTGACAAGTCATTTGGCAGCTGTGTTTACCTAACAAGTATTATAAATGTTCCATAATATCTAAATAAATACATTTCTTCAAATTATTTATTAACATATGTCCACACTGCTACTTAAGTGCAACCCAGACACACTGTAAGAAATACCTGTTAATTTACCACACATGTTGCTGTAAAATAATAGAGTACTGTTGTGGTAAATCCACTCAAAATGACGTAAATGAAATGGATATGCCAATCACGAAGAATCTATGGCAATGATTGTATGGCAACTGGCACAGTCTACATCACAACGTGTTGACGTTACGTTTACCCACACTTGTGCTGTAGAATAATATAGCACTGAGTGTTATAAATCCACTCACAAAATGGCGTAATGACGCCGATTAGTCAATCACGACATTGTATAGCAAATAAAAATCTATAGTTAATTGGCACAGTCTACAGCACAACGTGTGATTCAATGTGATGTTGGCGATACGTTTACCCGCAGAGATATGAATACAAGGAAATGGCACTAGCGATCTTCAGCATAGGACAAAATGCAGTAACTGTGATCTTCAGCTCTGTGCTCAATGAAGTATGGTGGATCATTGTGTTGGTTTCTTTTTAAATGACAGTGAAATATGCACGATTTCACGGATTAAAAAGTAAAGATGCACAATTATACGTTACAATAGTTCTAAATACAAAGTCTCATCATTCTGCAGATAAAGTTTTACAGTTATGCCAAGTACGTAATTATTCTTGGCGCCCACTTTGGCGACATGACTTCTTTTAAAATTGGAACTGTCACCGTACAATAACACAGCCCTATCGTAATGTGTTCTGGGGAATAGGGCGAATCGGTTACAGTTTCGGCTTCACTATCCGATAGCTAATGCCATCTCCTTCTATTCATATCTCTGTGCGTTTACCCACACATTGTGCTGTAATCATTATTTTCAGTTCAGCACATACATAGCCAGATTATTATTTCACAGATGAAAATTTGTTGGGAACCTAGTTACTAGATTTTAACAATGTAATCGTAGCTTAAGTATCCTATTATAAAAGTCAAAAACGTAATATATAAGTTAACCTCTTGGTAACAGAGAGCACAAACCCTTTCCATTTTGTGCAGCTCGGGAGAAAAATGGAAGAAAGAACACAGGCTGGTCGCCCCGGCATTCAGGGCCAGCGTGGTCAAGGAGATGGTGTCCGCCATGAACCGTCACGCCTCGGATCTGGTGCGCGACCTGAGCCGTTTCAGGGGCGAGACCATCGAAGACACTTCGGATCTGCTGAAAGCCAACGCCATAAGACTATTTTACGGTAAGAATTAAAAGCGTACACTGTTAAAATATATGCCACTGATATATAGAAATTAATGGGTGGAACTAGAATTTATGAGTCTGCGTACTCCCTAGAAATACTAGGCCATGGAACGAGACTCTTCTGAACCTACTTACCCAATTTTTCAGATCTCTCGTCTATAAGCTGGCGATTGTACCCATATGATGAAATGTTTGTCAAATACTTTCTCTACTTCTTTGCTCTGAGATTTAAGAATATATATAAATCGATGTGTACGCTAGCAGGTAGACACATAAACGGTCATTCTAGTGGAATAAAAATCGAACGATCATTTCTCTTTACCCAAACTAGTCATTCTGCTGGAATTTGCGAGAATACTACTGACTAGATATACTTGACCCTTTCGTATATGTACCAATTGTGTGTATCACCTACACGCGTCATTCTACGATCTGCTCTTCCAGTTTTGGGATACAGAAAACAGCCACCTATTCGTTCTAGATGAGAGCGGTATTTTTTTTTTTTTTTTGTTGTTCTTGTTGTTCTCCGTGTTCTTGTTTATTTGGCTTTCAAAGCGAAGTTTCAAGTTGAAAAGTGGTTTGTGATCTGCATTTGTCTGTTGCCGATCTGGCGCCATCATGGCCGAGTGGATAAAGACGCTGAATATCGTATGGCTGAAGTGTGACGGTCCCGGGTTCGGGCCCATCGATCTAACGGTCTGGAGTTTTGGGCGGTTTTTTTTTCAAATATAACGTGAATATGTATTGGAACCCTTTAAAAAGTCCACTGCCCAAGGCACCCCCTCGTTTGGCAGATATCTCTCGAGTAGTTTGGCCTTAACCCTTTGAAGCGCAAGCATTTTCGCAACAACATAGAAGACGAACCGGATAGACTGCCCAGCGCATAGCCAGCTGTGCCAAAAAGCTTCTTGAGCTCTGTAGCGCCAGATGGGCGTTTCGATCGACCGCCATGATGTTGGTAGTTAAATGGATCGATGGCATTATTCGCTATATTCCTTCAGCGTTGGGAGCCTTTACATGACAACTATTCTGTAAGAAAAGTACCTGTAAATTTACCACAGATATGGTTTTCAAAATAATTTAGTACTGCCGCTTTGGAATACAGCACTTTTGTATTATAAAATCACTCACGAAATGACGTAGTGACGTTGATAAGCCAATCACGAAGAACCTTGAATGACAGTCTGACGCGGTCTTTACATCACAACGTGTTGGCGTTACGCTTACCTACACGTTGTGCTGTAATCTTGGAAAATATTTTTTGCAGTGTATGTGTCGGTCCGTGCTCTAATATGCATCGATTGCTGCATAAATTATAAATGATCTTTCTGTACCTATTAACCTATTGAAAATAATGTATATAGCACTTATACTTCATCAACAGGAGCACCCAAAAGAATTAAACCACGTTACGGTCTGCGGCGGTTTGGAGACATTCGTTCAATTCAAGCAGTATACAATAAGCATATAAACATTTATAGCAATTTACTTCTCAGCAAGAATGGAAAATGAAAATAACTATTAAAGTTATTTTACAAGTCTCACAAAATTACAGTACGAGGGTTGCCTTTTATGTTTTTACAAACGACCAATATTTGTAAAATAGGATATTTGTAAAATTCACACTTTTTTAGTAATGGAATCAGTGGCATCATGCAAATTGGCTGCGTATTTTGTTTACAGTGAGTGTTCTAAAGAAGCAAGTGAATGAAAAAAATGGAAATAATGGTTTCCGTTGGATGATTTTTTTATGATTTTAAGAAAGGTCTCACTCGACAAGAATGCTTAAGTATCGCTTCGTGACACTTTTGGCAATGAAGCACCATCAGAAAAGACTGTTTACAATTGGTTTGCAGAATTTCGTCATTATCGTGTGTCCGTCAGTGATGAATCTCGTGAAGGACGACCAAAATCGGTAGTGATCCAAAAAAACATCGATACGGTGCACAAGATGGCAGAAGAAGATAGGTATGTCACGTATCATGGGATTGAAGCATCCCTTGGCATATCACAGACTGCAATACATTCGAGTTTGTATGAACATTTGGATGATAAAAAGATTTGTTCCAGATTCCGAACAATTTGACAGCAACTCAAAAATAGGTTAGTGCAAATTGGTGTAAGCAAATGCTAAAAATAATCAAATTGGTAACTGCAAAATCCATATACAACATCGTTACAGGTGACGAAACTAGGATATATTCGTATGAGCCGGAAACTAAACAACAATCCACTGTTTGGGTGTTTCCAGATGAACCGAATCCTATTAAATTGTTCGTTCACGTAGCACTTCCAAGAAAATGGCTGCTTGTTTCTTCGGCCTTACAGGACAAATCGCAACCATTCCTTTAGAGGATCGAAAAACTGTTAACGCTAAAGGGTATACGGAAATTTGTTTGCCAAAAATGATCAACGATATCAGGAAAAACAAGAAAAACCAATGCATCATTCTTCATCACGACAACAGCAGCTCCCACACAGCACATAAAACAATTGATTATTTGAAGAATGAAAATATCAAATCAATGTCTCATTGCCCATATTCTCCTGATTTGTCGCCTAATGACTTTTTCTTGTTCCCTTATGTGGAACAAAAAAGGAGTGGGCAGTGATTTTCATCACTTCAATAAGCTGTTGAAGCCTTCCAAAACCATGTCTCTGAGATAACAACTTCAGAGTGGAAAAACTGTTTCAAGAATTGGTTTGAACGGATGGAAAAGTGTATAAATCTTAAAGGCGAATAATTTGAAAAGCATTAAAACAGTTTGTTCCCCAAAAATTCTTTTTCTTCCTACTTTTTGTAAAAACTTAAAAGGCAACCCTCGTATTAATAAGGATATATAATTTTTTTAATCTCCAGAATTTCGTCAGATTTAACCCTACAAGATTCAATATTTTTTTCTCTGTCAGTCTGTGTTTTCAATATTTCTGTGATTATTATTTGGAGAAAAATAGTTTTAAAAATAGTAACCTAATATTTTACTAGAAAATAACTTTTCTATTTCAGTTTTGTATGCGGTACACAAGGCCTTAGCTATACTCTTTTGATATTTAGTTTGAAATTTTAGTATCCAGATCATTTCGTAATGTGACGAACTCCGATACACAGTCATTTTTTCCGGGTTAAAACTCTTTGCTATCTATTTTTTGTTCATTTTGTTAAATTAACAAAACCACATTCGAAAGAGCACTGTTTAAATATCAATCAGTTTTGCCAATGATATGAACAGTAAGTACATCTACACGCAACAGCTTGAATTATGCCGTTGCATAAATGTATAATTACTATGTATAAATACTCTTTAAAACCGGCAGATGTCTATACTAGTATTTTATAGACGTAGAGGAATATTTCGTTCCATGTATGGTACCAGGTGCCTTGTAGGGTTAAGTAGAATACATCGCCAAATTTGGCACAGAAATATTGTTGTGTTGAAAAGTGTTTTGTAATCGATACGTTTGGCCTGAATTATCTTTCTTTTTGTATTTGCCATCCAATCAGGGTCTTATGCACCGGTATTATGTGAATATTTCAGAATCTGCAATGGGCCTCAAGGAAGGTGAGGAAGTAAGTGACGAAAAAGCAAGACAATGGATGCAAACCACTGAAAGGTATGCATTGAAATATTTATTAATTTTTTTAATTGATATGGGTTTGTTTCTAAGCGGTCTCTAGTTTTATAATAAGGCATGCTTGTACTAGAAGCCTTAGGAGGAAGTTGGCGCGCACCCATATTCAGCAAAATGATCAGGAACGACTGAAACAATAAATGACTAATTTTTGAAAAAAAAAAAAAAAAAAACTTATCCGTAAATTTTACTCAACACTTTGTTGCTCTCTAACCTTTAGTCATTCAATGGTTGGGAACTCTTCTGTCCTGGTGTTGTATGCAAATTTAAAAAGTGTAACCTACTGAAAATTGACGAAATGAATTTTTTCTTTAATCTAGTCTTTTTTCCGACCTTATTTCGAAGAATTTTTTCAATTTACATGTGCCCCTTATCTTTATTACATATATAATCAAAGCGTGTAACCACTTTTTGGGGACACCCTGAATACAGATGTTTTGAAATTTTTGTTAATTTTTCGAGGTAAAACGTGGAGCCAGGTTGTACAAAAATTCTCTTATATTCTGAAATTTACGGTGCATCAATGTAAAATATGAATAGAAATGGAATTAATTCGATTCTGTTTGCAGGGGTTGATGCAGACGAAAATTGAGACTGTTTTACGGACCCATCACAAATTTACAATCGATTAAAATGGCCCCTTCACAAATTTACAATCGATTAAAACGGCCCCTTCACAAAATTACAATCGATTAAAACGGGCCCCTTCACAAATTTACAATCTATTAAAACGGCCCTACATTGGCGTTTTACACTTCATTTTAATCTGTTTTATCGTTTATTTTAACATAAAAGTGACTTTTATTAAAAATTAGTGTGAAAATTCACAAAAAAACGTGTTGAAATTAGCAAAATTAAGTATGAAAGTCACAAAAATAAGCAATTCTTACTAAAATGGGACCCTGGAAAAAATTCCTGGACCGACCCCTAGTTTGAATCAATTTTTTTCCAACACATGTGCATTAAAGGGGTTATCACATTCTACAGGGTGGATAATTCTGAAAGAATCCTCATTAATGTTAAATATTTTTCATTTCCCAACATAAATGAAGAGTGTGAGACAATGAAAAAGGTACTAAAGTATAAAAAGGAGTTACAATACTTGCTGTAGACCTTTTAAACAGCACAATTAGATACGAGAAACTGATTACTGTTTCCTGTATAATCCAAATTTCACTGTACCGATATAGGATGAGTGAAGTCGTGTCGCTCAGAATGTCAAGACCCTGGCTGCATTTCGACTTTCTGTGGAACATGTCCTCACTGTCCAGAGAACAAGAGAAGTTGTACCAAGACATGGCTTGCCTTTTGACAGATGTAAGTATAGGAAGGAATTTTGGCATAGTTGAGAAAAGAAAAACATAATGAATAAAATAATCAGTAATTAATAAAAAGATAATTTTTGTTGTTGTCTATAACTTGGGTTAAGAGCACACGGAACATAAAATGACTCGAATTTTCAATAATCGGCCTAAAACATATTGCAGAATGAGACGATCCCATACATAAATAATTTGTGTTTTTTTAGAATATATTGTTGCAGGACACTCTGCTAGTTTCTGGGTTCGTCGTTCTCAAGTCCTACAGGTGTTGAAAGTTCTTGTAAAGAGCCCACTTGTCAGGATGGAACACGAACATTATTGCTTCTAGAACTATCAGCTGCACAAAATTCACAAACACAATCAGACAGTAACGTCTTATAACAGCCCCCTTAGTACAGAAGCTTTCACAAATGCTGTATTTCTCACACAAAATAAGACACTTCACATCATCACGTAAATCAGACACTTTTTGAAAAATGATAAAAGGAAATAAAACTGATGCAGAACTCTATCTATTATATAAATGTGAAAGTTTGTCTGTCTGTTTGTTTGTTTGTTCGTTCGGGAACTCCTCCCACACCGTTCGACCGATCGGCTTGAAATTTTGCACATACCCGTAAAGCAAATAGAATAGTCAGTACGCTGCTTTAAAAATCTGGAAATCCACCCGTTTCCTAATTTTTTACAATTTTTCGCAAATTTTAGGGTAGAAATCTACTCAAATGTCCGATTTCAGCACATTCGTGAACATAGTTGACAAAGTTGGATTTAAGTATTTATTACTTTCAGTAATTCAAGTGAGACTGGCGTCATTTTGATGTCACAAATGTAAAAATGCATTAAAATTCCTAATTAGATTAATAAGTTTTGATAAAAAATGCACGACGAGCGAAATAATAAACCTCCATCCAGATTACCAGATGCTGTAGAAAATAAAATAACGTTTTTTTTCTTTCTTCTTTTCCTTTCACTAATTCAAATTAGATATCGCACCTGAGAATGATGTCATTTTGACGTCATGAGTTTAAAAATGAGTTAGAAATCTAATTAGGTTAAAAGGCTTAAAAATTTACTATTACAAAAACCCAAAATATTTTGTATAATGCGCGCGCTACCCTTGGCGATTTTTGAATAATATGATTTTTCAGCCACCGTAATAACGAAAGGAAACTTGCGGTTTTTAAAATCATGGGAAATTCGAATGTCACCTAAAGGTGAAAAACACTAATTAACATAATACATAGTGTTCGATATCGGTTTGACAACTGCCGTCATATGTATTCCCGAAAATCGTGGCAAAATCCAACCAATGTCGCAAAGTTTGGACGACTTTTGATGGCATATATATATATATATATATATACATATATATATATATATATATATATATATATATATATATTAGATATACCTTTTTTTTGTTGAATTCCAAAAAGTTATGAGAAATTTGTAAACTCTGCAACACAATTTAACGTCCTATTCGCAATTTGAGAGATTCTAAATAGTTCCTCGAAGTTATACAGTTTGATGTTTTACACGAGACAACCATGGAGGTAAATATTTAAATTGGGACAGGTTGGATTTTCCCCCACGTCGACATGAAATATTTTGCGGTGCTAAATGCGCAATCTGACAAGAGTTAGGCTTAAAAATATATGGAGGGCTGTTTTGATGGCAATACATAAATTCTAAAGATTCATCCGAGTAGAAAGGCACCATTGGTTTAAAATATCTAATCTGTTTCTTTAGATTGAGCACTAAGGGAAACGAAGATAGATAATATTAATATAAGTAATAGATAGTATAAGTAATAGGTAGTAATAGTAGATTTGTTAGATTAATGTGGATTAAAGCGCAGTATATCACGTTAATAAATATTTCGTGAAATTAAAAGTGTTCTATGCACCATATTTCAACGTGCGCGATTGACTTACAATTAACACGAAGGTAAATTTATAGGAGGGGACACTTCTCTTAAAAAGTTGGATAACGCTGTTCTTGCAAACAGATGGCGCTACACACTGGGTAACTGCGCATCTCCTGCTTCTGCGCATCTCAGGTTGTTTATATTTCCATCGAGGCGAAGTAAATGGAGATCGTCGAATTAGCAGAACTTTAAAAATTTAAATATATCGACTTATGAACGCCGGATATAATAATTTCTGGCTTCAGGTGTGTTTTAAATACATAATTGTCTTAGAATACTATTTCGTAATTAATATAGGCAATAATTTCGAAGCGAAGTAATATTATGTATATAATTCCGTGTTATTATTTTGCCCAAATGTTGTATTTTAAGAAATAGTTGTAAAATTACCTCTAATAAGAGCTCGCTTCTTAACTAACAGATCCCTTTTTGGGTTCAATTTCTCATTCAAAGAATTCTTATTTTTAGCAAAAATAAACGTACCTTCTATTTAATGATCACGTGATAACGCCCTGTTTCACCAATGTTGAGACTCTATCTGAATTTTTATTCATTCGGTCGTTTCTCCTCTTAATAAGCGATTTTTATAACACGTAATAATAACTCATTAAATCTGACTCCATTTTTTTAGAACAGCACATCTATTATCACTACACACTGTTGCCATATATGCAACATAACATTTACAAACGGATGAAATTTTTAAACAATTATTTTACCACATAGATCAAACCTTACGGAGCTTATAGAAATCGATGGTTTACGTAACAGCTTGTGGTTGCTTTGTTAACAAATAAATAAAAAAAGGGTGAAAAAAAAGATTTTATCTTAAGATTATAAAAATATTGAGTTTATATTTGTTAACAAGTACGCATATCATGGCTGAGGGAAAATAAGTTTTCGTCTGCCACAATATGTATTTACCTTAGAAAATGGCTTTGAATTCATTACTGAGTTCTTCATGTAACGTGAACACGAAGGGAAATTTATAGGAGTGGACACTTCTCTCAGAAAGTTGGATAACGTCGTGATTGCAAACAGATGGCGCTACGCACACTGGGTAACTGCGCATCTCAGGTTGTTTATATTTCCATCGAGGCGAAATAAATGGAGATCGTCGAATTAGCAGAACTTCAAACACTAGACTTATGAAACGCGATATATAATAATTGAATCGGTGAGTGCAGAAACCACCTCAGTCACAAAAAGCAAATTTTTTTCAGGAGAGAGAAAAAAGTTCATAACTCCTCCAAATTTTCAAATATTTAAACTTATTTTTTTCCTCTGTCATAACATGCACTTATGTTTCTGTCATGCAAATATTACCTAATTTATGAAGTTTTATGATGTTTTTTCTCTCTCCTGAAATAAATTTCCTGTTTGTGACTGAGGTGGTTTCTACACTCACCGATTCAATTACTGGCTGCAGATGTGTTTTAAATACATAATTGTCTTACAATACTATTTCGTAATTAATATAGGCAATAGTTTCGAAGCGAAGTGATACTATGTATGTAATGTCTGTTTATTATTTTGCCCAAAAGTTGTATTTTAAGAAATATTTGTAAAAGAGGAATGTAGTTTGTGCGAAAACAATATTTAAAGTGTTTATTTATAATAACGATCACATTCAAACAAGCAGTATTTACATTTATTTTATGCTGCGACAAATTTTAACACAGCTTTAAATTGCCGCTAAAAACTCTTATTGAAATATTAAATTCATGTTACATAAAGAACTCAGTCATAAATTCTAAGTCATTTTCTAATGTAAATCTATAATGTGGCTGACGAAAACTTATTTTCTGTCTGCCGCGATATACGCAGTCGTTAACAAATATAAACTCAATATTTTAATAATCTTAAGATAGAACATCTTTTTTCTTTTTTTACTCATTTGTTGCTAAGGCAACCAGGTAAGAAAAGTAAAAGAAAAAAAAATTAAAATTTAGTGCTCGCGATCATAATCTCGTTCACATGCTAGGTTCGAAAATTAAAAACAAGTAAAATTATGTGATCAGTCAGCACGGGAAATGCTTTATTCTTTTACCGCTAGGATCGCTGCACGTCGGTAGATTTCCAGTGTTTACACTATTGAAACATAATTGGGGACTAAAAAATCCAGTATAGCAGCTATGGAGAGTGTCCACTCATATAATATATCTCCGTGCAACTAATTAAACTATAAACCTACGTTGAGTTAATATATCCCTCGGTAGTTTCAACAAAGGAATTACTTGAATTTTTTTTTTTTTTTTTTAGATTTTGTTTTCGCACAGGTACGATTATATTTTAGGAAAATATTCGTTTCCTACCGTGTGAAGAACGGGCACGTAGCTAGTGTTAAATGAAAATCATTGTGCAGGAATGCTTTAAAAAAGCATATTTTAAGAACTGCGAGTATGCTTTTAGTTTTTTGCTTTTTCTCAAAATGTGTTCTTTTATTCTTCGGTACACTTTTCTAAAAATCTATCAGGTACGCAAGATGAAACTTTCAAAAATTGTTTAACTTACTTGTTTCTTTAAAAATATCTAACATTAGAAGTCCGTGTGAAAAAACTTTAAAATATTGAATTTCCTTTTATTTAAATTTTAGGATACTGTTAGGGTTCTTCAGTAATTTTTTTTTATTTCTTTTTAGCCTAAATGAAAATGGCTTCTTATTATTCTTAGATAGTATATTTTCTGATAGTATATCTTCTTAGATAGTATATTTTCTTTCATGCATCAAATTCATGATTTTTATTTATATACTAGCTGCGAGCCCGTTCTCCGCACGGTAGGAAACGAATGTTTTACTAAAATATAATCGTAACTATTTATGCGAAAACAAAATGTCAAAAAGTTCAAGTAGTCCTTTTGTTGAAACTACCGAGGGATATATTACGCAACGTATGATTATGGTTTAGTTAGTAGTAGGATGATCGTTGAAGGATAATGAATATAACACTTTTAATTTCAAGATAGTTATTAACGTGGTATACTGTGCTTTAATCCGTTTAATTCAAACAAATATACTATTACTACCACAGGAAAAAATGGGAATACTATCTGTTACTTATATTAATATTATCTATCTTCGTTTCTCCATCTTTAATGCTCAATTTAAAGAAACAGATTAGATATTTTAAACCAATGATGCCTTTGAAAAAACACTCAAAATACTGGTGTTAAACGATAAAGTAATTAAAAAACTTTGAGAAAACACACATAATAAGTAAAAGGAAAGAGGATACGCACGTTTCGTTCAAAAATTGTTTTGAACTTCTTCAGTCCAAGCCCTTCGTCGTAAAGAACACAGGGAACTGAGTTAAAGCAGCCTACGGACTATTCTATGTCGTTTTACATGTATGTGCAAATTTTCAAGCCGACCGGTCGAACGGTGTGGGAGGAGTTCCCGGACGAACAAACAAACAAACAAACTTTCACATTTATATAATAGATGAGTTGTAATTTGTGTAAATACAGCGGACAAAAAATTTCATTTCTATCTTTATTTTTAAATAAAATGCATAACGTTAGGTATTTTGCAAAAACTGCCTCTTTTTACTTGTCGAGATGTTCCATGTGTCCTCAGCAAATTTAGAATTGCTTAAAATTGATAATCCTAGTCGGAGAAAAAGTGTTGCAATCAAAATAAATTATTATCTTTTGTGATTCCAAATCAACCCGTGTATCGCTACATTTCTTTAGCTTACGCATGCTTACATTCGTAGGTTGTATCGCAGCTGAAGGAAAAGACACTGTTAAAAAAC